>CM031863.1:30066417-30179474 GCA_018697195.1 Certhia americana | reverse complement strand
GCGCAGGGCTCCGCCGGCCCAGAGCTCCGCGCAGGGCTCCGCCGGCCGCCAGCTCCGGGTTGCCTTTGGCACCCCGCCCCGGCACCTGCCGACACCAAATTCGGGACGTGTCTTGCAGTGCCTGCCCCTCGGCAGCGACTGTTAAATGTAGCACAGCCTTGTGATGGCCATTGTTTAAAAATCAGCCTGTTACCCACTTCCTGTGCAAAGAACACACAGAAGTAATTACGTCCAACTGCTAAAGAAAATTCCTTGCCCTTTTTTTAACAGCATCTTTATCGATAAATAGCTCTTACTATTATGTAAAATTACTGGGGAAAAAATAAGCACACCACTGAAGGCTTGTCTTTTTCATATTTTTAATTTTTTTTTTCCAGCTCACTGGCTGTCACTGCAACCAAAACGTAAATCTTAAATTGAGTCTTCTGTTAAGCCTGAGCTAGTTTTGGCTGGCAGACACAGCAGACTTCAGAATTCATCTTTGTTCCACAACAGAAAACTAAGTGCTCAGAGCAGTAGATGTACCTTCTTCACTCTAATTCCAGACCCGATAATATATAGGATTACTCCATACTACACAGTACCCTTATAACACAGCACTCCTCCACATTTCCAAGACATGCAAGTTATCTATACCTTTTCCTGCAAAAGCATAGTTAGTCCATGTGATTTGCCTACTCACCTACTTCTAGTTCAGTTTCTATTCTAGCTTATAACCTACACAGCTTTCCTTACGTGTTCTGACACTTGCTCTGTAACAGAGCACCTTCTCCTATGACAGCAGCAATCCTTTCCCCACCACCTCATAGGCCTCCCAGCTTCTCAAAAATAACCCATCCACGAATATCAGAGAAAACAGTCGAAAATCCACACCTAAAAAGAAATGGCAATTTTTCAGGATGTCCCATTTACACATAGAAAAGTCAGTATCCTGGTAAGCAAAACGAAATAAACACAGCAGTGGCAACTTGTAAAAGTGTACAAAATAAACTGAGCTATCGAGTTGATGTGGAAATCCTCTGAGCTGCCAGATAAGGACTTCGTTCAGTCATTGTGACAAAAAAAAAATTTAAAAAAATCACAAGAACAGAGAAGGCAGGAATTATACCATCAATTTATGCTCGCTGTCACAGTACTTACTGTGGGACAAACTTTTACAATGCAAAAACAAGCACAACCACTTACAATCTATACAGCAGAAACTACCTAATTTCTCTCAATCTAAGAATGTGGCCTCACCAGTCCTTGGCATTGAGGATTCTGGATTTATATGTAAAGTTACCACCTGCCTTATGGATGATGGGTATTTGTGAAACTCTGCTCTCCATTTCAGCTGTTACTTGCACCTTCCTTACAAGCCACTTGCATCAGCCACACATACAGTCTTAGTGGGGATTAGGCTTTAGAGCTGGGGCCTGCCCAGTTCTTCATGGAAATCTTTCTTCTACAAGTTTCCAATCCACATTGAAGTATCTGAAGGCATCTTCTTAAAAAGTCGATTTTCATCCCAGACAATGCTGCAGGAAGCAGGAATTGTATCTCAGAGGTAAAAGCATCTCTCTCCCTGACTACGATGAGATACTCAGCAGAGCAGACTACTCATTTCCTTCACCTGGGGAGCAGCAGTAGCCATGTCAGGGGCAGCCAGTGTTCAACCTTCTGCTTAATATTTATTAATGCCAAAGATTCGAACCCCATGCAACTGTGGCAGCTTGGGGATAAGCACGGTCAGGAGAGAGGCTGTGTTGAGAATAAAGTGTGTTGGGTCATACTTTGTATAGAAACTCGTCAGGAAGTACCTGCAGGAGAAAAGGGAGCAAGCTTAGCTGATGGCAGCCTCATCTAAAACATATACAAAGCATAGCTGAAGGAAGTGCTTTAATGATCAGTAATGTTTTACTGGTTAACATCTATATCTGCATTAAATATCTCACCCGAGGTTCTAGAGTATCTACTGCAAAACTTTGGTCTAAGTCTCTTCTTCCCAAACCTCTCAAGGTGCTAAAAAGCAACTCTTAGTCTATTGTTTTCCTCCAGCACTTCTCCCCACCTTGAGGAGTTATATATATATTTTCTCAATTTCTGTCCTTTATGAGCCAACTTTCTAAACATCATGCAGGATCTTCCCTCCGCTCTCACTCTGCCATATAAGTGGACATATAAATTTTCTTCAGGGACAAACAGAAAGACTTTTAGAGTCAGATATTAAATATGTATCTCATTTTTCTTAGTTACCCAACCACACTTTTGTCAAAAGAGACAGGCATATAGAATTCCTAAGCCATTTGCACAGTGCAAATAGAAGACAATATGTACAAAGCAAAACTGACACCAGATCCCATTCACTGAGGACTGACGGCTTCTGGCTCACAAGTCAATAAATGGTTAATAAATGCTGTCACAAAAGCAAATTTAGTTTGGATTTTCAATATTTATGACTTCAGAATCTCTTAAAGAACTTCAAGAGTTAACAGTAAGTTTTCCTCACATCATTCCTAATCTTTAAAACCTGCCCCATTAATAACTGTTTACAAACTTTGACTTCAGTATCTGGAGTGTCAAAAGCAGAAGAAAGATTGTTGATTACATAGCCTGTAAATAAATACTCCCTACAGCTGTGATGTAGAAATGAACAAACAAACAAGAAAAAAAGACAGAAAATCTTTTAGACTGTAAATTGCGACCCATTATGTTGCAGCTTTTGAAATCATGGCTTTATGTGTCAATTGATCTATAACACAGTTTTGAACTCACAGAATTATAGGAGAGATTGTGAAGAACTTCCTTGAAGATGTGAATTGTACTCCATAATCCAGTTGTTCCCAGTGTGTTAGTAGCCTAGCTTTGCCCTGATCAGGTGTTTCAAAAGGAGTTCCCTTTACTGCATGCAAAAACACATACATTCCCTGGGGAAAATAAAAAGTGAATACAGAGGCACTTTTAGTAATATTTAAAAATAATTGCTACATTGTTCAGTGTTATTAGAAAATCTTAAAAAAAAAAAAAAAAAAAAAAGAAAAAAGAGTGAGTGAATTCTCACCCAGAAGAGCTGCTAGCCTGTAATGACAAATTATTGAAGAGGAAGAAGAGACAAGAAGTGATTTGCCTGAGACTGTGCAGAGTCAGAATTAAAGCCCAAGTCTGTGTGACATCCAATTCTCTCCTTTGCCTTATACAGTAGTAGGCAAAAGTTCATGAATTCAACAGAATTTTAACAAGCACTGTAACTAACAATTGTGGGGCTGCTGATTTGCATCACCTCTTTCCTGGCAGAACAGAGTGATGAGTGGAGTGTATATAAAGCAAAAATCTACCTACAAACACTGAAAATATCACACAAACTCCTGAAAGTTTTCTCTGCCCCTTAACCAGCTTCAAATCCTCAGAAAATGACTAAGCATTCTGCTGAGTACCATCTGACCACTCTGTGCTGCTTCTCCTTAAACATGCTGGACTTTCCTTGTGACTGTTTGATGGGAACATGCCATGTCTGGTTTGCTCTGAAAGACCAATTTGGGCCTCTTGGTTTCAAACAGGGGAAAAACTTCCAGTTTTAAAAAAACACTTGTTTTCTATCAAAGAGAGCATACCAATTCCGCGAAAGAGTCTCTATGAAACAATAGCAAAGATTTCCTTCTCTTTCTTATGCAAATACAAAAAAAAAAAAACTATAAAAAGCCATATAAAGAAAAAAAACACATTTCTTCCAAATTCTTATAATGGAGGTGAAATCTCAGCAAATCACTTCATGTTTCCTTCCACCTTTTTTTGGAACAGCCTCCAAACTAGAGCCCTGTGAACCTAGGACAACTGATTTGTTTAATTAATTTTTTGATTCATGATGTTTGCAGTGTCTGAGTTTTAATAACCATAAAGACACTTTTAGGACAGATCCAAATGCTTATTCCACATTTTGTTTCCCAGTGGCACTTACAGAAAGAACCACTAAAAATGCTTTCAAGGTTAGCTAAGAGTTTTCCATTACTGGAAATCCAAGATTTTTTTTTTTTTTTGTCAAACCATTTGAGGATTTGTTTCCAAAAGAAGTGCCATTTAAATTCTGAAATATCCAACAGTGCAATTTATACTCATTTTCTAGTGTTCCACTACAAAACTACTTGCCAGTGCATGCTCTCATCCCTGTTGTCATTACAGCTACTTGCAATGAGTTCAGTAAGGCATGTGGAAAATATTTAGTAATACTTGTCTCTGCCAACATCTTCTGAAGTCAGACATGTCTGATGCTGTCAAAGATAACACACAAAACACTCTAATGACAGTTACAATTCCACCAGCAGTTTTAAACCTATCTACAGAACCAAAAAAGCTCAAATAAAAATTAAAACTTTACATTCATGAGGATGTTACCCATCCTCAGTGAACTGTCATTATCCTAAATAAGGAAGGAGCTATCTTCTTGTCAAGTCTTCTTTGTTGGTAATGTTACTAGAAAGCTGAGCTAGCAAATCTCAAGTATGATGTAAATTGCTGGGTTATGGCCCTCCTTTCTCTAAGCATGGCAGGACTAATATAGATAGCTGCACTACTTCAAGTGATTACAAGAAAATGATAGCAGCCTGGGGAGAGGAGCAGAAAGCAGCTGACAAAATCCTTTGCATACAAAAGTCATCATGCAAATCACAACCCTCTGAATAACAGATGGTTTTAGGGCTGGGGTCAAATTCAGTTTTTCCCGCTGATTTCAAGCAAAATTTCTCTAATGTCGTGTATGGTGACAACACTGTATGCTGAAGTCATTCTGAGTTATGTAGCTTGGCCAGAAATCAAACCCAGAAGAAATAGAATACAAACATTTTTCTAAAAGAAAATAAAATTAAACTAAATGCTAAAATTAAACATTTTGGGATACTAACAGATTTACGTGGAAAAATTGGTAGATAGGCTCCAAGAATTAAAAATGTGATGGTTTATAGATTCAGCACAGCTCTCTAATAACATACAGAACACTGTGAAAGTTGGTTGGCATGGTAATTTTATGTCTGCAACCTTCCAGCCTAATTAAATGCTGTTTAAAAGAATACATACTACATAAAGAATATTTCATGCTTAAGCTGAAAGTGCTCCTCCTCCCCAAAACAACAACAAAAAAATTTGTGGATAGGCCAAGGAGAGGTGGTGTTTTGGACAGCAGGATTTCATTGTCCATACAGACTGGCTACTTTCCTCTTCCCTTGCTACTGAAAATAAATACATATGAACAACAACTATTCAAATTCTGTTCCGAGAGAGAGTACTCACCAGGTTGTGAATGACATTTGTTAAAGTCCAGGCGACAGGGACACTAAAGAAGGGAATGCTGAGCAGGACAATGTGCAGCATGCCGACTCCGAGCGCGTATGTCAGCCACATTCCACGGCTGTTCATCACCCGAGTGTTTGGATTTACCTCGCTGTGGGCAACTCCTACGTTCATTTTTACCCTATAAAACAGAGCTGTTTGAAGACTGAGACTACTGTCACAGAGGAGTTCTTAACATAGGCAGTTTTCAAATGTGGGGACAAGCTGCTTTAAAGAAGCAGGTCTGGAGAGAACACTGTGCATAAACCAGGATGTACCTCAAGATCTTCAAACTATGGTTTATAGAGAAATCAGTACAAAGGGACAGTTGGGAACTGCTGGTTTAAAACAAGTCCAAACAAATAAAACTCACAAGCCTGCTACAGAAGGGACATTTAAAAAAAAAAACAACCCACTAAACTGTGATGTCAGAAGCTAAAGTTGCAAAGCTGTAAGAAACCAAGCTATTAACTTCTATCCTCTGAATTAAGTTTCTCCATCCATGACAAAATCCAGAGTTGTTTTCCACTTCCCACATCAATCTTCCTCCTCTTTCTTGTTCATGTAATGGTTAGTGAAGACTTCTGTATATACCAACTGCCCAGCCACCTACTTCTAGAAAGAACAATGAAGAAGTAATCTATGCCTCTTTTTCTTGAGCCAAAGTGTAGGTTTCCTCCCCTCCCCATCTATTAGTTTCCAGACAGACATTTCCATCTTTTAAATCCGGCAGAAATTAGAGAATAGGTTCGAAAGTTTTCTAAGCAACAGACACAGGCGGAGATACACAGGATAATTTCATATGCTGATATATCCAGGAAATTGACAGAACTTACCTACAGTGCCACTCTCGTCCTACTGCAGTAAAATTTGTAATGATAATTTAAAAAAAAAAATTATTTATTCCTTACTTCAAACTCACGTGATCTCTGGGACTATGGATATTCATTTATGGGAGACGAATGATTTTTTTTTTTTTTAGCAATCATCTGAATCAGAATACAAAAGCACTGTTTAAGCAGCAAAAGCAAGCTGGCTTCTGGTAGGAAGTTTGTTTCCGACAGTTACTTAGAGAGGTGCAGAGCATGAAATGAATATAAAATACTCGAGTATTCTGCAATATGAACAGCAGGAGGCTAGATACGCTGAACCCGAACCGGGGCACTGCCGACCTTAACCAGTACCTGTCGCAAAGCATTCCAAGCGCTGCACTCGCAGGGGACACATTACCTGGGATGGGCGACGCCAGGCTGTTCCTCTCTCCCTGGGATGCGGCACCCGCCAAGCCAGTACCTAGACAGACATCTTGCCGTGACCCACCATCCCTTCCCACTCCAGCCCACGATCCTAGCCCGATCCGAGGGGCAGCTCGCTGCACCGCCGCCTTTCCTCTGCCATCCCTGCCTCGCCGGCCCCGCTCCGCCGCCGCCGCCCCAGGCCGCCCGGACCCGTGGCCTTCTCCACAGCCCCGGCGCGCAGGCGGCCCCGGCCGCCCGTCCCTCCGCCCCCCGCCCCGGCCCCACCTTTCCGCAGCCCCGCGGCCACCGAGGAGCCGGAGCGGAGCGACAGGAGCCGGCCGCAGGTAAGAGCCCGCGGTAGCCGTGGGCAGGGCCGTGGGGAAGGGAGCGGAGGGGCCGGGCCGGCCGTACCGCCCACGGGCACCGCGGGGCGGGCGCGCAGGTAGCGCAGCCGCGGGGCGGGGACGGCAGGGAAGGGAAGGGAGGGGAAGGGAAGGGAAAGGAAGGGAAAGGAAGGGAAGGGAAGGGAAGGGAAGGGAAGGGAAGGGAAGGGAAGGGAAGGGAAGGGAAGGGAAGCGCCGCTGCCGCCTCCTCCTCGCTGAGGCCGCGGCGGGCCGGGCGCCGCTTCCCGCGGGCGGCGGGGCCGGGGCGGCCCTGGGCAGAGGCCGGGCAGGCCCCGGGGAGCAGCGAGCGCCTCGCCCCGCCTCTGGCAGCCTGAACTGGGAACTGCGGACGGCTCCTGTGGTTTGGGGTAAACTCGAGGGCCCGCAGGGTTAATCTGCAGCTTTTCGCCCGTTTTTGCCGTCTCATAAACGGGAGAATTGCCTCAGTGCGTGCTGGGGGGGCCCTCTGAGAAAGGCGGTGCTCGGAGGCGGGGGGTTGGTGTGGCTTCAGACGTCTGTGGGGCCGGAGCCATGAAATTTAGGGAGATTTTATTCCCTGTGTATTGGAGGATGTGTAGAACCGCAGTTGCTGGCGTGTCGGACTTGCTGTAGAGGGACACGAGGGTTAGAGCAGTGATGGGGCTCACACTCAGAAAATGCTGTGCTTCCCCACAGAGCACACCTGTAGCGCGTCTGGTCCGTGGGGAGTTACAGTGCTCAGGTGGCTTGAGCTGAGATACGTGTCTTTTAGCTAAAAGGCAGCATAGGTTGGATGCCTTTCAATGCCTTTCAATGGATAGGATGTCCCAGAGGTCCCTCTCTGCCTCCCAACAGGTGTTCCTGAGATGTGGCCAGCATTATCTCCCTCAGTTTGGGGTCCAGGGCAGGAGAGGCCACCCAAGGCTGGGAGCTGATTCCTCCCCCAAACTGCCTGCGTCAGTCACACCTCGTAGAAAATTGGTCTTTGAGGCCTGGAGTGCTTCTGTTTTAAGACTCTCCCATATCTTAGTCAGTGTCTTTTGATGGAGAGACATCCAGCTCCCATCTGATTTACTCCCATGAGTAAATCATGAAGCACTTGACACAGGAGTTCTGTACAATGTGTGAATGCCTCAAAACCTGCTGCTCTGAGCACGTGTACATGATGTTAATATTGGCTCCTTTTCAGCAGTGCAGCTTTTCTCCTGCTCCTCTTTTTTTCCAGTTGGTGGAGGAACAATTTGTCACGTCCTTTTACCACCTCTGAAAGGCAAACTCCCTTTGCAATGTAAATACCAGTAATAAAGAGAAATCCCCTTTGTAGCTGTTCCTAGAAAAATTTCTGTGCTGCTTGTACCTCATAACACTCTACTTCCTCCCCCCAACCCAAGTAACCACATTTTTACTTTGTCTTTTATGTTGAAAGAGCAGCTGTCTTTAGAAGGATGTTGAGGCAGAGAAATGTCCTGTAATTGTTGTATCAGCTGCATATACCTTGCAGGGCAGTGATGCTTAGGGGTGTTGGCTGCAATCCCTCACCAGCTCCTGGCTGTGTCAGGAGGAAATCTGGGTTTGTTCCATTCCTCCACGTGTGCTCATATCCTTGGGACAGGTGCTGAGTGTGCAGTCTGTTCTTCAGCAGGTACCTTGGACTGAATCAGTGGGGAAGCCAGGACTGTCAGGATCATTTGCCTTTCAGTGTAAATAGTATTATATAACATAACCCAGAAAAGAAACCTGTTTGAGCCATTCTTGAGGTGCAAAGTGCTGCTGCTTCTTCCCCTGCCTCTCTCATATGCATATAAAACTGTGGTTGAATTCTTTTGTGGCAGGCTACAAGGACCAGCAAAATAGTTTTGTTTGGTCTTGGCTGTTTGTGTCAATGTAAGTACTTAAACAGAAATGCATGCTAAAATTCACAGATCTGCGTACAATCTCCTCATGGGAGAGTGTCTCTAAAATACAGCAAGAATTTTATAACCCTTTGTATTTCCAATAATTAAAAAAAGAAATCTCCACTGGTTTATAAGGCATCTTCATTTTCCAGTGAGAGATAGAGTGACATAAAAATAAAATGACCTGCCTGAGGGCACATAGTACATCAGATCAGAGAGGCAAGTCTGTAACAGAGAACGTTTTTGAGTTTGATTTTCATTTTTGCCAGTAGATCCCATTGCCATTGAATATGGCTTTCCCTCAGCACCACTGTGTTGCATCCCCATTTCTCTCCCAACACCTGTTGACTGCAGAGGAAGTTGGGTCCTACTGTAACTTGAAAATTTCACTTTCCAGCTGTAACCTTGTTTTTCTTCTACATTTCAAAGTTCCTGTGAAACAGTTTCTTAGAAATGTGTAATTGTAGTGTTCCTTTTGCACTCTTTTTCTGGTATTTTTCTATGCAGCTTCCCTGAATCATGAAACAGCTGCCTGGGGAGACAATTCGGCTCCTTTCAAGTTCTCAGGTCATTACTTCTGTTGTCAGTGTGGTGAAGGAGCTGATAGAAAATTCCTTGGATGCCAGTGCTACAGGCATTGATATTAAACTGGTAAGTCCTTCTCTCAAAAAGAATTGGATATAAAATAAGGTGCCAGGAAAATTGTTCCACTGCAAATATGGTGTTTATGTATTTATATGTATATATTTTTACCTCAAATAAAAATGGTACAAAATTAGTTTCCACTTGTGTTTTTGAGGCACTGCTCTGAAAGAGTAAGACATATTTGTGCTTCTGAGTGTATCGTGGGGGAAAAAACTGTCAGCTTTCTTAATCTTCCCTTTCCTGCTTAAAATTCTCTGACTAATAGCCTGTTTTAAAAGATGTTCGACTGAGGTTTGCTGTTAGACTGACATATTTAATGCTCATTACAAAGTATTGTAAGAAAGGTGAAAATGGAGACAGTGGAAAAGCTTGATGGCCATTCAAAAGAAAAGATGTTTTTGTAATACAAATCACCACCCCATCTCTGATTAGCATGGTGAACTCTGGCTACTTCTAGCTCTTTATTTTTATAAGCTGTTCAAAAAAGTTGACATGTCACTGAAAGATAGTTTCTGACAATAGAAAATACTACTTTTAGTAAAGAATTTGAGCTTTTTTTCCAACAAATTGGGTAAAATGGGTAACTGGTCAGTTTCTCTTGTTGTCCTATTTCTGCTTTTATTTTCAGTGTTTTGTCAGCAGCTGTATAGTAGCAGTATCTGCTGCTAAGTAAGAAAGGAGTGTTGTTATATCCTGTATAAATGTATGCATTCAGAATTTAATCCAATTTCCTTTCTGCAAATAACAGTGAATGTATAGGATATTCTTGAACAAATGCTCTTAACTAGGAGGGCATTTCAGTTTCTCCTTGTTTCTCTGTCCATGTCTGCTGTATTTTCTGAATGACTCTAGAGTGTTTTCCATCTGAAAATGGTTTTCTGCAGATACCAAGGAACGTTTGTTACTGCTTTGAGTGAGCTGAAGATGTTTTGTCTTCGCTGTGGTCTCTCATGACCTCTGTCTTCTCAATATTTAGATTGCAGAGTAATCCAAAGTGAGCAGTGGGGGTACAGGGTATTGGGATCAGATCCTGAGAGCTGATCAGTAACTGCAAGAAGTGAACAAAAAGGTTTTGGATTGTTCCAGGATGGTGGGAACAAACCTTGGAGAGGAGAGAGCCCTCTAGCCAGTGTGGGTTTCACAGCACAACGTCCCAAATCAATTAAAAAGAGCATTTTTAACCATTTTCTGTGCATGAGTCATCTACACTACCCTTACATTCCTGTGTCAGTCCAGCCCAGTCCAAAACAACTGTAGTTCCAAACAAACAAACCTGGCTTTACGTAACTTGTCAGCAATTAAAAGAGATTTGGTGATTATTCTTCTGTGGGTACTGGGGGAGAGGAGAAAACCTACACTGTGCACAACTCTAGACAGTAATACTGTAAAAGAATGGATTTTTTTCTGGGTTTTTTTTTAATGTGAAATTAAAATAACTCTGACCTGTAATAAAGGTCAGTGACCACATTAATTCTGGATTAGTTCAAAAGCATAACAGAGAAATGAAACTATGAAATTCCATTTTACAGCTTGATTGGTTTTGCCTGAAACTGCAGCATTTTCATTGTTTTAATCTTTTTCAGATGGAATAGGAGGGCATAGTTTATCCACTTTGCCTCAACAAAGATGACAGTTACTTCTTGACAGACAGAAAGGAATTAACCTGAAGATGGAATGGGTCTCAGATAAGAGTCAGGGCAGTGATGAACTGTAGTGGGAAGCTTTGGCTGATGTTTAAGTTTTGATTGACCAAACACCCATAGGTGATGTTATTTGGCATCTTTGCACTGTGTATCAAAGCTGAATAATACTGATTGTCATCAGTGACTTGGCAGAGCAACTTAAATATTTCATGGGTTCATAACCTTGGTAGGATTCAGCTCATGGAGGAAGGTGTTACAAAATACAAAGTTTAAGCACTGTAGTATTTACATAAAACATGCACAAGTGAAAATGAAGATTACAAGAGAAATAGAGAATCATTTATGTAATATTTTGAGTCAAAATAAATCTTACTTTTCTTAAGCAGCTAACTGGTCTGAAAGTAAAAATTAGAATGGAAAATAGGGGCTCATTGAAAAATTCTGAAACCTTTCATCAGCACATACAGCAGCAGGGTAGAGGGTTTCCTGCCTCTGTTTCCTTTTGTGTTTTTGTGCTCAGTTGAGGTGTACTGCTCAGTTCTGTTTTGCTGCCCAGCAGAAGGTTGACTCAAACATGAGCAGAAGCATTGTTTTTTCACCTGAAGACAGCTTTTGCACCATTTTTCATTACAACAGAAAGTGAAATGTACTCATATTTCTGTTGTGTTTTGTGTATTGTGGTTCTGAGCCTACCTTAGAGGCTTTTGGTGTTTCCTGAAGCAGATTATGTGATCGTTTCTTCAGATACCTTTCTTTTGTTTCTGATTGCATCATTTTTTTACTTCAAGAAATAACCTAGTGAGTATATTATAATTTTTCATAACTGTTTTCAGGATAGGCCCAGATAAGGACAGCAAAGCTTGTTCTGTTTAATCTACCTGTTTTCAGTGATCAACCATCACATGCTCTGTCCAGCATCAGTGATGGCAGCCACTGTTTTAAGGTATTCTTTCTAAGCAAAACTAGTTTTAAGGTCACCTGGGTGTATTACACACTACAGCACATTATTTTTTTTTGTGTTGCATCATAATCTTTTCAAAGAGCCAGTCCTACTTCTGTCAAAGAAGCTTAGTTAGTGATCCTGCAGCTCTGATTACTTTCTCCTCCTGGCTTGTTCTTCCGGGTGCTGCTCACTTGTGCAGACTGTAATGTAGCTGGAAAGAAGAATTTTTTGCTGCACTTGTTTGAGATGTTAGAGAACCTAAATTGCATCTTTTATTTAGCTGTTGTAAATATCTGGGTTTCAGAGTTTTACCCTATTTACACTGGTGCTTACTGGAATGACATATTTAAACTGGTATTCAGTTAAATATGCCTTGCATGTATGTAAAGATAAATCACACAAATTGAACTTTGCTTCCTTGAAGGCTGTTTTAAAAGAGCCTCTAGAAAACTTTTTAGCTTCATTTTGTAAAGTACTGTATCTCTTTACAAGCTTTTTTTATTACCCTCACCATTCATGCCTTGCCCCCCATTAGAATTTCAGCTTCTCTGTATTGAATTAGTATTTCAGCTTCTCTGAACTTGGAGAATGTAGTGGAATCACATCAGTCAAAATTGAAACTGAAAATGGTATGAAATGATGGTCTTCTGAATTCAGTGTATGCAGAGCTGCATTCAAGTGATTTCGAAACATTTGATACCAAGTAGGTAAGAGAGGTGAAAAGAGGCAAAAAGTCTTCAGCTTTCCAGCTATAGGTCTCCTTTTAAGCTTAGGTTTTGCTGTTTCCAAATCACAGGCTATGAGTTACGTTATTTAATTGGAGAAACCATCACTGTTATCCTAGCACGGTGTATTTTTCCTTTTCTTTTTTTTTTTTCCTTAAACAGAGACATTTAATGGTTGCTCAGTTCCTCCAAACAAGCAAAACATCCACTTCTGTATGGATAGTTAGAAGCTATAACCTTAACTGCTTCAAACTTACATCTTAATTAATTTGGTTGTTTTACTGCTCCTTTGTGTTTTGTTCTTTTTTTAGGAGAATTACGGGTTTAGCAAAATAGAAGTAAGAGATAATGGCAATGGAATCAAGGTTGATGATGTTCCAGTTATGGCAATTAAACACTACACCTCAAAAATCAGCTCTTCTGAGGACCTTGAAAGGCTGACAACATACGGTTTCCGTGGGGAAGCTTTGGGATCCATTTGCAGTGTATCAGAGGTGAGCACTTGATGTAAATGTGTAGCCCTTGTGTTAGGATTTTTGTTGTCTGTATGTGTTCATGGAAGTTTTATTGTGTGCAAAGAGTTTAAATGTTCCAGCGACTTGCCAGGGATGTGCTTGTGCATGCTGCCTTTCTCCCCAGCCCTAGAAGCCATGTCATATGAATTTCTTGTTTGTGTCAGTCCTGTCTTTCTGTCACACAGGTCTCAGCAGTGCTCTGTTTCTTTTGCTCAATCAGAACAGGTTACAGACAGATTGTGTTGTATTCTCTTTCCTTTCCTATCACATCAGAGATTGGCTGGCTTTGCTACTTGAATTAGAGTAAAGCAAGAGAGGAGCAGCAGGTGCTGGCCTGAAGAAGTAGTTTCAGGGAACTGCTGACCCACATAGCCACCATTCCACTAACGATTTCTGCCTTGTTATCTAGGTGATCAGCAGTCATGGGATCTTGCTGGGCTCTTTATTGCTCTTTGACATGTATGTGACTGCAATTGCACAAACTTTGTCCTTATGAGTAAACAGGAACCTGCTACCTGAACTATCTTGAGTCTGAGCCATGTTTGTATTAAGAGGATTGGCAGTGTACTGACAGTAGTGACTTGACTTGTTGGCTAAAAGTCATCACATTTGTTCAGAACCATCTGAAAAGTGTTCAGGCTGCTAAAGGCACAGCATCTGCCAGATCTCTTGTGCTCTCCCTTTCTGAATTCATGCTGTATGAAGGACAAGTTCTGGATTCAATCTGCCAAGGATTAGATCATGCAGGAAGATACCAATGCCTGTGTCTGGTTGGAACCATCAGCTTCAGGTCAGGAGAGATATGTTACAGCTTCACTCCTTGGTACCTTGGGCTGCATTCACATTGCAGTAAGCAGGAGTGGGTTGTATATTTGGATGGAGATTTCCAAAGATGCTTTCAAAAGTGTTGGTGTTTTGAGAGATGATGACAGACCTCAATCATTGGTGCCTTCTAATGTGCTCTCGGAGCAGAATGCTGTCTGTTCAGAGCTTCTAATCAGCTCTGTGGTACGTTTCATAAGAGATGGGAGGTGGCCTGAGTATATGAAGTGCTTTAATAGGTATTACTCCTTGTATAAGTAATTATATTAATTAACACTCCTGGCATTAATTGTGTTCTGCCTACCCAAAGTGCCCCCTGAAATTTCAGTTTGAAGGTACTTTGTTATTGGCCCTTAAGTAGGTCTGCAATACTGTAATTTCCAGTTAATCAATTATTGTTTTTCTCTCCAGGGGCATGACTGGATGCTGAATGATTCATGTGAGACACTAACATAAACCAAAATATCCTGAAACTCTGTGTGTGTGTTAAACTTTGTCTTTCAGGTGGTTAAAGGGCAGTGGTTCTGTTATTCACAATGTTGGTACCTGAACTCTGATTTATGACTGCTCTTGCTAAAGCAGTCTGTGTGTTACCTTGATAGCTTACAAAACTTGCTGTGACTGATTGCCAGATATTTTTAGGTGTGGAAAGATAATATTTTGTTTGTTTGAGAGTAGTCTAAGTTTGAGGAATCACACATGAATTCAAGTTGTCATCAGGTTGTGTGTTTGTCTCACAGAGGGTAAAAATGCTGAACTGATAATTGATAAAGTTTATTTAATCTGTGCTAGAATAGAAAATAGAGCAGTGTGTGTTGTAAATAGTAGGGGTTGCTGTGCTTTGTGAATTAGTGTGATAGAAATGCTTTTAGTTAAATGGCAGGAAACATGCAGAATAATGGGGAATATTTCTGTGCCTGTAAGAAATACCCGTTGAACAAAAATTTTATAAACTAATTAAATATAATTATGGTGACTAAAGTAACAGAGTGGTGAGTGTGGTAGCAAAGCTTATCTAAGCTCATTCTGAACTTTGTCTATCCCTGGTTAATGTGGGTTTTTTTTAAATCACTCTCTTCAGGTTTTGGTCACAACAAAGACAGCTGCTGATGATTTCAGCATTCAGTATGCTTTGGATAGCAACGGGAATGTAACTTCTAAAAAGCCTTCCCATCTTGGGCAAGGTAGGCTATCACTGTTCTGGTCTTGCAAGGTGACATGTGTTTTGTGTTTCTCTGAGGCTCTATCTGATGGTGAAATACCTGTTGGGTACTTAAAGGCTGAGTATGAAATCTTTGCAGCGGTAAACGTTTCTTACCTTGTGTCTGTCAGCTGAGAATGTGTTGTCATAGCATGAGAAATGATACGTCTTGGCAGCTGTTCTAGATTGTAATTATAAACTAGTTTCTCCTTCTCTGACTCACTTCTTCAAGCTGACAGTGGAAATAAAACCTGTAAAAATTAAATGCTCCAAGTCTGTATAAGTATACGAAGGATTTTTTCAGGACCAAAGTAATATTTCTGTATGTAGCAAACTCCTTGCTTAAAGGAGGAAGAGTTGCCCTGCTGCCACACACAGGAATTGCTGGAAGCAACATAGCTGTAGGACCCGGCAAAGTCACAGTTCTTTCTAACCTGGAGAAAGGCTGTGTACCTAATTTTTACTAATGATTCTTTTTAAGATTTAGCCTGTACAGTGTTTTCCACAGCCAGAAAGCCTATGGATTGCATTGCCTTGTCTTTCATTGAAATTGTTGAATTCTCTGACATATTCAATGCTTTCCTTATGGGCTAGGAATTCATGTGGTTGTGTTGGTACATGAATATTCCTCCTCCTACTGTGTACTGTACCTTGAACAGAGGTATTTGGCACTCCAGGTGCTACCCTAAAGCAAAGGTTTGTGAAGGCCCTTAATGAAGCACAGTGTTCCTTTGCCTCCAGATATGTGTGATTAGACTCTAGTCTGTTAATTAATCATTTTGCTAATGAAGGCTAACTTATGCATTGAGACAGTCTTCTGCTTTGTTTAGTGCTGATTCTTGCTATTGTTAGTGTGTATGAAAGAAAGCTTAATACTGCAGTTATAACTCTAAATAAAGGAGAAGAATCCAAATTCCTGAGATACCTTTTAGGAGGGGATGACTGCTAATTCAGTATATTTCTTTTTATGCTAATAACCTGATTTAGTGCAGCAGCATACAAACATGTCTGTTTAAGTAAAAATAGTTTTCTAAGTTTCCAGTCAGTGATTTGCTTTCAGTGTAAGTTGTTTTTTTTTTTTTTTCATGACATGCTTGCAGGTACTACAGTAACAGTCCTAAATTTGTTTAAGAATCTTCCTGTAAGAAAGCAGTTTTACTCAACAAATAGAAAATGTAAGGAAGAACTGAAAAAAGTCCAAGACCTATCAACAGCATATGGCATCATCAAACCAGACCTGAGGATAACATTAACACATAATAAGGTAATAAGATTTTTTTTCTGTCAGCTATCTTAGAGATCAGTTTCCAATTAATCCATGTAGTTCATGTAGTACTTACATAAAATCTTTCATTCCTAAAATTTTTCTTTCATCATAGCTGTGTTTTGGACTTCACTTACTTTTTCCTGTCATAGGTGTATATTTATAATGGCTACAGATTTTGATGTTAAACTCTTAAAACTCAGGCTGAGGTATTTTTGGTCTCTTGCAACAAATGCCTGGTTAGATATATGAAGTATAAAAATTATTTTACGTGTTAGTGGGTTAGTAAAGATAGTGGTGATGTTTTGCAAACAGAGAAGTGAGACCTTACTTGACCACAGGGCCTGATAAAGTGTTACCCAAAGCCACCTGAAAAACCTTACAAAACTTACTATTTTAGGCTTTGTACATGGATAGAAGTTATAAGTTCATACAGGCAGCTTGCTGTATTCTGAGTTGTAAGAGCTTGGTACATAACAATGATTTTATTTTAAAAGGCTGGAAAGTTCAAAAGAATTTGTGTCATTGGTGTAAGAAGAGTAACATGTTACATCAAGAAGCTTTAGTTGAGCTAGTTGCTCTTGATTTAGACTTGGGAGGATGAACGCAGAGGTTACTTGGAGGTTCCTTTGACTTCACTGCATGCTGAATGGTAATTCTACATCACAGCTACAGAAATGACACGTTGAGCAGCTTGCTTTAACCTGACACACATTTAACATAACAAATTTCATTGGCTGTACCCCGGCTTTTTGCCCCTCCCAGGGGGAAGCTGTGCTAATGAACTTCCAAGTTGCCACAAAGTCGAGAGTGACATCTTGTGGTCAGATCCCTCAGTTCTGTTTCTGTTCTAAAATAATGCTGGTTGTTGATATTTGTCATGCTCATTGAGACGTGATCAGTTACCCCATCAATCAAGCATTCACACTTCAGTTCCTTCTCAGTGGGAGTAGGAAAAGGCACTGTGTGCTTTTCTGAAATGACAACAGATTTCCCTTCCTTTTCTGGACCTGTTTAACATGCTTTGATTGTATTTGTGTAAGTATTTTTAAATATCACTGTGTAGACACTGTGCAAAACTAAAGCTGGCTACAGAATTAGTATTTCAAGGCTGAGAAAGAGTAGCTACTTGCAGTCTTATTTCATTGAGATTACTCAGAATTTGAAACCAGACATCTCAGGAGGTGTCTGCTTCCAAGATTGTATTGAGCTCTTCAACATATCTACCAGTGGTTCACAATACTGGTAGATACATTAGATATGTATCTTAAATGTTGGTTAATAAAGCTAATTTTTTCTTCTTGGTGGTTTGGTTTTGCCCTCTTCAACAAGTCACAAATCCTATTTTCTTTATGGTATTTTGATTTCATCCCTTTGATCAGACTATTGAGTATCTTGGGATGTTTTTTTCTCTGCTTATTTTAATACAGTGGCAGTAAGGTACAAGAAGGTGATTACGTGTATTTTTTTCCCAATACTTGCTTAAAAAATGGTGTCAAGAGTGGCATGATAGTTGCCATTGCACATGGGTGTTTTTTTTTTGAACCTCTCTTACCAGCTTCACAGGTATATTCTTCAGTGCCCAATTTGAGGGGTTATATGAATGGGTAAAAAAGTTTCATTCATTGTAATGACAGAGGGGGTGCTGGTTTTTTGTACTCTTCATTTTGCACTGCCAGCCTTTCGTTTGTCTAATTCATTTTTTAAGAAAAGGAAGAGAAGTGAGAAAGTGCTCAAACATTTCATCACAAGAGGTCGCTCAGTAGCTATTGCTAAGACAGGAAAATTAAAGGCTTAAGTAGACAGCGTGGTCTGTTTCTCTGCATGTGGAGATGCTTTAAAAAAGTCTGAAAGTTAAAAAACCAAACTAAACTTTAAAAAGTTCGAATTCAGATTGCTCTCTTTTTACTGCCATTGGCATTTGTGCAAAATAAAAAGTCACCTTTTGTATCACACCTTTTAAAAAATGTGAAATTCTGAATTTCCAGTGTGTAGCAACTTGGAGGAGGTCAATGGTGCATTTGTTTCACCTTATCACAGAGCATGAATATTCTTTATTTCTTTTGCCTTTATATGCTAAATATTGTTTTCATTACAATTATTAATTTGGATCAGGAAGGTGTTTTTTCTGTGCAGACACTACAGCTTATCTTTGCCATACTAATACACTGCTGATAGTGTTGTTGATGATTTTTTGTGTGTGCGTGTCTGTTATAATTTTGTCAGAAATGTACTAGGAGAAAGAATCAACTTTTAAAAATAGCTTTATTTTTTATGTAGCTCATAGATTATGTGTTCATTTAAAAGACAAATTGTATATGCAATTATTCAGAGGACTTCTTAGAATCCCAGATTCTTGAGGCTGAGCCAGTACTTTCTGTTGCAATGGAAGAAGATATATGTTGGGAGTACGATCAGGTTCCGGCGTTTAAAAGAGCAAGAAGATAGCAGAGATGAGCTGTTACAGAAGGAGACAAAGATGGATTGAAAGACTAGAAGAGATAGTAAGTGAAAAAAAAAAAGTGTAAATGAAAATGTATTTCAAGGAAGTTTTCTAATTAAATTACAAAACCAGTACTTTAAATAAAAGCCACACCAGAAAACAAAAACAAAACCAACCCTCCCTCAGAAAAAAGAAATCACCCCAGTTTTTAAAGTTCTGTATTTTATATGAAGGAGAATGGTGGATTGGTTGGAGTTTGAGCAGCTGGTCTTGAGAAAAGCTCCCTATGGCTGGGGAGTTAGAACCAGATGATCTGCAAGGTCCCTTTCAACCCAAAGCATTCTGTGATTCTGTGAAAGCAGAGCCCTGGATTTACTGGGGAAGAATGTAGTAAGGCTGAAGCTGTCATGAAGTATCTGAGGCTGAGCATCTGAAAATGGTTGCCTGATTGATTCCAGCAGAAACTTACAAGTCAGGCCATAGTAAGCTGTTGAAGTATAGATGGTTTTAGTGTGCATGCTACATTGCATGTTGAATTTCCACCATGTTCAACTGGGGGTTTTTTCGAAAGGTTTGTCTTGTGCTTTTGAATGAATTTTCCAGAAATTTTTTCTTCTTCCTACATTTCATGTCCATGTTAATTTGGAAAATATTGATTGCCATCAAGCGTAGTTGTTCACAGAAAAGAAAATCAGACAATCCTTTTCCAGCCTTTGGTTGATTTTTAGTGGGTGAGAAAATAGATATTCTCTATTCCTGCTCAGATTTATTTATTATGGACTCTCCATCAGTGGCTTTCCAAGATAGGAAACACTCAATTGCTCTTTCTGCTCAGAATGTTTTCTTTACATTAGCAATAAATAATGAATCACTTTGCAGATCAACCCTTGAAGTACTATTGCTATTTTGACAACTTGGATTAGCTAGTGCTCCTTCTTTTTATGAAGGTTTATCCTGCCAAGACATTCTTTGAATACTGATAATGTTGATCCTCTTGCCAGTATGGTTATGTTAGAAAGAGGTATTTTTCTTCTTTCATCACCATGTTCCTTGAAAGCATATTGAATAATGAGACAGCCAAATGGAAATAATTTACATGAGTATTCAGCAAGTTTATTTAAAGTTAATGTTATCTGAAGGCGTGTTAGGAACATTTCAAAGTCAGCTACTGCTTAAACTGCCTCAAACCCTTCAGCCCCAAATGCTGTCTTCTAGCAACCTGTGAGCTCTGGCTGTGTTTTACCCAAGGTGGTAAAACACAGCTTTTAGTAGTTCCAGCTCTTCTCTGGAACTGCAGTTTTCACACTCTTCTCTGTTTAATACCAGTAGCCCTCAGCTCAGTCTCTACAAACCACTGATGTTGAAGAAATACCCTTTTGTTTTGTAAGACTGATGATAAAGAATTCTATAATTCTGTTTCAGTTGTCTTTATTCCACAAATGCCAAAATGAGCAAGGGCACCCAGTAACTATACCTATTTTAACAATATCAGATGTAGTACAGCCAAAAAAATTTCAGCAACAGATGCTTTAGATGGTGCCTATCAACTGGCCATACTGTGCACAACTGGTTCCATGTCTTGTGCAAAGTACAGATGGGCCATAAGTAGGCTCAGTAAATTTTGTAGTTCCTGTTGAGGAAAACTTGGTGCAAGTGAATATTTTTTTCCAGTGTTTTTCACACATAACATTTTGAAGCTTAGTCACATGCAGTTCTCAAAACTGTTTCTTTTTTGTTTCTTAAGAGAGTCACAAGTCAGAACTTTTGGATGCAAAGGCCATTTAAAAAGTCTTGTAATAGCTGTGGGTAGTATTTTTCCCCAAAACCCCTGTCTGTGGTGGTGTTGACTTAAAGGATGCCATCTTTATGTTTTCTTTACAGTAAGTTTCTCTATTTTCCAAAGTTGCCTAATCTTAACCAACAGTTTGTATGAAATAATCCAGATCCAGGGTTTTTTTTCTGTGTCCCTGTTCTCTGTAATATGCATGGATTTTTTGAGATTGAGTGTGTTAGGGTAAATTTACCATTTTTAATAATGTCAATATACTTTGCATTCATTCATTGTGCTTCCAAACTCTGCTGTAGCTGCATGTTGAAAAGAAATCTGAATTGAGCAGAAATAGCAGCACATAAACTCTATCTTGAGTTGGAAAGGCTACTCTGTTTAATGTAATGATGATGAATGAAATCCCTCCCTAATCTGTGTGTCTTAAAATATAAAGAGGAATTATGATTAACAATCTGCAGTGCTCTGCAGCCAACATGCTTCCATGCTAACCTGGAATACAGCTCAGTCTTTGCTTCTATTCGTTGTTCAGTGGCTTTGCTGAGAAAGCCAAACAGAGAGTTAATTATGGTGTTTTTTTGTGCTGAGGACACCTGTCCACTAGGAAATGCGCTGAGACCCTCAACTCAATTTACATCAGCCAGAGAACAGCTGCCAGATGGTAACTACTTTTGGTCACTACCAACCTGGTTGAATTTGAACTGGTGACCCAGAGGTGAAATGCTTTATATCCTATTACTAATTCCTTGAGGTTTCCAGTTTCTCATCCATCACTTTTTTCAAATGACAGCACAGTATATGTCAAAAATCCCAAAACAATTACTGTTTCACATATGCAGTGTGTGTTGCAGAATCTGAGATGTGCCTTTGCACAGCTTTTGCATTCACACTGTCAGCTTAAAAAGTTGGGTGGAAAAAAGCCTGTTTCCAAAGCTGTATGGGAATTTTCCTCCTCTTTAGCAATGTACTTTGTCACTGTTATGTATGTTATTTTTGTTAACTGATGTTTTACAAAAGGCTTTTAAACCTCCCTTTATTTAAATAGAATTCACTGTGATGTTTTACATTTTTTAAATCACAGTTTTGGATTGGAAACTGGGTTTTGACAGTAGTTTGATTTTTTTAGGAGGCTTTATCTTTATATTTTTTTTCCCCTGCTAGGGAAGTGGAATTTAATAGAATATTAGAATATCTTGAGTTGGAAGGGACCCACAGGGATCAGTCCAACTGCTGGCCCTGCACAGGATGCCCGAGGAATCCTACCATGTGCCTGAGAGCGTAATCCAAATGCTTCTGAAGCTCTGTTGTGCTTGGTGCTGCTGTGACCACGGGTCTGGGGACTCTGTTTCAGTGCCCAACCACCCTCTGGGGGAAAGAAACTTTACATGGAATCTGAGACTCATTAAGGTTGGAGAAGACCTCCAAGAGCATCAGGTCCAACCTTTGACCAAACACCACCATGCCCACTGAACAGCATTGTGAGGTGTCACATCTGCTCAGTGTTGGAACACTCCCAGGGAGGGTGACTCCATCACTTCCCAGGGGAGCCTGTTCAATACCTAACCACTCCTGCAGTGAAGAAATTTTTCCTAACACCTGACCTGGACTTCCCTGGTGAACCTTGAGGCCATTTCCCTTTGTCCTGTTGCTGGTTGCCTGGGAGAAGAGCCTGACCCCCTACCTGGCTATGACCTCCTGTGAGGTAGTGAGTGATAAGATTGCCTTTAACCCCCCTTTTCTCTGGGCTAAACACCCCCAGCTCCTTCAGGCTCCCCTCATTACACTTATATTCTAGCTCCATTGCCCTTCCCTGGACACACTCCAGCACTCCCATGTCTTTTTTGTAGTGAGTGGCCCAAGACTGCACACAGGGTGTGGCCTCACCAGTGCTGAGAAAGACAATTACTGCCCTGGTCCTGCTGGCTACACTGTTCCTGGTAGAGGGTGGGATGCCATGGGTCTTCCTGGCCACCTGGGCACCTACCATCCCATGTTCAGCTGCAATCAACCAGCCCCCCCAGGTCCTTTTCCAGTGGGCACCTTAATAGCCACTCTTCCCCCAGCCTGTAAGTCTGCAGGGGGTTGTTGGGATCCAAGTTCAGGACCTGGCACTTCATCTTGTTGAACTTCACACCATTGGCTTTGGCCCATCAGTTTGGGGTGTCCAGATCTCTCTGCAGAGCCTTCCTGCCCTCCAGCAGATCAACACTCCCACCCAACTTGATGTTGTTTGCAAACTGATTGAGGGTGCACTCAGTTCCCTTCTCCAGATCACCAGAAAAGATGTTAAACAGGCCTGGCCCTTATACTGAGCCCAGGAGAACACCAGTGGTGACCAGTTGCCAACTGCATTTCATTCCATTCCCCACCACTCTCTGGGTTTCACTATCCAGGCAGAATGCATCCACAAAGAGTGCACTTGTGCAAGCCATGGACTTTCGGTTTCTCCGGGAGAATGCTGTGGGAGATAGTGTGCAGGACTTTACTGAATTAGGCCACATTATCAGCGTTCCCCTCATCCACTAGATGGGTCACCTGGTCATAAGAGGAGATCAGGTTCTCTGAAGACCCCTGGCTAAATGTGTGATTAAAGCAATCAAAAAGCACATGACTCACAACAGTCTTTAGAAGTCTTGAAAGGCTTTGAAGACAGGTGTAACCAGATGAAGATCCTTGGCTTCCTTTAGTATCTGTTAGCTCCTCTCCTAACTTACCTCTTAACTCCCAAATCCAAACATTTCTCCACTGTGTCATACTCAAGAAAGTCTTTTCGTTGAGAGGTCTTTTCGTTGAAAGTTTTTTTTCCCTTGTATCATGAAAGGGAAATCTGAGTAAGGAATATGCTGGAATTTGTAGAATGTACAGTGCTGTGGAACATGACTGTCTTTCAGCAAATCCCTTGGTAGCTCTAATATCCAATGCCCATGGGATAGACAGGTATGTAGCTGCATCTGATGAAGGGAAAAATGATGCCTTGAGTTCCTCTGCTATGTATCTCCACTGGTAGTTGTCCCAGCATCACATACAAAATGGAGGGGGTGACCGGTTCCTTAGGGGTGAGTATAAAATATCTAGGAAAATAATTGATTAGTTGCTAATTTTTTAATAAGCTAAATTGAAAAATGGTTGTGATTTCTGTTTTTAAGGACAGTTTATGTAAGGGTTCCCTTTTAGTAAGGTAACTTACCACTGGTTTTAAAACAGGACACCAGTTAAGGCATGGAGCAGAAAAACAGCAGCACTTTTCAAGGCTGGCCTTCTAAAGAATGTGGTGAAGACTTTATATTGATGAGTTTTGATCTTCAGAGATAGGTTTTCTTCCACTGCAGAGAATGTGCCAGCCCTTGGAGCTGGGTATCTGTGCATCATTAAGGTGAAGCGGTTATAGTCATTGTACTGGATGATGTGGTTTTGTTTCTCTTGGGCTCAGCTCAAAATTGGGATATTGCTGTCTAGTTTTGTTCCTGTTTGTGTACTCTCTTAACAGGTACGCAGCAATGCTTCCAATTGAAGCCTAATAAGCTATTAGGTTTAAAGTCAAGAAGCTAAGGAAGGTACTGACCCAAAGAGTTATCTGCAGTGAGATCTCAGATGCCAGGGTGACAGGATTTTTGAAGCATGTAGCACAAAACTGGAGAGACTGTGAAATGCAGTTCTCTTTTAAAGAGCTAACTCAAGTTACGTTACCAGCCTACAGTTCATGTACAACTGCTTGCTCAGCTAGAATTTTACACCCTCAATAACACCCCCTTTATTACAGGGTGAATAATATGACTGTCATGAAATAAATAAAGAAAATAGGTGGGGTTTGGATACTAAAAGTCTACTTCAAGTGCACTACCATTATGTATTAATAAGGTATATGGAATGAGTTGGTTTAACTTGTAGCATCATAATTGTACTGAAGTAGCCACAGTTGGAAACAGCATCCAGTCCCATCACTAATTAAGATTTTCCTTTTATTTGGGATTGCAAGTCACTGTAGCTGCTGGTAGAAATACTAAAATATGAAGGATAGTTAAGGATGCAGAGCAACTGTTTTTTTTTTTTTCTCTCTTCTTCCTTGGAGTCTTTGAAGAAACAAATACTGAGCAGCTCTTAATTCTCTCTAGTGCTGTATAGCAGGGACCCCAGTGGGAAGAGGTTGCACACTTTTTCTTCACACTTTACACATTTTTCAAGGAATCCTTCTGCACTATATGTGTTCACCCTGAAATAACAGATGCCTTGTCCATGTGTGCATGGAGTCATACAGTCATTTAGGTTGGAATGAACATTGTCATCCTCCACAAAAGTATGCCTGTCCTAGGGCTGCACAGGGTGGAGAAATAGGTAAATGCACGCATCATTATCTTCTGAATATGTGCAGTAGATTTTATACACATTATTATTATATTTATTTTACATTTTGTAAGGCCTGGATCGTGCAATCCCCTTCAATGAAACAGAGAGGTGGAATATATTTGGCTAGCTCTTGCAGAACCTAAGATGGACCATATGTAATAATATATCTTTGAATAGGCTGTTTCTGCAGTGTCATCATACTGGCTAGAGTCAGATTCTTCCTTGGCTCATCCTAGACACCCTCTTTATATGACCTAGAAAAAAAATATGGGGGTGTGTGAGGGGTGTATTTTTAGCTAAACTAAAGGGTATAAGCAAGGTTAAAAAAATAGGGTATTGCAGGAACCTCATGGCAACACTTTCCAAAATAAATGAAATGGAACTGGCATTGTTTCTGTGATGTCTTTTAATGCCTGTTGATACATCTGGGGAATATAGAAAAATAATTTTCTGTAAATTACCAGTTCTTTCTGTGTTGTTGCTTCATAATGTGAAGTCAGATCTGAAAATGAATACACACTTCATTCTGTCTTTATATAGTATAGAAATTTAGAAGTTCTGTGGCCTCTTTAGTTTGTGGCTTTAATTTAACCTACAGTGGTAACTACTTCCTAAAATTCTGTCTGTAATACTGAGTATAAATATCTGGTGAGTATATGACTATTTAAAAAACGAATCTGAACCTATTTACAGTATCTACTTTTAGCAAGTTTTCATTTAATAAGTTCTCTTTTTCCAAAGGCTTCCTTAAACCCACCTAACTCAAGTGATCTTTTCACAGTTCTGAATATCAGCCTATCTAGCAGGTCAAGTTGTGTAATAACCTTGCATTAATCAGCAGCTAAGATTTATATCTGTACCTGCAGCATCACACTAGGATACACTAAAATAAACAGCATGATGTTTATATTAGTCATGTAAGAAGTGTCTTTCTCAATTTGGTCACATGCATTTAATTTCAAATATATCCAGTAAAGAAAAAAAATCACTTGGCACTTTCTGTTTCCATTTTAAGTAATCGATTTTAAAATAGAAGCAGTACAGGATATGTTTTATAAGAGGAGCTATAAAGAAGAGGACAGATTCTTTCATCACTCCAGAATGTCTTTGAGGAGGCTTAGAGCAGGTGTAGAGGAGAGAGGCTGAGGCAGCCCCAGGCTGTCCTTCACCTCTGCCTGCTCTGGAGCATGGGGGGACTCCCTGCCAGAGCTGTGGGCACCCAGCCTGTGGCTCTCCTTACTCCTTTCTCCTTCTCCCCTGTTTCTGTTTGCTGCCCCCCGATGTAAATTGTGGTTTATGTTTGAGGGGTTCACCTTGCTGTAAAATAACCAAGCTATGATCCAGCATATGTAAAAAGCTGTCAGGCTGCTCTCTAGGAAATGAGTTACATTCAGGCAGCCCGGCTTCACAAATGCTGCAGAATGTACATGGGACTGGAAATTAAAGATTTGGGAAATAGTTTAGGGTCAGCAGTCTCAAAGCTTTACAATTCCACCTGTCCTGTAGGAAGGGAATATCATGTTCTAGGAGAACTGTGTTCTTCTGTGGAATTCACCCCTGAAGGGCAGCAAATAGTCCACTGGACAGGTGGAATTTTAAGGCTATGTATAGCATTTCTTGAGATGAGTGCATGTGTATTTTTTGCTCTCTCACCATCCTTTCACTTAACAGCCTGTACTTGGATACTGTGAGCTCCTTTTGAATTTATCGGACACCTAGTACCTACTGAAAATAGAAATTTTAACAGCACTGTAACATCCAACTTAAAATGCAACATGCTGCATTATTTTTCCTTTTGTATTTAAAGGTTGTACATTGAATAAACACAGGCCACTAACAGTGGCAAAAATGAGGTGGACCTGAGTGTAGCAGTTTCGGTTGCCTAGAAGAGATAACCAACCAAGGATAGAATTTTTATTGTTGATAGGCAACAGTGAAAGTCAGCCAATTTATAATTAAATTTATGACTATTTGGCATAGGACCTCTTGTTAGTGATAGACAAAAAATCAGCTCCCAAAGTAACTAATACCTTCTGTATGCATAAGTGGACTTGAAAAGTAACTGTTGCAAGTTGCAGTTCATATTGCCTTACTGTATTTATTAAATCTGTGTAGTAATATTTCAAGACATGTAGCTAATACAGCAGATGGTACTTCATCCTTCTAATTTGTACAAAAGTTTCATTAGACAAATCACTGCGTTCCTAATACATAGTTCCTTAGAAACTGCTTTTCTTTATAAATGGCAGACTTACCATAGACCTGGAGTATCCAGGTGAGAGCTGTGGATGGACACCTTGAGGCCTGATCTCTACTAAAACAACCTCTATGGTATAAGTAACTTAAGCATAGCAGTGCCCACCTTCAAATATTGACCAGCCTGTGAGAGGCATGTCATAAACCCTCACTTCAACTGCTCAGGAAAGCACAAAGCCCACTGCTGTATATCTAAGAGAAGAAGTAATATTTGTATTGATTTGGTTTTAACAGTGGCCCTCAGGTACAGAAGTCCAGAGAAGTCACAAAACATGCATGAATAGAAGTTTTGCTTAGTTTTCCAATTGCTGTGTGTCTAAATAAGTAATACAGTAATGAGAAGACGTGTCAAAAGGTACCATATCGAGTCTGTTAACACTGAAAGTTGTGATTTTCAGAGGGTCAAGGTACAGAATGTTACATATACAGTGTGTGTGTGCAGTTGCATATGCATGTTCATAGACATGACATGAGTTCAACAAATATAATGTCAAAAATTTGACTCTGTGCCATTTGTTTCAGGCAGTTATTTGGCAGAAGACCAGGGTATCAGATCACAAAATGGCCTGTATGTCAGTTCTGGGAACAGCCGTTATGAGCAGTATGGTATCTTTTCAACACTGCTGCGTAGATCCTGAGGTGAGTTTAAACTTCCTTCTCCCAAATTGACTTCAGGTCTGTCCATGAAGAGAGCTAAAGAAATACTCAAAAAGGAGGAGACTTCAAAAAGGAGATATGTCTCCAGATTGACATCTGATTAATGCAGTTGATTCTATTACTGTCCTCTCTGTAAAATTAATTGGTTTGGTGATTGAAAATCCACTCCAAGAATCACCTCGTCAGGACTCATGTGGCACTGATCAAATGGCAGTAAAAACAGTTGTGATGACAAATGCAGAATTGCTGATTGCTCAGAGCTGTCTCAGTTGGGATTCCTGGCCCACAGGCAGGTTGTGCTCTGATTAATATCTAAGCATTTAGATGGTTCTCATCTTCGTGGCCTCTTAGCCTTGTACTCTAAAGAGTGTCTCCTCAGTTTCAGTGGGGGCACCTGAGCAGTGAAAGAAACACATACTTAGAAGGGCAAGTTATGCAAAATTTCCACCAAACACATATTTCAACTAAATACTTTCTAGTTTTCAAAAAATTCTGTGTTCGTGGCTTCTTTTGCCCCATGATGCCTTCCTTTGTCTAATGTTTTCAAAAATGTTTTACTCTGCTTCATTTTTGTTTGAGACATTTTTATTAAAGGAGAATCTTGCTATCTTGGAATCTTCTAAGCTGCATTTTCCTGTATCACATAGTAATAAACCTTGACAGGATGAGATGAATCACTGTAAAGTCACAATGGCTCTTAGACACAACTCACCAATGCTGCATTCAGCATGGTGCTTAATAATATAAGTCAAAGTCTCACTGTTTATATGTACAGCTTGATAACATGATTCAGACTTAAGTCTGCCAGAATGCTTTTAGACATGCAGTAAAATGAGGGAAACAAAGCAAAGTCACTTGTACTTCACAAAGTTTTAGTTGTTTATGTCGGAACAGAACATCCAGGGCTTTTCTTACCTGCATGTATCTTGGATGTGCCCCCAGGACAAGTGCAGGGGGCTCCAAAGATAAGATAAGGGGGTATTTAGAAGGGACTAGCTTGGAGGAGGCACTTAAGTTCTCACATTACTTCTCTGCTATATCATGAGGCATCCATATTCCTTGAATAGAAGTTGGGGAACATTCCATCTCTCTCTCTGTCTCTAAATAGTGTGTAAAATACCATGTGCATCATTTATAGGTGTATAAGTGATCCATGCATAATGTCGACGTTCAGAAACTGTGGACATTTCTAAACTAGGCAGCCAAACACTATGAAGTGACAGAGTTAAGTTGCCTGTGTAATCATTTTTTCCTCCTTTGTGTGCAGGTATTGGAACAGGTATTTAAGGGCAAGGCATACACTACTTTTTTTCCTTCCAGTTCGGTCTGTGTCTTGTTTGCTATACAAACCAGAGGACAGCCATTTAATTCTTTTAACTCCTGTTTGTTCACTGTGTAGCTTCCTGCTCATTTGCTGATAAGTCTACTCTGAAGACAAAACTAATCTTGCTGTTCCTTACTGCAGAATTAAAACTTCAACAAGTGATCCAGGGACTTTAAAGACTGGCCTTCTTGAAAACATCTCCATTATGAGCACTGAATGAAACAGGAACACATTTCAAATTAGCTTTGAAGCATGCAAATTCACAAGCTGTTTGTAAAATATAAAGAAAACAAAGAAAATAAAGAAATGACACAACATTTTACAAATACAAGACAGTATTTACACTTTTCAGATCCACAGTCTTGTAAATTGATAGATTTATTTGGGCTGAAGACTTTTCACTCAGGAAATTTCCCTAGTGTTTTCTTTTCCTATGAAGGTTAAGTTTAGCAGCTACATGTGCCACTGGGAGAAAGAAGTATAAAAGAAAGGCATTCTGCTGTCCACCCATCACAGATATATTTTAATGCATAAGTTGTGGTTTCTATTAACGTATTAATTTTGAAAACAGTTGATCTAGTATGAAATCAAAGTTTCATTAATATTTTCCAGTCTCTGTAATTTTGTCTTCATAGTTCATATACTTTCATGGATGAAAATTCTACTAAGACTAGTGTTACAAATTGTAGATAACTTTTTATGAGCATACTGATATTCTACATGGCTGTAAATAGTAACAGCACTCAGCCATTTCTAAATCTGGCAACTTGTTAAATGAGTTATTTAGAGACTTTCTGTTTTGCTTTAATGTTTTCTGTATATAAAAACATTGTTTGAAGTGAAAGACTTGTACAAGTATTTGTGAATTGGAAAAAGAGCTTGAAGTGTAGAGGAGAAACATTGAGGGAGGATGTGCTAAAGTTGCAGGATAGAATCTACAAGTGCTGCATGTTGTTTTCTGATAATCATCCAACAGATACTTGACACCTCTTTAATTTGACCAGTGGTGTTTGGTTCTGTGCTACGTTGCTGACCAGAACATGCCAGCTTTAGCACAGAATGCTTGGTACAAGGTCAAGAGGGAATAAGGGAGCACATGAGCAGATAGCTGTGTGACGTAGATGAATGGGAAGGGTAGGCCAAATCCCATGGATCTTAAATTCCATTTCAAATGCATGATAATTTGGATTTTGATAAATACAAGGGGTTCTGCCAAAAGCAGAGCTTATGAGGACTTATTTCTGTGTTCAGTGATCCACCCTGCTACCAGAACATTCTCCAGACTTCCTCATCTCTCCAAAATCTTCATCCTCATGCTGCCCCAATATTATTTCACCTGTTAGTCTGGGCAGGTGGAGGAGGACAATGTGTGGGGCAGGATGTGGGCTGCCCAAGATGTCAGTTCTTGTATGCTGCTGGCTCCTGGCTTTTGAAAAGTTGCAATTGCCTTTTCTTTAGTAAGGTCATTATCTTGAAGCTGTTCTCGCCAAACAGCTGTCAGTTATCACAGGAATTGTGGAAATACAACTTTGGGATTTCTGCTTCTTTATCAGATTGATTTGAAATCCATCCAATAGTTTCAAAGTTGCCTAGTGGGAAAGAGGGGGAAGAGATGGGAACAAGCAGCACAAGTCATCAGCCTTATTTTGACCTGAAAAACCTGTTAAAGAATCTCAACAGAAGAATCTTAAAACTTGGAGTTCATGTTAGGTACACAAATCTTGTGCTGTTTCCAAGGCTCCCTGGCAGTGCTGTGCTCACAGGCTCTGCTGCAGCTTGTGAATCGTGGGTGCTCAGCACTCTTGAGAGTCAGATGATTTGGATACAGGTGGCGTAGGTAAATTTAGGTGCCCTGAATAAATGCCCTGTGACAGGCTATTTAAGGTGCTCTGTACATAGAAAGGGAGGGATTGTGTGTTTTGGGTTTTCCCTGTAGGGGTGGTTCACTGCTGCCCTGGCCAGGTTGGGCAGCACTCTGTGCCTTTGACTTGGGCAGGGCTTATGTTGGCAACCCCACAGTCAGCAAGCCAAGAGCTGCTGGCCTGGCTCTGCACAGCCTCAGCTCCAGGCAGCATCCTGCTGCAACTGGCAGTCCAAATGGGAAATATGTCAGTAAATTGATCAAGTGAAATAGATAAAAACCCATCTTTCTCAGCCTCTTTTTTTTTTTTCTTCTAACTGCCTATATTTTTGTATACTGTAACTGTCAAGAAGTAGTGCCTGCATTCGAATGACTCCTGTACAGTTTTGTTTTACTATCTCACCTCTATCAAAAAACATTTTGGGTTCTTTAAAAGGCTTTTGCACTGTATTTGTTTTATCATTGCAGATAAATCTTTCTGGATTTCTCCCAAAAGCTGAGTCAGACAGTTCTTTGACAAGCCTTTCAAGTTCAGAAAGGAGTTTCATTTTTATAAATAATCGTCCAGTTCTTCAGAAGGAAATACTGAAGGTAACATCTTCTAGTTTTTGATTCAAGGAATAGAAATGTGATTTCTTTGAGGACAGAGACACCTAAGCAATCTACAATTTTTTTTCCCCTATAAAATAATTAGGAGGATTACAGGTGAAGATACTAGCATTTACAATAGAAAGCCCTTCCCCAAGTCTGACAGTGCTGGTGCCTCAGTTCTATTCCATATGCTTCAGTCATTTGCACAGAGCTGGAGGTTGTGTTTTCGGCTGTTTAACGAAAGTAATTTCAGATGCAAGACACCAGAATAGTTGATCCTTTGTATTAGCCTGTAGAAATCACCTGTGCAATTTCCCATAAGGAAACTTTGTGTAGTTTCTTGTAAGAGAATTCTTCTGTAAAATAGCTTCGATTTTGTCCACTTCCATCTGTGGGCTTATCAAGCAAACACCCGTGCTTTCCCTTTAAATTTGTGTATGCATTGAGTAGAAATGAAAGTGATAGTGCAGCAGCATTGGCTATTGCTAGGCATTGTGTAGGCAGAATTTGATACTCTTGGGTTTCTCTCACTACTGAACCTTGCAGCACTTCACTTGGAGCAGCCTTGCCTTCCTAATCCTTGTCATCGCCAGGGAATTAAATTGTGCTCATGCCAAAGTGTTCCTGCAGGTTTTAAAGTGGACACAATGGTAGTTTTCAATTGCCAGGCAAAGCTCTGGAGATGTAAACCCTGAACTTACATTGGTATGTTAAATGCTGAGTAAGGGTAATCCATCCCCATGGATTATTTGATGTGCCTGGCTCTTCGGGGAGTTCCAAGCTTAGTTTTAATTCCATGACAGAGATGGTTCCTTAATGAGAGCAGGGAAGCCTAGATTCAAGGTGGGATTCAGCATACAAAGTAAAAATACAGTGCTCTGCATGGAAAACACGCTGTATATCACTTTTACCTCCATGCTACGAAGGCATGGAAACCACCAGGAACTTCCCTTTTGGTGATTCTTCTGACATGTGTGTATTTGAGGACCTTTTAAGCATTTCTTTAACTTGAAAAACTGACAAAACCAGCAAACCAGTTATGCTTTTATAATGTCAGATTTTGTTTCTGTGTATTTTTATCTATTTTATTGCCTTTACTGACATCTCTTTATTAAATCAATCTCTAGTTAATTCGACAGTACTACAGTCAGGTGACACAAAAGGACTGTACTCGTTTATATCCTGTTTTCTTTTTGAGTATTACTGTACCTGCATCTGCTGTGGATGTGAATATAACACCTGATAAAACACAAGTTTTGCTGCATTATAAGGTAATTAAGGTTTTTACTCTGTTTTTGAGTTGTCAGTCTTTATATAAGTATAATAAGGGCCTTGGGACTACCAGAATGTTCAAACATAAGCACAGTCACTGGGGTTTGGGGTTTTTTAGTTACATGACAGCTTGCCGTTGTCAGAGCACTGTTTTGATCAACATGTACTGAACAGGTTAAGTGAGGCATTCTTCAAAATTAGGTTCCCACTTCATTTAAAAATGTTGATGCTGTCAGGTATATGCATGTACTACTTTGGTTCCAAATGGCTTTAGAGTGAGAGAAGCTAAGTGGAATTATGATATGTGTCCCTGTATAAATCTTCTGCTTAACTTCATATTTAAACCAAGTAATCACTATCGAAACACCACCATTAAGGTGAGAGTGGGCAGGCGGGGAGTTGATTTCTCATCCAAGCACTATTTTGTCATTATGTGTATAGATTATTGATGACATCAATTAAGTGCCACAGAAGTTAGCAAGGTTGCATTGGTGGTTATTACTGTGCTTTTTCAAAGCGAATATAGGTAGTCACACCAGTAGGTTAATCCTCTTCTTCATAAAAACCTTTTGGATTTGTCTGTTTTACTCTTGTAAATGTACTGCTTGTTAAGGGTCACTTGTATGAAAATTAATGCAGCATTTTTACATTTGATCTAGTTTTCCTTTGGCATTAGAGAAAAGGTTGGAGTTTCTTTTCTCTCTTTTCCTTTGTTTAGTTTATTTCTATTTTTTAGGGGTTTTTGTTTTTTATCTTGCTCATTTCCATCACTTGGTGCAAAGTTGATTTAGAAGCATTCACCATAAAGGACCTACACAAGCACATTCAAATGAAATTGGATGTTGCTGGTGCACCTGTTTTGGCTGTAAACTTATAACTCCATATTAGGTAGGAAAAACTTTACCTGATACTGGTTTAAGACATCAAAACACTGTTATAAAGAAAGCATTTAATTGGTTTTGTGATGGTAGAGTGAACTAGTGAAGCAGAATACATGTGACAAAATATTTGAGGCTGAAAGTGTCCAGTTCAGAGTCTTTTGGAATGTGTGAAAAACTGAAATGCAATAATCTACCCATATTTGTCTAAGAATTATTCCAAATTAAGAGCACTTTGCATATTCTTCCATATTCATGTTATCTGGCAGTTACATTTTCAGGTGCTCTTGTGTGTGTGTATTTTCTTCCTCTTTTTTTTCCAGGAATCTGTCTTACTTGCAGTTGAAAATGTGTTGAAATCACTGTATGGGCCACTACCTGCTGCAATCCCTGGTGAAAGTAATAAAACAGATGTTACCTCAGAAGACATGTTTGTTCATAGAACAGACCAAACAGATGTGGCTGTTAATGAAATGAGACCATCTGGAAATGATGAGCTACATGCTCATACTTCATTCCTTTCACTCAGCAGTGATGTGCAAAACTGTCAAGCAGGAAAAAACGCAGAGATCTGCTTAAATCATCAGACATTTAGTGGTGATAATGTACACAGTTGCCTGGACAAAAGAGAGGTTTCTAAGAGTGATGCCTTTCCAGACAGTTCCTCAAATTTATTGCATGAGGAGGAACAGAATGGACAGAATATGGCTGATATTCAAAGTAATAGTGTTCTTGTGGACCCCAAGTCTAAAAAAGCCAATGAGCATCTTTTGAGTTCAGATAATATTGACAAAATAGATAAAAATGAGGAAGCCTTCATCCCTAAGGACTTACCTGAAATCTCTGCTGATAGTTGGAGTATGGGAAGTGCATTTAAAGAGAGTCTGGGAGACAAGCTGGAACCTGTTAAGATCTTGATTCCTGAAGTTGGAGGAACAACTAATAAGCAAAATGAATACGCTGGTGAAAGAAGCAGTGATCCACAAAACTCAAATCAAAGCATAAAGAAGAAAAATGTGATAAGTGAAAAATTTGGACATGTGACAGCTTATGACTTAATTAATAGCAGAATAATAAAGAAACCAAAGTCTGCATTTGAATTTTTCACGCATGAATGTCGTCCAAAATTAATGAATGATAATCCAAAGACCAGCATGAATGACATCCTGCTGACAATTGAAGAGCAGTGGAGGAATTTGAATGAAGAGGAAAAACAGAAGTAAGTTCAGTCAGTGTCTTGCTTCTGAATCTGGAAGCTACCAAAGAGTCACTTGTAATGAATTTAAAAAATTGTAATGCTCCAGTTATATATGAAATAATAGATAATGATTTTTGACTTCTCAAGAGCAGAATCAGTATTGTGAGTTGTCGTGTTTTGCTGTGTGCAGTTGTGCACTGCAGATTGGAATTACTCATTTTGTCACTGTGCTGTGCAGCGGTTACATTAGGGACAGTTCTGCTGAAGAGTTATTTAAGATAACAGGCAAGAGAGTGACTGTTTGAATCCTACCAACTTCTAAGGGCAGCCTTTACTGTATCACTCCCAATGCACTGTCCTTGAAAACCAGCACGGTGATGGATGGGGCACTGTAGAGTTCTAAAGAGGTTTTTCAACTTTTATTACTATAAACTGAGAATTCTTTTTTGGGAACTTTGGTACTCGAACATTGGGTAAATTCCATTCCTCTAAATCTCGTTTGTATCCCAACCTAGGCTAACTCAGTTGTATTTGCAAAACCCAATCAAATGACACAAGGAATTACTTTTCCTCCTAAGCAGCTATTCCAGTGCTGGTTCAGAGACTATAGCACAGTCTAAATCTGTTTCAAACAAGCCTCTTCCTAGGTTGCAGTGTGAATAGGTAAATTCCGTATTTTTCTAAAATGAATTGTCACTGAGTTTTTGAAATCCATCTGCAAGAAAAGGAAATATTTTAATAAAATACCTGCATTGTTCTAAATGTCAGCTATATTAGAGTTAAGTGGAACCTTTTCACCTAGCTTCTGGTTTATCTAATTTAAAGTTTACTATGCAAGCAAAATGCCATGTTCACAAACCCATACACGTGAAAAAGTGTTTTGTCCATCTCTGCATAAGCAGAAATGTTAATGTAATAGTAGAAATCTACTCCAATTATTATATTCATGCTTTTAATGAAATGAAACAAAAGGTTCTGCCAGCTGTTTCAGAAAATTTTAATTTGCTCTGCTTTAGCTTTTGAGATTTCATGGTTGCTTTCCTGATACAACTGTTATGTTAAAGGGTGTGCCTACAGATTAATTTTGCATTAGTTCAGGAAGGAGACCTCTAGTAATCACGTTTTCCTTATATGTAGGATTGAATGCAATATATTATACACAGTGTATATATTTATTTCCTTATATGTAGGATTGAATCCCATGGCTGTTGATGGAAATGAAGAATTCATCACTAATTGTATCTATAGATACCAGCTTTGGTTTACCTTTCCACATTTATGATCTTAAAATTGCCTGGGAGAATAGTAAATAGGAAGAGATACACAGACAACTTTTCCTGCAGAGTAGCAATCCAGAAGGACTTGTGGCAGAGAACATAAGTCTTGCCTCCAGGTACTTTGGATAAATTGGGCCACCTAGAGGTAACAGCAAATGTAAATACATCAGGGCAGCCAAGTGCTACAGCTCTGCTTCATGCATCCTTGGTGGCACAACCCCGCAGTGCCTGAGCTCTCATCCTCCATCCTTCTCTGATAAAGTCCTGCCTTGTGCAGTGAGTGTGCATGGTTTCAGCATCTCTGTTTCTCTCTGTGGCCCCTCCATCGGGTCTAAATTAATTTAAATCCCTTTTGGGAGTAGTACAAGCACCAGATGTCTCGTAGTGACACAGGATGGCCTTTTCAAAACAAGCCAGCATTTATTACACAACCGGAATGTCAAATGTTACGGTCTTTAGGTTATAATAGAGGAGGAAAGCTCTGTGCATGTCCATGCTGGCAACATCACACATCCCCCTGCTTTGCAAAGCATTTCATTCCTTGCAGTCACTTACTTAACACAGCTCGCATGTGTTTCTGGCCTTAATGTTTCCTGCGTAACAGGCTCAGGTAGGAGTGGGAGAAATCCCATCCAAGTGCCCTAACAGTGGCAGGAATAGTTACCCTGAAGGTGTAGGAAAGGTTCAAAGCTACTCATGTTGTCGTGGGACTAACAAATCACCTTGTCAACACTCTGCAGTAATTCTTCATGAGTAGATTTGTACCTTGGGAGAAATGTTTTTTCGGGTAGCGTGGTCTTTGCTGTCAGAGTTTGCAACAAATACTCAAATTCAGATTATTTGTCTTACAAGGACTGAGAGACACACATTAGAAGTTTTTTTAGTATGCTGATTATTTTGTTTGGGTATACATTGCAAGGGGGAAATAATATATTATGGATCCGTTTTTCTAGTTAAACCTTTTAAATTAGACTTCATACTAGTCTTCCACTCTCTGCTTACATCCAGTTTTGCAGATTTTCTTCGCTTTAGGTTTTGTAGCGTCAGGAAAAGATTCTGAATTTGCAGTCTTAATCCACGAAGCAGAGAAACACTGTTCTTGTAGCACTCGTTGATTATATGTTCCTCTGAGGAAGTATTTTCAGAAGGGCAAAGGTGTTCCCTCATAGTTTGTAAATCTTCAGTCTTGTTTTGGTTCTGGGCAAATCACTGATGTTGATGTGTATGAATTTGGAAGATGCTCACAATTAAAGTTTGTAAGAATTTTTCTAGCATTTTTCTGGTTGTAGCCTAAACTGACAGGCAATTTGGGCTTTGTTTGGAAGTGCTTTTCACTTTGGATTATCAGTGATCACTGACAGCTCAGTTCTCTTAGACTGAAATATTTTTCTGCATTGCAGTTAGGTCTATTCAAAACAAAGCATTTATTGATCTTATCAAAGCTGTAAATGAATTTGGGATTAAAAAAAATTCTGTTCAAGTGATTTCATCCATTCATTTTAAAAGGAGCAGATGTTTTTTATCTTAATGTTTGCTCCATATTTTCTAGGACGTGATTTATTGCAAGAAACTATTTAAGCTGACTTTTTTAGTTAACTAAATATTGGTACCATATGTGAATGCTAGCACATCATAATTAATTGCAAATGGTGACCCTTTTGTTGACCTTAATTTTCCAGCGTGCATACACATAATTGAATCAAACTGTTCCAGCAAGTAGCAATAAATAAATATGACCAGCTAAAATACTTATTTCCAATGCTAACATATGATAGTACTACTTTTTTGTTTTGTTTTGTTTTAATTGAAGATTAGACTGGTTTGAGTTAACTTCTAGAATTCAGAATATCAAATAAGGGCAAAACCAGGGAGTTCAGCAAATCACAACCTTTGCTTGCAGAAAAGTAAAGTTCATGTGCAGTAGACAAGTATAAACCTGGGACCTATAAAAGTTTAGTTCTCTCCCTGACATTTATAAACTCATTAGGAATCCATTCATGTTGTAGAGGTTTAGCATGTAGTAATGTTTTAACCATTTAGAAAGCATTTAGGAGTAATTTTTTATTGACTGTTTTTGAAAAATCTGTAAGATCAGTTATTACTTACGTAATTCTGTGATAATCATTCATATTCTGTATTCTTACACTTTATATGGCTAATTTTAGGCCATTTGAAATTAAATACCCTTTTATTAATTATGACCTGGGGCTTGAGAAATTTTTCAAACTCCAAAGTCCTGCCAGCCCCATGGCCTCCCCTGGAAGGCTGTAGAGCTCTAGAAGCTTAAATTACTTTGTGAATTGAGCTGTGTGTGCCTTTGACAAAAAACTCCTTCCAGAACTCAGTATTTGATTGCAAATTAAACCAGGGACTGAGGTGATAAGAACCTTGCTGTAGATCTTTATATGATGCACTCTATTCCTTACAGTAATAGTTCCTCCCCCTTACAGTAATTGAGGTTTTGCTGACTGTCTTGATGAAGGAAAATTTGCAGATTTTGTTCCAAATGTGATGTAATAGAGGCACAGTCACCATCTGCATTGCAGGGGGCAGCATATTGATGTGAGTACTTGAATGGACCATGGATGTGGTTCTTGGCTGTTGCAATGGTTACCTTTCCTTCTGGTTTACTGTGTTAAGGGTTGGAGTCTGGAGCTTTTTATCACCTGATGCAACTGGTTTGTTTTCTCCTTTAAGTTATGAAATAAAAGCCACTAAGGACCAGGAACGGTACAGCAGAGAGGTCAAGAAAGCCAATGCACAGCCAATGCACCGACCAGCAAAGGAGGCAGAAAAACACAAACCCAAGCTCAAGAGTTCTGCATCTGACCAGAGGAAGCTTGATAAGATATTTCATGACCAGATTGAGAAGAAGGGGAAACTGGAACAGCCTGTGAAAATTGTGACAGTGCCTTTTTCTCTGAGTTCCTGTAGACGTCACCTTCAGAGACAGGAGAGGAATGTTTCAGGTGAACACGAGCTTTTCCTGATCCGTCGTCAGAGTTTTCCTGATGTCTGGATACTTGCTACTGAAAAAAATATAAAGTTGCTGAATCCATATAGGTTGGAAGAGGCCCTGCTATGTAAGAGATTATTGGTGAACCATAAACTTCCGACAGCGAAACTGGACAATCCAATTGTGTTAACAGACAGGTATTGTATTACTGAGCAAAAATGTGTATGTTACCTGAAACATCAGTTGGTAATCATTTACACTAAATTCTGGCCCTGTTTGCTAATGCTGTGCTTATTTATGCACTCACCTATCTATTAAAACAGATTTTTGGTTTTTATATTTTGAAGTAATGAGCACACTTGGTCTTATTCTAGTTGAAATAAGTAGTATTTTTGACCAGTTTCATTGATGGTGCAGCAAATACAAATTTCCTCCCCCAGAAGAAAATTAAATGCTCCACATTTTCACTTCACTGCAGCTGACTTTCTTCCAAGAATTAGGAAATGGCTGATAGAATTATTATTACTGTATGCCTAAGCTTGCTCCCTCACTAAGATAATAGTTCTCATTTTGTTTCTTTAAACAAATTGTTTTTCCAAAATACTTCTTAAAATCTTGATCACTCCTTATCCCTTGCTACCTTTTTCTGTGGTTTCTGCACACTTGTAATTTTCACATAAGGAATGTTGGTGTTTAACACTTTGGGGATTTTATTTTTTTCTAGTCTTATTGGTGGATCTCAGTATATGGCTGCTCTTTATAAAATGCAGAAGAATTACCAGAGTTTCCATGGATCAGGTTATTTGTCAGATCCAAGGCTTGTAGCAAATGGATTCCAGATAAAAGTGATAGAAGGTATGATGGTTTTAAAATCTTATTAGTTGCACTGGAGCTTGTTTCCTATGATTTAATTATTTAAATTATTGTTAGTGTGGATCATGTTATTCTGCATCACCTTGTCTTTTAAAGCACCAGCATGTTGCATTTTTTTCCTTAACATTGAGATTTTATTTCTTGGCAAAGAATGTAATCTTCCACACAGGACATTGAGTAATGGAAACTGATGACTGAACAGAAAACTTCAATAGTATTCAAAGAATGCTATGAAATCCGTGTTTTCCTCACTTCTTTCTTCTTTTTTCAAAATGCTCAATGCCCATATCCTTAATTGCCATTCTGACATAATTTAGATCAAACTGAGTAAGAATTCCTTAGCCCAATCCCCTTCTGCAAGTATGTGCTTTAGCTGACAACTCCTGTACTGCTGAGCAGTTAAGGAGGTCCAGGAAGGAGCAGGATCATACTTTTCTATTAAAATTGTAACCCAGAACCCAAAGGGGCCAGCAAAGAGATGGTCAAAGGATCACCACACTTTTTCTCAAGAGTTTGATCTCCATGTTTTGAAGGAGTATGCTTTCCAGTACCTCTCTGTTGATCACAGAATAAATGCATTCTATATAAGATTCTTTTACTTTATCAAAACAGGTTTTAACACCTTTCTGAAGAACAATTTCCAGGGATGCATTGGAAACACAGGGGTGATCCACTGTTGGTTCTGCCGATCACGAATTCCATAGCAGAATTCCAAGAGAAGCAAACGTCTTTGGGGGTAGCACCTAGCTGACAGCTCAGGGGAAAGATTGGCCATAAGAGCTGTTAGAAATGCTATAGCTTCATGTGTTACAGATCCCCACATATGTACAGTGATGACAGATATACTGTAACATATGGGATCTTTTAAGGGTAGGTACAAAAAACGGATGTAGACCAACTCCTTCACTGTGAAGAACAGAGCCAAAGTTTCTCCTTAATCTTGCACAAGAGGAAACTTTCTGTCTGACTAAGGAGAAGAGGTGTTGCTATTAATCAAGGAGTGAATGATTAGGGAGGAGGCAGCTCTTACATGGTTTATTACAAGCAAATCAAAAGCTGGGGAGGTCTGTGATATGTCCCTAGGCAAATATGGGAGAGAGGGATTATGGCGTAGCAGTTTTGCTCACCAACTTTTTTTTTTTTTTTTTAACCTCCTGATATTCTAAATTACCTCAAAATCTAGTTAATGTAAACTAGATGTGAATAAATTGAATGTGAAAATTTGAAGACAATTCTTTTTTCATCCTGGGTGAGGAGTTTAATTTCTAGTTTATTTCTAGGCAACAACAGAGAGTTGTTGACCAGTCTTGTAGTACTGCAGATGTGTCATGGTTTTAACCCCACCCAGCAGCTCAGCCCCCACAGCCACTCATTCACTCCCCCATCAACGTGATGGGGGAGAGAATTGGAAGGGTAAAAGTGAGGAAACTTGTGGGTTGAGATATAAAGACAATTTAACAGATAAAGCAAAAGTTGTGTACAGAAATGAAATGAACAAAAAAAAATAATTAATTCACTGCTTCCTGTGGGCAGTCAAGTGTTTGGCTATCCCCAGAAAAGCTGGGTTCCATCCCCTGTAATGGTGATTTGGGAGGACATCATCCCAGCACCCCACTTCCTTCTCCTTCCCCCAGCTCTATGTGCTGAGCTTGATGGCACATGGTCTGGAATGTCCCTTTGGTCAGCTGGGGACAGCTACCCACCTGTGTCCCCACCCAGCTAACTCCTTGTGCACCTCCAGCCTCCTCGCTGGTGGGATGGAGTGAGGAGCAGAAAGGACCTTGATGCTGTGTAAGCCCTGCTCAGCTGTGACAAAAACATCCCTGTATTGCCAGCACTGTTTCCTGCATAAATCCAAATCAGCCCCATACTAGCTGCTGTGAACAAAATTTGCTGTCTTGGTCAAAGCCAAACAGGAAACTACATTTAAGACAGCTTGGTTAGTTTAAGAGCAGCATTTTAACTGTAATAGCAAAGGATTTGTAACTGAGAAGTAGTCTTCCCATCCTGTATTCCTAAGATGTAAATTTAAGGAAAGGAAATCTCAAGGAAAGTGTTCTTGTTTGGTTTACAGTTGGTGAAGGTGCTTTGTAGACACTGCGGAGGTTGATGAACCGTAGCTATAGGACAATAAAGAATGGGAATCTAGTTCAGTTCTTTGTCCTACTCTTCTATTTTAACTACTTGAGTAAAAAGTTAATAACTTATGAGTCTTGTCATATTTATAAGCTTCTGCTGATGACATGAATAGCAGTTACAGCCTCTTTTATTAAAAGAGCATGCCACTGCAGATGAAGGTAGAAATACCAGCAAATAAATGGAATTTCTCCCAGCTTTTTTCCAACTGACCCAAGTATTTCTACTTAATCAGTTTCTCTTCTTTTTCTTAAACTTGTTCCTGAAATACACTGTCTTCTACAAATACTTATTAATAGAGTTGATTTTTACACACATGGATATTAATTTTTAACATTCCTAGTGTGTCTTTCTCTGGGAGTTTCACTATGAAGTTTAAGGTTATGTAATACATAGATTCTTGTCTAATCTTTACAGAAAGGGACCTGCATACCAGGAGTGATTTGTCCCACTTCAACCTGAGTATTCTGTAGGATTTCTCAGCTCTGAGAGAACCAGTTTGTTTCATAAAACATCTTTCACAATCCTTACAGAAGCATTGCTTTTTTTCACTGTCTGTGTTCAGTGTCTGTTTTAGTGGGGTTTTCGCAATTCAGACACATCCTGAAAGAGAGGCATTTTGATATTTTTGAACTAGAATTTCCTTCAGAAAAGTTTTATTTCTTCAGGATATATTGTTAATTTTTTGGGCCAGAGGTTCCTACTTTGTGTGATGAATGATAAAGTCACAGTTTGCTGTGGAGAGGTCCTAGAATGGAAATGTGCCATTAACCCATCGTAACTGGAGAGCTTCTCCTTAGCAGCATCCTAACTTTTTGGATTAATTAGATCAGTCCTAGTGTTTGCTGTTTCTCAACTGAACTGAACTGAACTATTTCTCAACCCTTCTCTGTCAGGGTCTGCTGCAGCATATTCAGAAGTTTGTTTTCCTCTGGGACTTCAGTCCTGATATGGTCATAATAGATATTCCTTTCTGACTCTGATTTCTCATTAATAGATACTTACTAGCACTTGTTAATATACGTGGCTTCCGTTTTCATCCTGAGTGGAGAGTTTTATTTTCTGAAGTAGAATGTTAGCTTTTTCTGACAGAGAGATCCTCTTATGTCACAAGGAAATTTGTTGATTAATTGATTGATTTGAGATTTGAATTTCAGTGTGCATGTGGTATTTCTGTTAATTTCTTCTTGCAAAATAACAAGCCTCTCTGTTGATCCATGCAAATAAATCTGTGATGCTCACTAGCTCTAAGATACCTCCCAAAACAAGAACTAAGGAAATATAGCTGCTCCAATTCGACATGCAGCAGTTTTAGTCATAGAAGAGGCTTTTCTTGACCCATGGAAACCCATGGTGGTCTCTGAAGAGCACAGATTGTTTTTTTAAACCTCTGCAGATACTCTTCTACTAAAGAAGAAGAGAAAGATTCAGAGTGTTGCTTCTCATTACCATATATTAAGTCTATTCATAATACCCAGATACTAATTTGGAACACTGGAAGCTCTTACCTTTGGAATTCTGCATCCCACTAGGGCACTTTTCCTAGGTGATTCTAACAATTGAAATATAAATATAGGACCATAGATTTATTCCTTATTTCCTTGTGGTATTGGGATATTTTACAGAACTGACTGCTTACTTATTAAAAGAAACCCTGAGTAGCTGCCATAACTTGGAAGGTGACCGGTAATTCCTGTGTTGCATTCAGCTTGCATCTCAACCAATTTTTAAAAAAAATGCTTCTTTGCAGTTCAGAATCTTAGCTTCTGGCAACTTGTGGCAAAGAGGGGCTTTTTATGAAGATTTTCTTTCTTATGGTTTCTTACTTGACAAACAACCCACCTATGAAGTATTAATTTTTCCTCATTTGGATGACATGTTAGGGGCAGTGTCATTCATAGGATAAAAAATGAGTCATTCATTAATCTTGTATTAATCTTGGGATGAATATTCAGAAATTTTATTCACTTGCAGTGCTTGGAATTCACAAAAGTGCAACTCTGTTCTTCAATGGCCAGTACTTTTTAGCTAGTGTGGTGGTTCTGAGCGTTAATTACTCTCATAATTTGCCAGAAGTCTTTCTCACGGGCCTTCCTCTGAACCCCACAGCACCATGTGGCAGTAGATGCACTACTCCTAGTAGGTTTTTGAAAGGTCTAGCTAGTTGTTTTCTTCCTAGCAAGAACTCAGTTCCACATTGAGTTTTGTTCTTGTTCTGCCACTTTGGTGGGAAAACTGCTTAAATGTCTGTGTTTTCACAAATACACCTTTGGATGTTAATTTTTGCAAGAGTGTGGGAGTTGGAGGCCTTACTTGCCTGTTGTTTCATTTGAGGATAAGTCTGCCTTCTGAATGTGTTCTTACTAGAAGACAGAGAGGAAATCTACCTTTACTCTCTTCAGAGATTCTATATGACTGCAGCCGAAGTTGTTCCATGTATCCTAGGTTTTGAAAGTGCCACATCTGCTTCATGTTTTTGGTAGGCTAAGATCTTTGTGTTGTCTCCCTGTTTCTCTTAATGCTAACTGCTCATCAGTCTAAGGAGTTTTCAACTAGATTTTTCTCTGGATAGCTCACAGTGAAAAACATGTTGTGAAATAGCCAAGAAAACACTTCTTGCTGTCAGGGTGTCAGTTAGGCAAAATCAATGGTTTCTTTGTGGAATGTGCCAGTTGTTGTAATTTGCAAAGCTGTGACACTGAGCTCCAGTCTGTCTTCCACTGCCCTCCCACCCCCTCATGTTCTGGCCTTACTGAGGCTTCAAGTGATGCTACCTTTGGGAGAGCAGTCTGTTTGCTTTTACTTAATAAAGCAAATTACTTAATACTCAGTGTTCTGGGACCTGCCAGGCGTTTGTTTGCTCACAGTGACCCCTATGTGCAGGGAACATTTCAAGAAGTAAGATGGATTACTTTCTGTCCAGTTCTTCTTAAGATGTGTTTATTATATGTGCCTTCACTGCACATCTGTCTGTTTGCCTTTGGGAAAGGCCTAGAGAGAGATGGGAATTCTTGGCTGGAGAGGAACTGAGACCAAGGAACACACCTTAGCTGGTGCTGTATCAATGCTGGGTCTTGGGCCATGCTTCAAGGCAGGCTTTTAGAGTAGAGTTGTCTGTCTCATGTAGTCACCATGAGTATACACAAAGAATGTGCTTGTAAGTCCTGAAAGAGCAGTAATATGTAAATAAACCATTGTTCTTGGTGATAAAAACTGCCTCTGCTCTTGGAACCAGTGGAAAACCAGGCTGCAAATTAATTTCAGTTTGATTTTCACTGTAGACTGGGAGATAGACAGTGTTACAGTGTCACCTAATCTAGGTGGCAGCTGAAAGGGAACAGTTTTTCCTGGCCATCAAGAAGGAATTATCCAAAGATGATTGTAAATGCCTTGTTTGGAAGGAGAAAGGGAAAATTTGTAACAATGAGAAATCCACATTTTTACTTATTTGAAAGCTAGTTTATTTGTTCATGGAAATACTTTCCTTGGAAGTTGCAAAGTATTTCAGAGAAACTACCATGGCAACTGTTGGAGGACTGCTGTTTGAATACTCAAAAATCGTACTATGTATTTTGTCAAAAATTTACAAGTACACTGAGGCTTGGACATCTGCTTGTATCATCAAGTGTTGCCATATCAGAGTTCCTGCAGAGACTTGCAGATTTGTGAATCAGCATGCAACTGGGCTACTTTTCAGTTTAAAGGATGTTAGCAGAAAAGGAGCATGGCACACAAACAGAAATACCAAAGAAATAAACCTCCCTTAGCCAGGGTTTGTATTGTGTGTTCTTACATTAAACTCTTTCAAGCCCACTTTGACTTTTGGATGAAAGAGGAAAATGGTGAAGTCAAATCTGGCTGTCAAAATTTACAGATGGAACAATGGCTATTGGTGAAGCTGAAGAGTATATGAGGAAAGGTTTTGAAAATCCAGAGCCTCACTGTCATAAAGTTTTAAGAGGAGGCACAGGAAATACAAGTTTTTAAACTGAATGTCTAAATGCTTGAAACTTAAAAAAAATTGTGTCCTGTCTTTGGTAGCAAATAGAGGGGTAGTTATTGAAAGGTTTTCAAGTAGACTAGGTTCTAATTTTAGAGCAGCATAATCAAATGGTCTGGAATAGTTCCTCAAATCTAATCAGTAATTAAATCAAAAATAGGACAAAAATTAAGAGAAAAGAGCTTAGGGAGATTTTAAGAGACTTTGTCTTTTTCTCATGTTCCTTACTGACAGGCTTGCCTATGGGGAAATACTAGCATAGTATATCATCTTTTCTCACCGTTTTATTAGGCAAACTTTCATATAATTTAACATTTTGCTTTAAGCTGAATCTGAACAAAGGTTTATAGTATTATATGAAAATATGTCTCTGCTTTCTGGCTCCACTTAGGGAAAAGCAGCTTGAAAAAGAGAAGGCTGGGTGAAAAATGACAAAGTTTCAGATGTAAAGCAGTGTTTAATACATAGCTGGGAGAAGGTTATGTGATTTTTGGGGGGAGGGGGAATGAGGGGCTGTTCCCTGTATAGAATTCCCACTGGTCAAAGTATCTCATGCCATGAAGTTTAAAAAGGCCCAAGAGCATTATTTACCCAGTTACACATCCATACTTAGGAAAAGTTCCAACCTGCACAGTTCTCCTGTTCATCTGTGCTGTTATTTAATGACTGTCAAATAAACAGTGCCTGGACATGGTTAACTCAGCTTCACTCTACCAGCTACTGAAAGTACATTTTGATAACTTATGATGCATATATTTTTACTCCTGAAATATTTCATGTTTTTGTTTGGATTAGGAACAGGAATTATCCCTTGTGACAGTTTGTTAGTTTAATCCACCTTGGAGTAACCTATTTGACTCCAGTTCTTTTGACTTTACAAAAACTATTTGTGACTTGAGCTGGAAATAATTTATCCTACCTGGAGCCATTACACCAGAGTGGATTTATCTTCATTAGTAATTCAGTTTTTCTGTGCTGACCTTGTCAAAGTTTGTACTTTTTAGACTTGTTGGGGAGGAAAAGGCTGGGCTGAGGTTTCTGTGAACATGAACGAGAGGATAGTTTGAAGGACTGACTGAATGAGAATATGTGAGCCTGACCACCAGAGAACTTGCTTCTGACTGGGAGTGGAAGTAAAGTTGCTGTGCAGGAACAACTTCAATCAATTTTTTTTTTCCTGTAATGTGAATAAGAAGGGAAATTGTACAGACCTCAATGCTTGAACAGATACTCTGTTAGAAAGGCTGTTTAATTTCTATTCATCGTTCCTACCCAGAGTGTTACCTACTCCAGCAGTGATACCATATGAATGATAATATGAAGTCAGTCACAAAGCCTGTAAGTTTTATGGGTTTGAGTTTTTTCTCAGATGTTGTAAAAGGAAAAACTGCTTTTTATTTCAGTAGAATCCAAATTTATTATAATAACATTTGAACTCTACAGATGTTTAAACCAGTTACATAGGAAATAGTACCAACACTGTTTTAATTTTTTTCAAACTAAATTGTGTTTTATTGCTAGCTTCAGTTTTAATTTTATGTTGTTTAATTAAAGTCACAGAAGCTTTAGTTAAAGCTGTGCTCAAGACTGGGAATGCTGCAAATGTTTTAAGCATTAAACAGTGCCAGCTAGGATTTGGATTAATGTAAGCTGAGACATTTGTGATGTGAATAAACACACATCATCATAATGAAACATTGTGCAAATAAATGCTTTTCATTCCAAGGGAGGAAAAAAAAAGTTTCCTAATTGTATTGGACTGAAGTATAAATGACTTTGCATCAGTTTAATTTTCAGTGAATTGCTATAGAATAGAAATTAAAGTAGTGCATGAATTACTGTTTTGTTTTTGTATTTTCAGGTGTTTCGGCTGCAGACAGTCATCTGGAAATAGAAGGGATGGCAAATTGTCTGCCATATTATGGAATTTCTGATCTGAAAGAAATTCTGAATGCAATAGTTAACAGAAATGCAAGGGAAGTACATGAATGTAGGCCTCTCAAAGTGATAAATTACTTGGAGGTGAGACAGAAGCTTTCTTTTAGTATAAGCCAGCTAAACTTGTAATAATTCCTGAAACAGCTTGAAATCTTTCTTCAGCTTTGTGTTTTAATTGATTTCATTGTGTTCTAATCAGAAGTTACTCTTGAAAAAGAGAGTATCATATCTTCTCTGAACTATGTCTTCCTTACTGAAATACTTCCATCAGATAGACCCATAAGCAGTCACCCAGTGTAATACAGCACATGCCAAAAGCTGGTGTTCACAAAGTGTTTCCTCTGTAAGACAATTTTCAGACCAGAAAGGCATTTTTCCATTTTAGGATACAAAACTGCCACAGAATGGCAGTGACTTGTGTTAGTATTTTCTGTGCAAATAAATAAATTGTCCATCCAGAGACAATAATGGCATAAAGTTTCAGAGACAGCAAATAGATGTGGTGCTAGTTAAGGCTGGAATAGCCAACAGTACTAGTAATTAATTCTTGTCTATCTGTTCCAGCAATGCTTTTTAATGCTAATTCTCTTCAAAAAGGTTACCAAAGTATAGGTAAAGTCTCTTTTTATTTAAGCATTTATAACATGCCTTCCTGAGTCAGGTTACTTCAAGCTGGGACCTAGGCACATAAAGAGTATGTGTTTTATCTTTTAAGCATTATTCCACAAATCTTTCCCTTGGATCCTTTGGGATAGTAAGCTACCTTTGCAGCAAGTGATTCTTTTATGCACTACTGAACCACTCTCAGGCATTCAGGAAAGAAGCTTAAAGAAAGGATAAGTTCAGTGTTGAGACAGGAATGGTTTGTAAAGAACCCCAGACAACTATAAAAGCTGCTGTTCAGAAATAAGCACTGAATTTTTTAACCATTCTGGGAGGTAAACACTGCAAATGCATTCACTGTTGTGTTCAGAATCACCTTTAATCACTCATTTCATCTTTGAGCAGGCAGCATGTCTGCAGCTTCTGCTGTCAGTCAGTAAGATGCAGAAGAAGGAATAGGGTAATGGTTGAAGCAGCCGCCTTCCAGGGTATAAAACAGTCCACAGTGATCTTTTTCCCACTTGGAGGAGTGTGAGAAAATCTCCAACAAAGCAAATGAGACAATCTAGATTAAATCATTATGAACGGTACTCAGGTTTGTACAGTATGAAGGGAGGTTGTGTGCTGCATACATTTCTGTCTAGGCAACATGACTTAAGTACAGAAGGGAAGGCAGTGACAGGAAGGCCCATCTTGGAGGAGGAAACAAAACTTCTTTTTGAAGTTCCTTAGTTCTTTGAGGGTGGGTGCTTTAGCAGCCACTCCTGCTTTCTATTATTAAGTGGATACAATAGACCATAGTAAATACAAATTAATCTGTTCAGTTTTGCTATAGTATTTTCCAAATTTTACTTACTGACTGCTTGAATTAATTTATGATTCTTCTGAAGTTTGTGGTGTGAAATGTGTCTTGTGAACTGGTAAGCATGTACAGCTGATGCTGATGACAAGAAATAAGAAACACAAAGCATCTTGCAAAAGTAGGCTAAAAGAGTGCAAATATAACCAGGGGGCTGACTGCATGCCTCCATTATAGAAATGTCATGAATGACCAGTAAGATATGTTTAAAGTTATATTTTGATTCCTGAGATTTGGAATATTTAGCAGCAGAAAAGTATGACCTTTAAACAGTGAGTGCTTAATTCCTGCTTTCTGGTAGCCCCAGACTAATGTGCTAAAAAGTGGTACTTTAAAACTATTGGGGTTTTGGTTTTGTTTTTCCTTTCCACAGGGAGAAGCAGTACGTTTAGCTCGGCAGCTGCCCTTACATTTGTCAAAAGAAGATGTGCAAAACACAATTTACAGGATGAAGCAACAGCTTGGAAAGGAAAATAAAGGCTGTGTTCATGGTCGTCCTTTTTTTCATCACTTAACAGATATTCCAGAAGATGACAAGCACAACTCCATGGAAATTATTCAGTAAATGGAACATTTTGTTTGGGGTCATACTTCTCTTGCTTAATTTTGATCACTAGTCTGTAATTTCAGTATGTTTTGTGCAAAGCTTTTGTATAATGACTTTTCATTGTTACATGTTCACCTCCTACAGTCTTTATTTAAATAAAAAAATGCTACTTGAAAAGTGGAAATAAATATTGTAGAGAAACAACTCACCACTATTTTTTTTAAAAGAATTTATTAAAAAAATGTTCTCAACTGGTTTCCTCATTGTCTTATTGCTGCAGGTTTAAGAAATACAAGAATGTCAGAATTTTTTAGATGTGAAGTGTTTAGAAGTTGCTTTCAACAGAGCATGGCAAAGTTTATTATACTAAGGACATCAGCTGTTAATTTTCAAAGGAATGCCAGATAGCTGTAAGTATTTAAATATGGCATTGCCATATGCAGTTATTATAGTTAGATTTCTGTGGTGTTGTATTTCTGTTTGGAAGTTCTTAGCTCATGTAAATGACTATTGACAGTCCTAGTGTCCAATCTCCAAAAATTCTACACCTACAGAAGTGTGGTTCTTAAAAGTACAGTACAAAAGTTTAAAAATTTCAGATCAACAAAAACTGGCCACTTACTTAAAAGCAGAATGGATGTGAGTCATGGGAGCACAGGTTAGCACTGACATCAGGTGCTCATGGATGTTTATTGGTGCAATGCTATACACAAACTGTTTGGGGGTGGGAAACATAAACTGTCCTCCTTCAGGGAGAATGTGGCATAACTAGGGCATAGTCTGCTATATAGAGAGCTACTGATTTTGGTAAACTGGTTCATTCTCTACCAGAACACAATGTTTACTCCTCTATTTCAAGTAGTGGCCTACTTCTGCAAACCTACCCTCCTAGGCCTTCGGTGCACAGCAGATGCCTTGTCTCTGGAAGAGTGTGTTTTAAAAGTTTCAAGCTCACATGAAAATTCCTGTCCAGCCCCAGCTATTGTTTGCAAACCTTGACACTATAAAAATGTGATGGTAGGACCTAGCTTTGTAGTATTTCTGTGGCTGCTGGGTAAATGGTTGAAGGTTGCTGAAAAGCCCAAGTGCAAGCTAGTGTGTGGACAGGAGTGTTGGACCAGACAAGCAAATGTGTAGTATTTGAATACATAAAATCACTGATGCTGAACAAATTTAAGAAATCACATTGTAGCTGTGCATCACAACATGTAAATTCTAACCTGGAAGGCAATGATTATCATTTTCACAGAGCCTGTTGCAACAGAACAAGAGGCAATCATATTAAACTGAAGGAGGATTGATCTAGATTAGGTATAAGAAAGAAGTTTTTACAATGAGGGTGGTAAAACACTTCAACAGGTTACCCAGACATTCAGTAGATGCCCCATCTGTGGAAGTACTCAAGGTCAGGTTGGATGGGGCTCTAGGCAGCTCCATCTAGTGAAGGTGTCCCAGCTCACTGCAGGGGAGTTGCACTAGATGACCTTTAAAAAGTCCAACTCAAACTATTCTGCAATCCTATGATTATTTCTTTATGCCATTAAATAAGTTTGTCCTTTTAATAAAGAGTGAGGATGTTCAGAGGGCACGAGCAGGATATCTTTCCAAGCTTAATGGTAGCAAGGTACAAAATGAGAATGTCATTTGCAAACTGGACACTTGGCTCTAAATGTCACTCAGTGCAGAAGATGTGAATTTTTAGAATCCAAATGAGAAGGTGGATGGAGATAGAGGAAGGAGACATGACCCTTGGCTCTGATGGGGAAACAGGATCCCAGCCTTGCATGGGATACAGAAGGTTATAGTTTGTTTATTTTTATTCTTGTTGGAATACAAATTCTGAGAGTTTAGAGAGGTGCCATTACAGTGAGAAAAGCCAGAAGCGAGCTGCAGAATGGAAGTTTATCTCCTGACTAGGTTGTTGGAGATTAATGTGTGCACCAATTTTAGTCAGTTTGGAGTATAATATACAGTATTTAATGAGATTAATAATTGCTGGTTCTTTTCCAAAAGAGAAGATATCTATATCCTAATTATACTGAAGCCAGTGCTAGTATCTTGGTAACACTTGAGTCTACATCAAGAGGGCAGATTTTAATAGGTGTTCAGGCCCTAGACTGAGGACAATCATGATTGGCAAATGGTTTTCACATGTGCCAGGGTGGGTTTAGTTGCTATGGAAGCAAATTAGCATCAGGATTTTTAGTGGGTGCAGGTGCACCAGGTTAGGCAATTGAGAGTTGGTCTTCCCTCCTTTTCTGTCTGTGTTTGCTGGACTTACACCTCAGAGAGCTGTTCTGGATTTCTCCATTAGGTATGTCTACATACAGTTTGTTTTCTGTCTATGGGGGATGTTGTGTGGTTAGATGCCAGCAGTGAGTGCTGGAGCATGGCTTTGGAGCTGTAAGTCTGGCTGTCTTCCCCACCACAGTACTCATAATTGGGACTGCAAGATGAAATTGGGAGATGGCTTTGGATAGGACAGGGTGGAGGTCTCTCCTTGCTTTATCCAGTGTGAACAAAATGAAATGTTATTGTTTCTAGAGATGTTCTCACTGATGTATCTAACGATGCATCCATTTTATGTTCTTTGTTTAACCAGTAGAAGTACCCCAATTCTACATTTATGAGTTTGAAGAAGTTAAATGGTGTGCCTGAGGTAGCAGTTGAGAAGGAAGGCACACCAGCTTCTGCCATTGCAGCAGCACGGGTGTTACACGGTGAGCCCCACAAGGCTCTCGGGGAAGCACACAAAGGCCTTTGCCTGCACTCAGTCCATCCCCAGCTCCCTGGGCAGTTTGTTTAAAAGAAAGGAGAAAATCTGAAGTGTGCAGTGTTGGGTGGAGTAGTTGACCTGTTCCCACCGAGGATGAGCTGAGGAGCAGGGTGTGGTGCGTGCATGTCCCAGAGGTCAGCGAGTGGCAGCCACCTCGTTGTCCCCCACGCTGCACCCACGCAGCTCCTTCCCCACCAGTGGCCCGGCTGGGGTATTCCAGGGACTTCTCGTATTTGCGCTGCCCTCTGCTGGCATTTCGGTTTTGTACAATTTGGGCTCAATTTGAGGTCTGGGGCTGACCATGGATGAGCTTCATTTCTTCCTTACCTTGCGTCCGCAGCAAGTCACGGCGATATTGCTTACCTTGCTCCATGTAGTGTGCATGTTTGCTTTCCTAAGGGGAGAGACAGGAGCTTTCCAGACTAAACCTCGATCTCATAGTAAAACTTCCAAAGCCTTTTGGTTGTACATAGCTTTGAATTTTTCAGAGGCTCGTTTGTATGATTGGTTGGGGCAGGTTAGGTGCTGGTACTGTGTTTGCAGCTCAGGTGTTCCCCTTGCCCAAATTCTGAGAAGTTGCACATCCCTTTAATGGGAAACTGCTGAATATAAATTTATCTTTAAAAAATCCAGAAAAATCCCATTGGAAAAAAATTTTTTTTTTCCTTGCATGCAAATATGGGTATAAACATGAAATGGAGCTAGCACCTTTTACATGTGTCTTTCTGAATGTAGTACGAATTCTATTAATGAAGTTTCTATTTCATATAACCAGTGTGTGTATGTGAAGGAGTTTGGACTATTTCTTGCTTGGTTTTTAACCTTTATCATGAACAGTATAGTTCAGAGAACTATACCAAAACCAGAGGAACATTGAAGTTATTTCAGAAGCGCCTAGCAGTTATTTGCAACAATAAAATCTAGATGATGGAATTTGGGATTTGTTAGAATGGATTCTTCTCTATTTCTATATTCTGATATGAAATATTTAAAATATCTATCAATAGAATCAATATTCCCAGGCATTTTATTTCGTTATACAAGCAAACATTCCTGAGTCTCAAGGATTTCATTCCCTTTTTTACCCTGCAAACTTACTGGTATTACTTTAATGAAAATCAACTTCAACAACTTTTTAGGTTTTTGAAAGGGTTGTAAATTTGGTCTCAGAGTTTGTTTTGTCTTCTGTAAAGCAGGTCAGATTTTTCTTTTGTGTTGGGGTTTGGTTTCTTTTGCTAAATAAACTTAGAATTCTGAGTTTATTTTTTGGCTGCAATAGAATATTGAAGAGTCCTTGATAATTTTGTAACTAGCATTTAATAGGAATGGTTAGCAATTATAAGAAACTTCAGGTACATCCATTTAATTTTGCAAATGGAAGGCTACCAGAACTTGCTTTTATTTTCCCCCCCGCCTCTCCCTCTCAGTATGGAGTATCATATCTGAAATTATGGAGAGTATAAATGTGGAAATGTTAAATCTTTTGTTAATGGCTTCGAATTAAGCACACATTGTTGCAGATGATTTGGAGGACTTATTTAAAGTAAATATACAATTTCAAGCTCAATTATCATTCATAGTTTAACCGAACATAGTGAGATATTCAGTCTGTGAATTTGATACAATGTTACTTCATAATTACGATGCTTTTTTACAGTAAATTTGATATAGAACAGTTGCTAAAGGAAAGCTGCTGAATAGTGTGACCAACCATTTTATGGGACACATCTGGTGCATTAGTTCAGGATGTGCAGTGCAGGAGAACAGAGCCTTTTGCCCAAAAGGAGAAGGAAGCTAACTCCACATGTATATGTTTTGGGGACATGCAGAGAGGTTAAACAATTACGAGTTAATTGTGTAAGCTAATAGGAGGGGTCCTTGCAATGTCATTTCAGAAAAGCTAAGGAGGAAACAGAGGAGAATTATTGTTTTAAAATCTCAAATGAATGGTTTACACCTGTTAATGTTACATTTAGAACAGCTGTTTCTTTTATTATCAGTAAACAGATGCAGAAAGTAATGGAATGTTTTAAAGCAATATGTTAATCCTGTCTTCCACTACTGAATATTCTCACAGTGTCATGATTAAATATTAATTGTAATGCTGCTGTCATCTGCAGTTAAAAAATATTCACTTATTATTTTAATCACTTTTTATATGAAGTTGTAAATGTTTATCCAAAGTTATTGCAGTCTTTCATCAACCCAGCATAAGTATTTCTGCACATCAGTAATTTTATTGATGGTTTCATTGGACTGAAGTATTCAGTTAAAGTAACCCTGATTTTAGTTTCACTCAAATGTTACTTCTGTATTTGAAATTTCACCTGAAAAGAAACAAGCTGTATTTATAAGTGAGGGGAAAAATTGCTCTTAAAGGCCCAAGCTAGCACACATTTTATATGAAGTCCATGTGAAGTTGATTATAGGGGATGTTTTCCCAGAGCATACTCAGGTTAAGCATTGCAGTTGGGCTAGTACCGGTCAGGTGGTACAGGGGAGGGGCTTTTTTATTGTTGTTTGTTTGTGTGGAAATAGTTCATTTATTTTCAAATGTGTTGTGCTGCCTCAGTTTTTGAAATAAAGAAAACCTATGATTCTGATACTCTCCTGGAAAGAAATATCTCAGAACGGCAGATACAATACTGCATACTTAGAAAAAAAACAAGTATTTCAAAATATTTACGAATCAATGCCTAAACTGACCTGAAATTTCCTAGAAACCTATGGTGGCCACTCGGGTGCTCAGAGGTGACAGTAAGAGTTCTCCAACTGGAAAATGTATGTCTTCATTTTAGAATTGCAGTACATGTCAGTGTCCTAAGGCATGTAGCTTTTCAGTGACCTACCGTGCAATGTGGAGCATTACTAACTCGCCCTCGAAGAACGGAAGTGCAGAAGATTCATGCTGTATAACTTGTTTGGCAGATTAGTTTTCAGGAAATGCAGAGACCAACGAATATGGCAGCTGCGTTATTAAAAACACTGTATTGAAGGCCAGGTCAAATTGTTCATTCATGCATGGAGTAACTCAGCATTAATTGAATCATTGCATTTTCAACATATTTTAGATCACCGATGTTTTTTGCTTCAGCACTTGAAATGCCTGATAAATTACTATATTCACAAGGGCCAAGCATTTTGACAGAGGAATGCTTTATAAGGCATTTATGTGTGAGTGTTTGCTCATCAGGTCATTGCAGTAAAAAAATTGCATTGGTAGAACTTAAGATTCTGTCTTAATTCTAATATCAGGCAGTCTATTTATGGAGGACTTCAAGATGCTTAGGTAAAAACTATCTAAAATTATACAAAATAATTAAAAGGGATTGTTTTCCCTTGTTCTTATTAGCTTGATACTGCTTTTATTAGATAAATTAGATATATTCCTGATGAAAGCTAAGAGTTGATTTTCTCAATTAAAAAAAAAGGAGGGGAGGATAAGGAGAAACCCTCTCGTGTCTGTTAAGTAAATTTAGGACTCCTGTCATCTCACTTCAATAGAATGAAAAGGAAAATTCTTTTTGAGATAATTTGAGTTTTTCATATAAAATAGTTTTTGAAAGGCAAATAGTTCCAGCTTGTGAGGAGCAAATCTAGGTATGATTCTTGTCAGGCTTTGCCAAAACAGACTAATAGTGAATAGATTATTTCAAAGGTGTGTTTTGTTGGAGGTCTATTCTTCCCTTAAGCAGGCAGAGTAGAAACATTATTTAGTCAGTTATCATTTCTGATGCTCCCAGACACCTTAGATGTGTATAATTTAGAACAGGAACCATTTAGTAGTTACAAAGACAAGTGGAACTGTAGAAAACTGTTCCCTGATCAGAAGAATTCATTCCATTTCTTCTCCCGCAAGAGAGTTACAGAATGTTTCCCTACAGCTTCACATTGAGTTTCAAAATGCCCTTTTCCAAAAGTGGTTGTCCCAGATCCCATTGCCATTTAGGAGAGCCATATCTTCTATGCTTTATTTACAATGACCTTTGAGCAACTGAAAATGCTGCCAGCTCCTTTAAAAAGTGTGGTTTTGGAATTTCAGTTTTGATCTATGTTTGCAAACGAGCAACTGTGATTGTGTATCAACTACAACAGCAATAAAATGGATACTGACCTTTTACAATAATAGTGTTTTGTACTCTTAGTGTGCTTCACTGTAGAATCTGAAAATGCTTAGTAGTGTACCAGCACCTGTAGGTTATGGAAACTGAAGAAACAGCTCGGTCAGCCTTGAGAGGGATGCAGAGTTTACAAGGGTGAAAACACCAAGTGCTGCAATTCAGATTTACACTTGTGTGTGAGCATGAACCTAATGTTTAATGGGTGTGTGCAGTTCATTCTTACCCGATTGCAAACTTCTTGTGGGGTCCTCTGTATAATTTCTTACTCTACATTAATCCAAGTCATCAGAAGTTATGCATCTTTTCATTGTTGTTGTGTCCTGCTTTTTCTGAGTTTGTTTAGATGCTGTATAGCAACAAAGCATTGTGTTAAATTCCTTAATCATATTAAGTAATAATGAAGGTTTCAAACACCATTAGGTTTATTTTTATTTTATATTTTTAAACCTGTGTGGATGCAGAACTAATTAAAATCAAGTCCATCTAAAGAAAGGTTTAAATGACAAAATATAGTGCAGTAACTCTCTTGCCAGTTTTCTTCTGGTTACCAGTCTTTTAACTGTAGCTCAAAAATCTGGAGCAAGTATTTTGGCATAGCAGTTTGTTGTAAGGAAGATTTAATAGCTTGTTATGTCCTATTTCTATAAACAGAAGTCATTTGGAGTTCAGCAGATATATTTAGAATCAGCATTTGTGCTGGTGGTTACAAGCTGAATAAAATAATCTTTGAAAAGCTCATTATGCAGAAGGGAATATTCAGGTTCAAATTTACCTCACGACAAATTCTCTTTCAGGACACCTAGGAATTTTCACAAATAGCACTCTACAAAATTGACTGTCACGCTTATTACTTTATTTTAAATCTTTTCAATAATGAGATTTTGTTGTGAGCCAATGTTAATAGTTTTAAGAGAACTCTGTGGCTACTGCTGTTCAAGAGGTCAGGTCCTGTACTCTTTACTCTGGCAAAATTCCCTAACCTTCAGAGAGGGACGTATCCCTGTCTCAGGAAGTACAGAGTAAGGCCCGATAAAATGGACAGCCAGAAGCTTTGGGGAGATCTTCTCTACTCTCAGCTGGTTTGGGAGAAAATATTGATACAAGTTTACACTGAGTGATTTGTAATATAACCTCTGATTTGTTGACTTCGAGGTATGCGTGATAACTGAGAAACATATGCAAAGTCAGTTTAAGATACAAGTTTTATAGCAAATAGTAAATTAAAACCATAGTGACCTTTTAGTCTTAATGATCATGTGCAGAAGGATGTTCGTGTGGTGCCCTGTACTAATCAGAGTAACAGGGCTCTTGCTCAGGGAACACAGACACAAAGCAGTACTCTTCTGTATCTGTTCTTCTACTGCATTTTTTATTTAAAAAATTTTGCAATTTAAATGTTATAACCATACTTGGATGCAATTTTTGCATATTCTGTTCTGGAAAAGATAGCAGTTCTTTTCTTATGAAAAAGGTTCTTAATTAGTGGTGCAAATAGTCATCAGTGTCCAAGTTCAAATTTCAGTTGTTATTGCTGTCCTGATTGCTGGCTTGGCCATGTTTGATGCAAAGTCTAATAATTTTTATTATATCAGTTCTTGTGTAGATTTTACCAAACACTTCAAGAGCTTGAAAACTACTAATTAAAATCATATTGGATATTTAACTTAAATATCTTTTTCCTCCTGTATTTTAGCACTGTAATAACTGCCATAATCTCTTCTATATAGAGTGTCCATTCTTTCAGCACCACAAAAATTTGCACTCAATCATATGATAATCCCATCCTTAAAGAAGTGTCTTGGAAGGATGGTTTTGCAAACAACAAAAACCTTCATTTTCTGTTCTCACATCTAAGCAGGTTATTTTTCAGTGTTTGAATTCTGATTGTTTCAGTAAGCCTCAGAAAAGCCTTCATGTAAGTGTATTTTTTAAAATGTCAGTGCTGAAGAGAGAGAAAACATTAATGTTTTGGGGGTTTTTTTCGTGTTTTCATTCTTTACAGTGTTGGTAGCTGTTCATCCAAGTGTCAGAAGCATGAAGTTGTGTACACAAATGATCCTTAACTGAACTGGAGTATTGGGAAGAGGACTGGCCATGTGGCTGGCCCTTGGCAAATCTGGGAACTGAACACACTGAATAGAGTTTTCCCATTTTAACTACATGGGGAATTCTACTTGAGATATACTGGTACCAAATGATCTGTGTGGTGTGCAACACAAGTTTTCCTGTTTTGGGGGGTTTCTATGACATGACCTGTGGGCTAACTGAAGAAAACATCACTGAGAAAAGTGCTACATATACAGATACAAGTGCTTCTATTGATACATTATTTTTCTAAGATTTTGCTGAGTAAAGCTCTTTCCATACATAAGCGTTTTGGCCATCTGCAACTGCTTGTCAGTGAGGCTGGTTTGAGAACACTAGCTGTAATTGTAACCTCAGGAATGTGTGACCAGCTCGCGGCCAGCTGTGCCTGCCCTGACTTTTCCCAGGTGTTAAGATACATGGCCACTTTTGTTCCCCTTAACCAATGGGGCAAAATACAGTCCTTGTTTTTCCCCACCTTGTATTAAGCCTAAAAACTGCTGGGTTTTTTTTTATTTTTTTCAGTAGGTCATAGCAAACAACTACATGAAGTTGTCCGTGTTGTTTAATTATTGGGCATCTGTGACACAGTGTGCTGCATCTGTAGGATAGCATGTATTTTAAGAAATACAAAAAGGGTACTCGGTTCACCATGGTCTTGCTATAAATTAGCTGTGCTGACCCTGCAAATCACATAAGTGCTCCTTTTTTACTGTTGTTGCTTGGAAAAAAAAATTTATGGTTTGATGGCATAGATATTTCTGCAGTTTAAGCCTCTTGAGCCAGAGTGAGTTTTGATGCATTTTTCAATTGATTTTCAATTGTTCTTATTTTAATGATCCATTTCATATTCAGAGGAACACTTAGTGGCTGTTTTCTGCACAGGAGCCTAATTTCAACTCCTCCTAAATCCAGCTTGCAGTTGTCTGCATAGAGTGTTCTGCATTTTGTCATTACCTGTGTTATGCTTTCTTTGCTTGTGTAGCATTTACTACGCTCAAGGCGAGGCATGAGTAGCTTGAAAGCAATGTGTAAGCTCACAGGTCTTCTCCTTAGATGTGCTGGGAGGGACAGTGCTTTTAGTAATCATGAGGACAAAACTTGCTCCAGTGGCCTGTGACACTTTAGTCAAGTGAAAACAAGAGATTAATTAATGTACATGTTAATTTGCATGGTATGATCGTTATAAAGGGATGAATCCATGTCTCAAGTCACTGCTTTTTGTTCTTATTTGCCAACAAGCTGACATGATCTTTACATTATAGATATGGAAAAGGAATTAGTTTTAATTTAGACCAATTCTCTTTATGGTCGAAATTACACAATATCATCTGTAAAAGTAACCTACCCATTCTTACCAGTTTCTGTGTCCATGGAATGAACTCAGACCTCAGAGCAGATCTGTATTCTGTAACACATTCTGAGTTCTTGAATTACAAATTTCTGTCTTTTATGGACTTTCAAAGCTTGCACTTTTGGGTTTGGTCATCATTGAACATAGGGAAGACACACGGATTCTAAACCAGCACTGGGGTTTTCCTAAATGCTCAGAAGTCAGGGATGAGCACATATGAAAAACTTCACATGCCTAAATGCTTTTCAAAATCTAGTTCTTAGGGACTCAAAAAAGGTTGTGTAATCTTGAGACGCAGTGAAAAATATTGGGCTCCTGAACACTTAGCCCTTGAGAAATACACCAGAGCTGCTGTGGGAGGAGGAGGACACCAATCCAATGCTGAGATCTGTTTGAAATAAACACCTGTAGCAAGACTAGTTCTCCCTTATAGCTGCAGGGATATGGAGCAGTCTTGCATGATGGGCTTACATAAATAACTGAAGGATGTGCTTTTCCAAAGGTTTTTCTGTAGCTAAAAGTCCTGGTCTGTGAATCCTCTTTTAAAAGCAGAGGCTGTCCATTTCTTCTCCAGGGCACACAGAGCTGATGAGTCCTGGGATAAGACTGCATGATACAAATCACTCATGATTTGTGCCTCTGACTGACGTTCCTCCAGCGAGGACTCCCAGCTATGTACCAGCACTGTGAGATTCCTGTAACCACTGGTCTTCGGTATTTCCTGTGAAACTTAAACCTAATGTTCGAAATCTGCATGAGCACTGAACTGTTCTGCTCTTTGTTTTCTGTTCGTCAAGGTGGCTTTTCTAATTAGCATAAATCACAAAGCTCCTGCAGCAATAGTGTTGTCCATGTGATATGCAGCATCTCTGCTGTGCCCATGGAATATTTACAAGCCAAAGGCCTCTGCTTTGCTTGGTTGGGAGAAGCCTCTTGTTTCTTCTTTCAGTTTCTCATTATAAGATAAAACAAATAAGGGGCTTTAAGAGAAAATAATGTAGAATACCATGATGTTTTTATTATTATGTGTGTCCAAAGTGAACAAAATAAATCAGCTAAAGGCAAAGGAAATGCAACCCTGTGGACATTCGGAAGTTTAAAAACGATGAAGTAAAAATATCTGCACTGCATTATATTAGAGTACAATAAAAAAGTTAAATGACTCTGAATTGTGTGTAACCTAGCTGAAGAAATAAGACGCTTCTGCGGGGTATGGATACATAATGTAAACAATTTCAAGGATTATTTGGCAGTCTCTTGGAATTTGCTCCAAATGCTTTTGGTTCAATGGGAGTGAAAAGCCATGCTCCATTATAGCCTCACTTGGTATTCTATTTTAGAGAAAAGAAGCATGGAAGCAAGTCTAATTTGGTTTTATTAATTGCTTTAAGGTGACAGTGGCAAAAAAGTAAGATGAACTGCATACTTGTATTTCTTTTACCAACTCATTTTTCTTATTTTCATTGTTGCATTTAATTTTCTTTCCCTTAAAAATAAAAACGTACATGTATCAGATATATATTAGAATAATTGGTGACAACTGCTCCCTTAATTTAAGAAAATAACTGATCTGTACACGTGCTTTAGTTTCATGCTCTTTATCAGAGGCTGATGTTGGAGAGCAAATAGGTGTTTCTGGTGTTGTATTCCTAACCTGTATATCTTTATAATGTTTATTTATTGTTATACCATCTGAGATGGTATCACGTGGTTTGTGTATGAGGAGTTAGGACCTTTCAGAGTAGGAAACTTCTTTATTTCTTCTATGGCTTTTGAAAGATCAATTAAGAACAGCTCTGATTCTGTGCAGCTTTCATTCCTGCTGCCTTCTGCTGCATTTTCATGAAACGTTGCAGCCTAAGTAGTATTAATCTGCTTAGTAGTTGGGTGGAAGCAGAGTAGAAGTTGATTTTCCCTGTTTCCTGCAGTGCACAAACCCAGTTGAGCAGAGCAGTTAGCCTTGCTCCTGAGGGCTAATATAAATTAAAGGTCCTGAGCACTAGGGGTTGTTAAAATTCTCAGAGGGCTCTTTATAAGATGTTAACCCCCGTGGTCTGGCCAGGCTCCAAACGGGGTAATTACATTCTTCCTACCTAAATTCCCCCTGCAATTGCAATTCGATGTGCTGGTATTCCTCACTTCCTCTCCTCTGCCGTGCCCCGTGGAACAGTTGTTGCATTTCATCCCAGAGGTACTTGCTTTGGGTGACTGATGGAGTGATCTGTGTGTAGAGTCTATAAAGCATTTTAAGAGCCTTTTGGATGAAATGTAATTTATGATGCTTAATTTTTATTTTTTTTTTGTCTCCTGTTTAAAATGAACTGGGTTAATTTGAGCCCTGAATGAGTGTGAACTTTGTGCAACAGACCTGGAATGAGAAAGCATCAACAACTGTTCTCATTCCTCGTTGAAATTCTTCCCAGAGTTTTTTTAGATAAAAAATGTAAAAGATCAAACTAGAAGTATAGAAAGCTTTTCTAAAGGGCTTGTTACAAAATAGGAAGAATATGAACTATATAAAAAGGCTAATGTGACTTTTGCCTCAATTGATGTACGAATTGAAGTATATATATAGTAAATATATATACATGTAGATATTCCTCCCGCTTAGGGATTCTGTTGTAACTTTGAGTGGCTAAAAACTCACGGTTTAAAAGTTACTTTTTTTCCTACCCCTTTTTTATACTAGAAAAGCTTTTTATTACAAAGACACTATGGTTTACATTAAGGTATTACATACTAATTGTAAGTAGACTTGTGTAAATTTAAGTATTGCTTATAAGCAGAAAGATATGTAGTTAGCACTCAGTGTTTCACAAGATAATGGGGATAGCTATATGTGCCAAGTACACAGAGCCTTCACATACAGAGTCTTCTCTAAATATGGGATTTGCGTGTCAGATATGTGCAATGCAAATAGGGTAAAGTGTGGTTAGGGGACGTTTTTCCCTTCAGTTCAACTCTCATTTCTCTCCACTCTTGGAGTGTCTCATACTAAACCTAACTGCTCCACACAGGAAACCTATGTACAGATGCTGGCCTGAATGCCTCTTCCTTCAAGAGGTTACTTAGTCTGAGCTAGTAGCCTGAAAGGTTGTTTATACCAGATATTTCTCTCCTAGAACTGTCTGCAGATAGAAACAAATAACAGTGTTGGTCTGTGCCATAATGTCCTCATTAATTAAGGAACATTCCTGAAGGTGAACTGCTCACCATGCTGCAGGGCAAGTTGAAGGTTTTGCAGGTGACTTTTCTGGTAGCACAAGAAATGTATTTCCAGACCAATATGGGAAAAATCAGTGTATGAGCCCACTCAAGTGACTGTGATGCACTACCTGAGGTCCTGAGGGGATTCTTTGTGTTGCCCTCTGAGTCAGATGCTTGGAGATCTGCACTGACCCTGCATCAGCCATTTTCTGGTGCTGCTGAGGAAGGTTAAAAAAGTAAAAACAGCCAATAAAGAAACTGAAAACATCTCTTCTTTACATAAAAAAAAAAATTTAGAATACATGACCAGTATAATACAGATAGTTTAAAAGCCTGAAGCTTAAAATGTCCTTGCAAGGTCTACCCATTGTGTTTTAATGAAATCTACACTATGACAAACATATCTTTCTCTCTGATCTGTGATAAAAGCTGAAATAAATGATAAATTTGACACTAAATTTAGCTCAATGTGCTCTGCTGCTTGTTGCTTTGAAAGGAGCCTAACTACATAGCCAGATGTTTTTATGAGTTATACCTATGTAATCCCAGTCAGTGTGGCTTTAATGGGTTTTATCTTAGAATAAGAAATTTATCTCTCCTGCCTGTATACTCTATTCAGACATATTCTTATTTTAAAACAGATTGCTATTTAGAATGCAAATAAGCTATTTTTATAGTTTTACTGTAACCAATGTGTGACAGTAAATATTTGCATTTGTGCTCAGAAGCATTTCTCTTATGATACTTTCTAATTGTGATTATCAGTTCGCTTTAAAAGTACATTTAGTTTAAATCTATTACAGAGGGAAATTCTTTATTTGTAGTTAGTTTGTGTAAATAAGTATAAATAGCTTTCTTCACACTGATGGTCTCCTGACAGGCACGAGAGCTCTGTACTCGCTCTTCACATCAACACTCACGTCTTCACATCTTCTAAGCATCCTAAAGTGTTTATGTTATTTAATTTGTAAGAGCTTTGGCAAATCAGCATCCTTTCACATTTTGTACTAGGTTCTGTTGCCAGGATGAGACACAGATTGCTGGAAACTTTCATGCAGAAAAAGAAGTCCATGTATTTTAATATCTGAGGAACATTTAATTAATTAACATTTAAATAATGTTTTTATGTAATCTGTTAGAATAACCCGGCAAAGGCTTTATTTAGATAGAAGGTGACTCAAAGCAAGATCTTGCAGAGTGCATAAACCATAATTTTGTGCATCTGTGATCTTTCTAGCTCATTTAGGTTTGGGTGGGTTTTTTCCTTGCATGACACATGCAATTGTTTTACATTAATTTAAGTATCAAATTTAATTTTTCGGAAATAAATATCAAAAACAAATTAAATAAATCTTTAAATAAATCTGTATTTTTAATTATTTTTAATCCTGATATTCATTTAACAAATAGTCTCTGCTGTTTGTGCTTTGCCCCTCAAAGCTATCACACTTTATTTTTCTCCAGTAAATTCTCTCCTTTGCTTTCTGTTGGTTTTTTCTTGCATTCTCTCCCTCTGTAAAGGAAGAATGTGTTCTTTTTTCTCCAAACTTTTTCACTTTCTTTTGCTCTTTCCTTTTGTTACCCACAACTGTCTGCATGGTTTTTTTTAAACTATGTACAGCTTCGTTCCCCATAGTATTCTCTGGCCTAATTAACTTTAATTAGAAATTCCTTTTTGTTGCACTCTAAAGTCAGTGTTACAGCACTCTGTAGAAGCTTTCATATCTAAGGTTGAAAGAAAAAGGGTTGTTCCTATTTCACCCAGTCTCTTACCTATTTCTTCTCTTTTTCTTTTTTTTTTTTCCCTTCATTGATACCATTTTCTTCTGTGTCAACCTGTATCTTTGGTACTCCAAACTCAAAATTGCTTCTGTGGTTGTATTTAATTAAGCACACAGTCCGATAATTAACTGTTCTAAAATAGTTTTAAAAATAAGTGAGTTTTCATTAAGGGGTTATAGGGGTTTTAATTTGTTTTATTAGTTTTCAGTACTAGTGTCCTAGTTGTTGTAGGGAACATACTTAAGGAATTTCAAAAAAAAGCATTGAAGTGAATTTTCTCAGAGCCCCAGCCTCCTCATATTTAGGAGATTATGTAGTCTACCCAGAATAATAGATTATTATTGCAATTCATTAGAGTGAAACTGTAGAAGTATCTGTAGCTTCTCTAAAAATTCATCATCATTATGGGATGTTGTCTCTAATGACTGCTCTAAATTCCATTTCTTTACAAATATTTTGTTAACTTGTTTGTGGAGACAGGTGGATTTTTACACAAAAATTTTGTTGTGCTCTTGGGGAAACCGGCCATGCCAGTAATACTCACTTTAACTGAAATTGAGATAACTAATCTGAGGGTGACTTACTTAAGGTTGGAAACAGTTAACACTCTCTTAGGAGGAGATGAGGAGTAGATAAATGGTGAACAACTGGGGAGCTGGCTCTGAAGGACATGCTCATGAATTTGGACACCGACTAATCTGTTTTGGCTGTTGCTGGCATGGCAAATAACAGCATAATGTAAAACCTTCCTGTTTCTTCCCTCTCTGGCGTTTTAACTTTCCACTGAGGGCAAGCAGCGGCCACAGGCCAAAGCCTTCAGAAGGGGGTGCAGCAACCTTTCTCTCTCCCCTGTGGCTCTTCTGGATCTTGTGCTGATCAGGGCATAGCAGACCACAGACTGGGGAGGTTTTCCCCCCTCTTGACCAGCCTGGAGTCAAGCTGAGACCTCAGCTGAAGCCTATGGCCTGGGAAGAGATGTAAGCTCCAGCCACATGGGTCACGTGTGGCCAGGAGCAAAACCAAACACCTGTAATTGTATTACCATCTTCCCTGTTTGCCTTGGCAGAGCTGCTGGGCTCATAAAATCACCTAGAGAAAATTGCTAATGTGGAGATGTGACCATTCAGGATTATCTCCTGCTGTGTTCCTGTTAACTTTTCCCACTGCTGAGTGCTGTCAGTTTTAAGGGTTGAGTGGGTGGTTTTCCTTTTGATTGTCTATGAAGATGATAAGCTGGCTAAGTGACTTTTTCAAAAAACTCATTCACTGGAAAGAATATTATGGGCTGCCTTGCCCTCAGTTCTGATCATCTTCTTAATGGTCCTGTTCTTGTCTTACTAGCACCAAATCCCTTTTTAGCACTGCAAACTCTTTTGGCTTTGTCCTGTAGAGCATCTTCAGGAAATGTTCATTGAACAGCTTCTCATCTTCCATGCAGCCTGTTTTGGTGGTTTTCTCACCGTCTGCTCAGTGTAGGTATGGGACAGAGTCCCTGCTGTCCCATGTCCTTTCCAGATGCTCCCAATGGCAGCTCTCTGGAAAGCCACAGCTCTATCAGTCTGGCAGTCTCTGAGGATGCTCTCATGTCTGGTGTGTCACTGGCCTGAGAAACCTCCTGCCTGCTACTGGGAATTTTAGATCAGTAGAGTCTTCTATACAGCTACTGCCTCAAATGGAAGAGATATTATGGAAAGGATCTTGTGGAAAATACTTCATATCCAATGTTGTCATAAGTTTTAGTTATATTCTCAAGTTTTGTAAAAGATAGTTTTAGGCTTTCAATGTAACCAAATGATTTCTCTTTTTTCCCCCCCTCTCAAAGCCCCTGTTTTATTCTGAACCATGCTAAATTTTGTGCTTGCTGAAAGATTTTTGTGTTTCAATGTAGAAGAAAATGAATTTTTATTTTCTCCTAGAACTTTTTCATACCCTTCATGTCTTTTACTCCATAAAAGTAGTAAGTTTTACCAATCATATCTTGATAAAGTCAGCATTCATCTGTTTCAGACTCTTCTAACTATATTAAGACTAGCTATCAAATAACAAGGAACATGTTAAAGTCCTGTTCCTCCTAGGTGCAGATAGTCCATGCTGCTTCCCTTCAGCAGTTCCTTGAAGTTTTTTGGGTGTTGCTGTTTAGAATCAGATTTGCGCATGAAATTTTTACCTGTTGAAGCAGAACAGTAGAAAGGATTTGTAGTCTGCTCCCTTCAGTCTTCAAATTGCTCTGTTTTGTCTGAAGCTCAGTGTAGAATGCCTTTGAATCCCATAGATTATTATAATTATGATTTATTCTCTATGGGGAATAAATTTAACTTATGCTGAAACATGTATATACTTTCAAACTAAATTTGTGTATATTTGCAATCATCCTTGCTCTGTCAGGAGCCCTGCCTCATCATCCCAATTAGCTGAAGAAATGTTAAAAACTCTGAAGTCTAAAAAAAGTCTTGTCTTGTTAAAAACAGAACGACCAATCAGCCAGCCCTCCTGAAGTGCAGTAAAAGCTCTGCTACCCTTTATAAAGCAATAGGGATGGCAAACAAGGTACAGGCACACCCAAAGGAACATTCATGCCAAGAAAGTCTAATTGCGGGCATCTAGCAAATACGCAGTTTATACAGATCAGTGTGGGCAAAACATTTTCAAGACCTTTTCCTCTCTAAATTTTGTAGGTTTTTTCCTAGCACTTCCCTTAAGAACAGGAGATATTCTGGCAAATTAAGGGAAAATAGATTGATCATCATTGGTAAATGTTGACTAGAATTGTTCAGAATCTTGGGGTGATGGAATTCTTACATTTTCCTTACGGTCTTTTTTTTTTTTTTTTTTTTAGCAATGATGTCAATATTTTAGAAAAAGCTTAGCAAAGGAACTATATCACTTTTAAATTTTCCCAGTAGTTCCTTACATCATATCATGGCTCTAATATAACTAAATTTTGTCACCATGTTTGGTCTGTACTTTTGATTTCAATTCCCAAGTTGTGTAACTCTGTCAAAACAGCTCAAGCCTGATTAAAACTCCTAGAGCAATTGTGGTACTAAAAATGAGAAGAGGGATTGGTCAGTGTTGGCAGAAATAAAACCATCCTATGCCTTCATGCCTGTACTTGGAGTGATGCTTGTGTAAGATACTGACACTGAGGAGTAAGATCAGTAGCAGAAGACAGTCCTCAGGGATGATGTTTCTGTTGGAAAGGGGCAGCTAAGAGAAGTGTGCTTATGTATGTTTGGTGTAGGTCAGCAGTTTGAGTGGCTTCAGAAATCATCTAGGAAATGCTGAATGCATGTCAGGGGTTCTTTAAATCACAGAAGATTGGGTTTGCATGGCAAGGTCTTGGAAGTGGGGATGCTGCAGTGTCCTACTCTGATTTGATTGGTGATCAGTTCAGCTCATTTCCTCAAGTCCTGTCTGCTTTACCTGTGATGGCAAGGGGTGAGTGAGCTCTTCCTGCCTTTCAGACAATGAACCTTTAATTATATTTTGTATTACATTTTTTCTCCCTGTCCAGATGAGGAGGGATGTGATAGAGCAGATTTGGTGGGCACCTGTCACCCAGCCAGGATCAGCCCATCACACTGATGAAGGAAAGCAAAATGGCAAGGGTCTTTGGGGTTTCCCTGTCATTTACAAAGTGAAGACCTAAGACTGTAAGAGGGCATTGAAGCAGTCATAAAGGAACATGAGTCTTGCATTGATGTATTTTATCACATATAGATTCAAGGTAATGATGAATAATGCCTAAATACATTTGTAAACAGGTGCAAAACACACTTTTCCTTTGCCTGGAGAGCTGCCACTGTTATGTGATAGCTTAATAGTTCAGCTTGCAGCTGAAATGCAATGACATTGAGTGATTTTTCATTATCCATTCAGTGTGGTTGAAATGAGCATAGCCATGTAAAATAATACTAAAATAAACTCATCATACAGATTTTGCAAAAAGCTTTGCAAAACTAGAATTACTTTTTTGTTTGAAATCACGTGTATTTGTGGAAACCCTTCTAAAAAAGTTCTGGGCTGCTGAATAAGTTTTCAGGTAAATTTTTTGAACCTGTTTAAAACTGAGTTACAGCTATAAAAGGTCTTACCCCTGATTTTGTAGCTGCTGCTGCTCTTCCATGTGCCAAGTGGAGTTTGAGAGTGGGTCACTCACTGGGGCAGTGATTCTATTCTGATATTGCTCTTACAGCACTGGGCCTCTGGTGAAGATGCTGCATAAACTTGCAGCAGAGATGTTGCCCCTAATATAGGACAGATAGGGACAGTTGCTAGACTAAAGCTAATTATGAAATTAGCAATAATTTGTTTTCAAGCTGCATTTCTTGGCTTTGCTAGGTTCATGCTAAAGGTGTTCAGTTTTGGTGAGATCATCATGTTGACTTGGCTTTTTGGTTTTTTTGTACTTCCTTATATTCAGAGCATCTATTTTTATGATCAAGTATGTATAAGCCTTATACAAACCTGCACAACAGAGATTTTTGTGTTTTTGTGTAATATTCCTGAGACAACAAGAAAAGCAAGAAAGCAAAAACATAACTGGCTAACTGAGGATTACTATTTTAAGTTCAGTATAGCTTACATAAGCAAACTTGAACAGAACCACTTGTTTTAAACATTTAAGAGAGGTTCTTAATAATAAATATTTCTTCTAGCCTTGGACTTTTGGCCTTGGGAAACAGATGACTGTTCAAGTGCTAAATGTGTAATGTAGTTCTGCTTTCCACCCATGTTTTTAGTTTCTTAGCTGTTTCTAAATGTTTGGTTCAATGTGTAACATTATGAACAAATGTAATATAAACATCATCTTTAGAGTGCAGGGCATTATTATCTTGCCTTGTCTGAGTTATGTTTCTGTTTGAATAGTAGAATGTCAGTCTGAGAAAGCAGGATATCAAAATACAACTGACCAATTATCCAGGTATTTAGAAAGCTGTACTTCATTTTGTCGAACCAAACTTGTCAAAAAATCTTATGTTAATAACAAATAATTTATTACCTCGGAAAATCCATTCTGTATTTTAAATAGGATTACCACTGGATTCAGAAGGATGAAAACCACTGCTGAAATGTATCAGATTACTCATGGCCCATAGGGGAACTGTGCACTATGGAAACGCAGGTGTCTCCTTTCACTAGGAAGGCTTCCCTTTACAGGAATAGGATTCAGAAAGACACATGGATCTTTGAAGACTGAAAAATCTTTGAAGTTTCTGCTTTCTACCCCTCTACATGTTTTTCAACAAACTTATGGAAGGTTGAGGGAAAACTGTTTACTTGAGTTTTGTACTTGCGTAGCAGAATTGCGTTCCCTTTCAAGTAATTTTATTTTGGGAAGCTTCTTCCTTCTGCTGGTGATTTAAAAACTGATGTGGTTTGGTTTTTTTACTGTTACTTTTTCATTATGGACAGAGTGTAGTGATAAAACCATGCAAACTTCTTCCAAGTTAACCATATTCAAATAATTTCAATAAGTAGGTATTATATGAAGAAAAGCTAAAAGCAGCAGATCACTGTTGAGTGTCCATCAGTGCTCAACATAAGACAAATTATGTGTCTTTGTAGAAAGGCAAGAGTACTGCCTGAAAGTTCTGGAGGAAGGCTAAGAAGCTGGCAACTGTCCAAAAACATGCCTGACTGCTGTTAGAGTAGGTCATGGTAGGTGATTGTGTGTTATCCATCCTTGTCCCATCAAGGAATGATTCATATTTGCTAGATAGTCTTCCCTTTCTTCTGTATGTTACATTTGAAAGGAGTCATTCTTCCAGAATTAATGTATGCTTTGTCCTAAAAACAAATGTCCATGTGCAGAGGTAATTCTGGAATGGCTCTCTGCAAATGTTTTGTACTGAAGAAGTATTAGCAGTTTTTCTTCTGGATGAGTAGCACTAATTTTCTGCCATTAGTAAGTCACTTGCAATGGTGCTCCTGAAGCAATGAGTTGGGTTTTTATCACCTAATAGGATTTTAGCTCTAGGGATGAAAATTGAATTTCCAGTTGAATATAGGGGTGGTAATCACCTGGTGACAAAGAGCTTCAGAGAAATGGGCAGATTGGAAAATGTCTGGTGCTCTATGCTGTGAGATTAGGTGTGACAGCATTCTTTTGAAGTGATGTGAAGTCTTTGAGGAGACACCCTGCCAGCTTTTTATCCAAATCACAGAGGTGTGTTCAGAAACAGAGCAAATCCTGGGGGAATCTTCTCAGAGCTATGCTCAGAGTAGATGTATCACTTCAAGGTCCAGTACTGGGCTTGCTCCTGCCATGATTTATTTCAGGTTACTTGTTTGGAACTTGGACTTTCACAGCTGGGGTCCCCATTGTACACTGATACATTGGCTCTACAGAATAGAAAGCTGTGGTAAACTATAATGATGGTGGAGGGAGGAGGAAAAAATGTTTTAGGGTGTTTCAGTTTCCTACTGCTTTTGAAGTCAGTTCACCTTCTGGAATAGTACTTTCAAAAGCAAACTGTATTTCCATTAGTAGTGTATCCTCACTGAAAGGCTTAAAATATTCTAAACTTCCCATTCAGTAGGAAATTTCTTTTTTTTCTCAAAGGCATTTGGTGGTGTAGGATCCTTTTGCTATACAAGTGTCTACATTCAGTAAGGAGCCTAATTTAATCCAGGAGTATAGAGCTAGTCAAAGCTCACAAATCTAATATATGATCTAGGTAGTACATATTAGGATTTGGAGAAATTATTTCATATTGATATCTCTAGAATTTTCAATAATCTGGGTGTGTTGCATACCTGTGGTGGGTTCACCCTGGCTGGATGCTCCACCAAATTTGCTCTATCCCCTCATCTGGACAGGGAGAGAAAATATAATAAAAGGCCCATGGGTTGGGCAGGGAGATCTCACTCACCTATTTACAATCATGGGCAAAACAGATTTGGAAAAACAGGGACTTGAGGAAATGAGTTGAATTTATCACCAATCAGATGAGAATAGGGTAATGAGAAATAAAAACAAATTCTAAAAACCCCTTTCCCCTGCCCTCCCTTCTTCAAAGGGTCAACTTCCCTCCCAGTTTTCTCTGTCTTCTCCCCTTGCAGTTCAAGGGGGTGGGCAATGAGAGTTGCAGTCAGTTCATTACATTACTTAGGGAAACATTGGGTGTTTTACCAGGAAATGGCAGGAAGATGCTCTTTGTGCCCCCAACCCAGTGTCACAATCACCCCAAAAGAGCAAGAGAGCAAGTCTGGAGCATGGATTAGCTTCTAACCCACCTTTCACCATTCTATGGTCATGGTAGTTTTGAATGTTTCATGGATTAGTGCTGAAGGTAGACTTTTGTCTAGTTTTGTTTTAGGAGATAGCTGGGAATTGAAGTGTGAATTAGGGTAACACAAAGGTTGCTGCTTCAAATGTCATAACTCTACTGGTGGGGTTAACAACAGCTACCCTAGCCAGAGGTACATTTTCAGATCTCAGCATTTCATGCAGGGTTTCCTGAAAAGAGGACTGGAAAAATCTTTCAGTAACTGTACCATTTACTGTAGGATTGTCCTAACTTCATTGTGAAGTCTTCAGCTGGATACAGAAGCATGTCTACGCTTCAATTTTTCATTAAGGTTATTTTTGTTAGTTCCATCTTCTGATTGGTGGTGCATATTTGTATTTACAATACACATTTAGGGTGGATGGATTTTCTGGATAAGTCATTTAAAAATATCCTATAAATGAATTAAAATCTATCTAGTATTTTTTGTTTTCAGTGGGAAAATGATTAGATTAACTACTGATGAAGGCATTAATATTGTTAAATCATCTGGGGTTTTTGGGTTTTTTCAGATTATGTCTCTGTTCCTTTGTATGGTACTTCATGTGGCTCTGCTATGATTACTACAAGCCATGAAGTCTGCTTTTAGCATCTGGCAACAGTCTGGGGGCTTTGAGCAGTGGCACAGAAGACAACAGGGTATCCCTTTGTAAGAGTGCATGTGTATCCCAGTCTGTGGCAGTCAGAGTTCATGCTCACAATGATGTGAAAAAAAGATTTTTGAAATCCCAACTAATTACAGTTTTTATTAAGGAGTAGTCTTTCTGCTGTATGATAGACAGTTTTGGTGCGTATGTTAGTTGTAAGGGACAAGTCCATGGTAGAGTTTTCTTCCAATATTTATTTCAGCTGATGGGTCTTTTTCATTTCTTCATTTGTGTAGTGTTAGTTCGTGTAACAGGAACATGGGGTTGTTGTGCTGCCCTATTTTAGAGCGAGCCTGCCCTGTCCTGCTGAGTGAGGCCATGCATAAGCTGAGAAAAATCTGCTGTACTTCCCAAGGGTGCCAGGTCAACAGCCTCATGATAGGGTCACTTTGTGCATTGAACAACACAGGAGTAAAACTGTCAGAATTTTGTAGTCTTAAGTGTAATTTACTATAAATTATAGCCTGCTCTGTTGAACTCTCAAGCAGGAATGAAACTATGGAATAATGCTGAAGTCAAAGCTGTGTGTTAAAGCCACTTTCTCACCTAAAGGTTTATTCACGGTCAGATTGTCATTTAAACACAAATAATGAGAAATATAAAAAAAACTTGTTCAAAATGTCCAACTTGAAATTTGTCTTTGAGCAGCCAAATTCTGCTGTCTTCCTAACAGCAACTGGAACTTTTGTTGTTAACAGGTATAGCCAAAGGAAAAGAAGCTAAGAACACAAAAACAAAAAATCCAACCAGAAATCTAGGTGCCTGGTTTCTGAAAAGAAGTCCAAATCATTGTTTGTCTCTTTAGGTCCATTTGCTCATGTGGGTTTCCTGGTATTCCCCAAAAATTCCTGGGATAAAATAAATCTATTTGTAATAATCTCTGTAGTGTGTTAAAGCAAACCATCACAATGGCAATATTCTCTTACATTCTTTCCACGTGTATAGAATAAAGATTGCTTGAGTATTTTAGCACAACTGAAATCTGGAATTTAAGACTTTTGTCTCACTTGTAAAATAATGGTCATGAAATTCAGATTCCAGTCCAGGATTTTGTTATTGAGTCCAAGGGGTTTTTATTCATTATTTTAACTGTTTGCTTAAATACGACCATCTGGGCAGAGGGAAAAGAATTTTTCTGTGATTTTTTTTAGTAATACTGCCAATAATTCTTCCAATTATTCATGCTGGTCAAGCATTGCTGGCAATTTTTTTAAAAAGTCAATTTAAGAATATAAGTAGTTTTACAAAAAAATTTACATAACTTTCTTTATTGCCTGAAGTCCACACAGCTCACAGAATTGGGGTGCTTGTTGGGAGTCTCATGATCTCCACCTCTGAAGAATGGTGAGAGAAGATTTCAAAATTAATTGGAGCAAAGCATGAAAATAATATTCCTCCTCCACCCTGGTGAATGAGGCTCTACCATTCTCCCATCCTCCCAAGTACTATCTAATTATTCATCCACATTAGGCAGTAGTGCTTTTTCAGGAGAGTTCTCCTATAACTTGAGAGTGGATTCATCCAGAAGAAAAGAAATAAAGAATTTAGAAAGCTTCCCCATACTTAAAAAAAAAAAAAAACAAAACGAAACAAAAAAAAACCAGAAATGTATTTCTCTACGGAATACAAGTTTAAAGTGGGATGCTTCAGTGCAGTAGGAGAACCAGTAGAACGGGGGCTTTTCATATCCAGTAAACACTTACTTTTCTGTCATCATTGTAGCAATAATCCAGAATATTGGCAATTCAAGATGTCTGATTCTGATTTCCATGTTGATGCCGCAGAACCTTATTTTTGCCATAGCCACTCCTCTGTTATTCTGCCTCCCTCATTTCCTTTGCCCTGCTGTGTCAGGCACAGAACCACAGAATGGCTTGGGTTGAGACAAAAGTTACCCTGGGTCATCACATTCTTACCAAGGTGTGAGTCGCAGTGCCAGTGAAAAGTCTCTTGTGCTGCACATCCCAACCATCCTTCAGAAATCTCTAGGATTGCTGCTGCCCTACTGCATTGCCTTTCCAGCAGGTACAGGGGGTAGTTAAAATCCCCACGTTAACCTGGAATTGTGAAGTTTCATCTAGTTCTTTAAAGGAGGCTTCCTGATTTCCTGGTTAGATATTCCATAACACATACCCATGATGTCTCCCTTGGTGGGGATATCAGTTTGATCCCAGTGGCTCTGCAAATGCCTGGAAAATCCTAATTCCTCCTGCATGTTTATCTCTATGTATGACTTTGTGTTTAGACACTTTTTGTGAAAATGCAGTATCAGGTACAGCTACAAGAACAGTCCCATGTGGCACAGCATTCCACCCTCCCTGTCAGTATAATGGGCAGGATCTTACATGGATAACTTCCAAATTGTGGTATAAGCAAACTGTGGGTGAGCTGCAGACATTGGTGTTTGCTGTAAGCTGGTGGAGAATGTGTTGCTAAATCTCTGAGTGAGATCCATGGCAACGCTGCCAAGGAACAATTGGCTTCCAAACCAGAATTAGGGTCCGTGGGAGCGGATCTGGAAAAGCCTCATGAAGGCTGCGTGGCCAAATCTGAGTAATTGCATTTTGTTGTAACTAAGCTCCTTCTTAATCACAGTTAAGAGAAATTTGTGGAACCAATTTTCAGTTGTTATTCAGCTGAAGACCTGAAGTTTAGCCCTATCCAACCCAAACAATGGTGCTGAGGATTGCATTGTTCCTTCTAGATATACGATTTGTTTTATCCATGAGGATTGTCATTCATGTTCATGTGGTAGTAGCAATTACTACGACTGTTCAGATGAGATCTTGTACAAGTGCAGTGGGTGTAAAGAAGTGGGCAGTCAAGGACATATACAGATTTCTGAAGCATTTTGTTAAGACCAGTAGTCTTCACACAAGTACACTGATAAAAGTGAGGCATGAGGGATATCTCTGTGATGAAAATTGTGATAAAAGGCACCACTTGGTGTAGGATCTGTTTCCAGAGCAATACCCTGCTAAAAAGGTGTGGTTAAGATGGAAAAGTGCTTTTATGGGAAAATACCTTGTCTAGTTTTTTTTAAATGTCCCTAAGATTGCAATTTTAAAGTATAAATCACTGAATTAATCCCTAAGGTGATAGTCAGCTTTGGACTTGTAATTCTGTGGTAACTAGAGTTTGAGTCTAGATCTGCGTTGGTTGAAAAGAAAAGTTGAGACAGTTGTTTGGGAACAAGAAGAGTAAGATGCTTTTAGAAAGCAGAGGAGAGTTCTGTGAGGATGCTTTAGTAGTATTCCTAACTTCGGTAAGGTGTTGGAGAACTGAAAATACAGCAGTACAAAAAAATTGATTCAAAAATAAGTCACAAGCTATTTAAAAAAAAAAAAAAAGTAAGGCAAATATACTGAGACTATTTCAGAAATAACACAGTGTCCTCAAAAGAGAATATTTTGAGTAGCTACCTTTTCTATCTCCTTAGACAAATGGTAACTGTAAATGGGATGTGCCATGGAAGCAAAAACCAGGTTAAATAAATATTATTATTTTGATTTATCAAGTTTGTTGGTGACTTCTGATACATGGTGTTGTGGGGGCTCAAGTCTGCAAGATTTGACTGCAGGTCTGAGTATAAAATTTTGATGCTGCAGCTGCATGCATATTAAGAGAGAAACACTTCTGCATTGGGGAAAAGCCCAGTTTTAGGATGCTCTTAGAATAATTCCTTTCTACAAGAAAAAGACTCAATTATGATGAAGTTATGCTGCTGTTTGTCAGAATAAGCCATGTTCTTTAGTACCTGTGGGCACGCAGTGATCATGACTGGAATCCAGTGAGATTTTTTATCCCACCCCACGGTGGGTGAGCCACACAAGCGAGCAGCGAGCTCTGGCCAGCCAGCAGCAGGTTGTGGTAGGTGTCACCTACAACAGCAAAGCAATGGGCATTTTGCCCTGGACCAGCACCTAGGCTGAGCTTTCCCACATGACAGCAGCATACAGTAGGCAGCTGAGCTCAGCCCGAAGGCATGTGTTTGACGTGCCTCCCACTCCTCCGACCACCTGGCGCTGCGAGAGAGGCGAAGCTGCAACCTGATGCCAGAATGCGTGACAGCCAGGTGTTCAGATCGCTGCTTCCTATGTCAGCGTTGCCGGATTTGAGGGATAACAACGGGAACAAATGATGATGGCAGCCTTAGTAGGAGAGAAGATTGCTGTTCGACCGGAATCAGAATAAACCTCCTCTTCAAATGCACAGATGCTAAAGCGTAAAGCAGATCTTTGCTCTTCATGCTGTTGTGTATGATGCTTAAGAATGCCTAATTGGACACCACGAAGTGCTCTGAAATAATGCTCTAAATCCCTGATACTATGGCTTGGTTGGGAAAATAATTGCTCCTCTCCTAGGTAAAAAATTAATAAGGATTTCTGCAGAAAGAGTGCATGAATCATGAACCTTAACTGCAAATTATTAGCCAAGTTATGACTAATTATATTTTGGATTGCTACATATTCAAATTATGATGCAACAGATCATACTAAAGCTAGATTTTCTGTAAAACATCTTTTAATTTTGGCAACGTGCAGACCTTTCATTCTTTAGATAGAAGAAGTAAAAGTTTAGCAAATGCCTTCAGTATCATCCTGGATTTGGGAAAATAAAATCTTTCTTGCTGCTTTGGTTACATCCCTTTAATTATTTACCTGCTTTAAAATTCACTTTCTATATTGTAGTCAGCTCCTTGAAATGCATAGAAGCAGACCATTGTTAGCACATGACTGCTTTACAATAACTGTTATACCTTCCATGATTTCAGTATCTTGTCCTGTTTGTCTCACAGCTGTCTCCCAAACTGCTTATTTTTAAGTTTAGTGGAAGCTGTCTACCAGGCAGTGCCTCCATAATGCTTTCCCAGGTATTCTTTCCATACCATCATAACCTTTAAGTGCTCCTGGTAATTTTTCTGGTGAAACCTGGAACATAATGTCAAAACCAAGCATTTTTATTCTTTCCTAACCAGAAATCTTAAAAAGATCTCACCCAAGGCCATACAGGCCTCATCAGGAGTAACAAGAAAGGCACTGCTGAGCCATGGTTTGTTCCTTTGCCTTTCCACAGGTAGGATTCATTCGAGCTGGATACTCTTGAGGGATTTGAGGGATTCTCTTTACTTCTCTGTACTGAGGTAGTATGATAAACACAATGGAAAAGCTACAGGTTTGAAATCTAACTTGGTTATTGACTTATAGGAGAAAGGCAGTTTGATGGGAAGAAATTGCAACAGCTTTTAAGACCACCGATTACTTTTGAAAGCATGATTACTGTTTTGAAAGCATGTATAGTGTGAGTGTTATGACCACCTGTAAAGAAAAAGAACAGTCTTTCCTGTAGCCTCATAGAGCCTTAGTGGCTAAGGCTGGTGAAAATCAGCCAGATTTACACCCAAAATGCTGCAAAGCTTGTTGCTGATCTTGACACCTCATCTACAGAGGGCTTTGTGACTTGTTCTCATCTATATTTTTGAGCAATAAAAACAGACAGTTTTTTCATTTCATACTCACTGTAGTAGTTCTTCATCCCTCACATTCACCCTATCTAGCCACTGAAGAGAATAATTATATTTAATTTGTCAATACACCTAGTAATTAATTGGAGTCATTCACTGTTGAATGAGCTGTATATTTGCACTTCTCCATTTCTTTTTGTTTTGCAAGATCTTTACAACAGATGTTAGCACTATCACTTTTTTTGAGATTATTTAGCAGTGGCCAAGAGTGAACAGAGCTGTACTTCTTGCCTATTCAAATTCAGAAGTTGGCCTGTAGCCGTAACTTCTCCCTTCAGATTTTGTCAGGGCTTTTATAAACTAAATGGGAGAATTGGAGCTTTAGTGTTTGCAGAGTTTGTTAACATCTTATTTTTATGGATTCAAACATGCTATACTTTCATTGCAAGCCAGAGTTATAGTCTTACTTTTTACAGGGGAAGATTTGACAGAAAAGCAGATGCAGTTGCATTGCTGGTGTCATTGCTGGTGTTAAATCAATGTATAGATATCTACTTGCTGCAGTTAACATTGTTGGGAGAAAGCTCAAGTGGAAGCCCTGAGCTAACTTGTGTCAGTTAACACGTCACTAAGGTCCTTCCTGGCAATTTTGCTGGGTTACATAGGTACAGCTTTGTTTGTAAAGCTTCTAACTTGTGTCTCCCATAAGGTACTGTTTCCTAACTTTATTTTTTATTGCAATGTACTAAATTTAAAAGTTGAGGTAGGATATTTTGGTTATTAAGTTTGTCCATCCTGTACTTCAGACTGTAATAACCTGCTTTGTTTTACTGCAGCTTTAACAAAATCTATCTGCCTGGACTGAGCTGTCCAAACCTAATCTCAAGCAGATTTATTTTTTGAGATGTTTAGCCAAAAAAGGTCATTCGCATCCAAGATCTGATTAAAAAAGAAACCACCCAAAAAAAACCCTTCAAAAAACCTCAAACCTCCAATGAACAACCCAAACCTAGACTGCACAGAATTGAGTAAAAGCTACCTAAAGCCATGAATGGATTTGGCCTTTAATTCTTCCTTTGAAATCTGCTCATATTTAGCAAAACAGTCCATCTGTGAAAAAGTGCAGTGCGTTTATGCTTAGTGGTGATGACTTCTGTGTTCAGCTGTTAAATTCCCCACAGGCTCTGATGAGCATGTTGGAAGGCTTCTCCCCTAACCACAGCTTCCAGCAGAAGCAGGATGCAATGGATCTGTTTAAGGGACAGGAGGGGGCAGTACTGCAGGGGGGCTGTTCTCCCTGCAAAGGGGGCTGTAGGGCAAGAGTCTGGGGTGTGCTGGGGATGGACATGGGATGGGAGATGCTGTGGAAAATGGGAGGGAAAATGCTACTTGAGTTACAGTGTGACTGAGGCTGGGTAGGAGGTAGGGGTAGAATGGCCCCAGAAAAGGACTATCTGATGTTGGGAGGGAAAGAGCTGGGCAGTAGGGCCAAGAGGAAGAACTGAAGCAGTACAGAGGTGAGGGACTGCCCAGTTGCAGGTGTGCATGTGCATCTAGGGGCATTTGGACACTGCCTTGGAAAGCTGGATTCTACCTGGTTCATTCCTGTTGGGATTCTTAGGATGCCAGGCTAGGAAATGATGCTGTTTCTCACACATCATCCCTCTCTGGCTCTTTTCATTATTCTGAATACACAGCTTAGCAGTGAGGTTTGAGAACTGTACAGAGTATTCACAAATGCTGCTGAAGTCTCTCAGACCTGAGCCTTGTAAATATAAGGATGTAACAATGAGAACAGAAGGAATATTGACATGCCAAATTGATTATCAATAAACACATTAATAGTGAACTATTTAGCAGCTAAAATCAACAAGATGAAAGCACATAGCATGTTCCATGAGTAACCACTTATCTGTAAGAGCAATATTAAATCAGAGGAGCCATAATTGCTCTACGATAATTTCAATTTGGCAAAATATAAAAGATACATCCTGCCTAAAATTTTCATGGAATAAAATTTGTCTGAGTGTCAAGATGGGATACTGATTGGAATAGATGATTTTTGGAATTCATACTACTTTTTTTTGGTTTAATTTTGTTTTCATTGATTCCAGGAATAAAAAATTCTATCACTTTTGTGCTGCCTTTGTGGAGGGTACAGTTATTACCAGGCAGCCAATGATGTCACTTGTGTGGGGGTAAATGAATTTCCATTAGCTTTACTTTACCTATCATGAGTAAAAATAATCCTGCAGGTGTTGTAGCTGGACTTTGGTGCAGACTGGGAATATGTTTTGTTCCCTGCTAGCTGCAAAATCCATGCTGCTGCACCTCTGCAGCTGTTGCTATATGAACTGGCCCAATTAAAGCAGTGAATGTTTAGCTACAGGGTATATGGAAGTTAATTGGAAGTCTCTGAATGGTTTAAGAGCCTCATGCAAGGAGATGCTATTGATAGTTCACATGAGCAGGATGGCTCTGCTTGGTGCCTGAATGTCACGAGTTAAAAGTCAGAGGGCAAAATGTTGGTCTCTGTTAAAGCCAGTGGAAGTTTTGCCATTGACTTCAACAAACAGAGGGTTTCTCCCTTAATTCTGTAACTTTGATTAGGAGGGGAATTGTGTTGTACTTTTAATTCTTGTGGCTTCACAGAGAGCCTGTATTCCAAAAGTTTTTAGATTTTTATTTAGTCTGATGGTGGTTTGTGGGAAACTAAATTGAAAGTGTATTTAAGGGCCCCAGGGACCTGCTCTGGTGAACTGCATCGGGAGAAGCTGAACATCTGCTTGATGCTCAGACACAGCTTTAGCAGAACTCCTAATCATTCAAAAGAAATTGCAGAAAATCTGTTTGCTTTTAAATTTCAAACCTCATCGCTCAAACTTTTAAGTTTTAATGTCCTTACATACAAATTTTTTAAAAAGTAAAAAAAACTCAATACAAAATATTTACCACTGAGGCAGAAAATATATAAAAGAGGAAGGGAAAGAAAATCAAGCAGTTTAGCAATTTTAGGGTGGTTTTACACAAAGGAAAATTCAAAACTGAATCCTGGAATATAACAAAAACGTGCATCATACTAACATGAAGATGTTTTAACAGTGATTGTGTTGTCTTAACAAACACCTGGTTTATCAGTTCTATTTCACATGTGAAATAAAATGGACTTTATAGTAAATAGATCTTTTTAATTTCAATTAACAACTTTTTACTATAAGGAAAATGTACAGAATTTGTGTGGAAATCCATGTACTATGTTTACTCAATACAGAAAATACTTTGCTGCAAACTTTTAAATATAATAAAATGCATTTAATAGCAATCTTTTGTGGTATCATCACTATTTATGAATATAACATTCAAAATATGGAAATTCAGTTGTGGATCAAAATGACCATAAAAACAGTAACCCAAAGAACCTTATAAACATGTCAACAGCCATCATTTATCCTAGATGGCTCATACCAATGTAAAAAACATATAAAAGGTAGAATAATTCTCAACATATGGTTTACTTTGTTGCATTGTGTCTACATATTATTTGTGTTAAAATCCAGAAAATTATATTATGAAGAGAATATTGGGGTTTGTTTATTAAACTAAAGTACAGATTAAAGTAATTCTTTTCTTGTGATGAACATATACCAACAGTGATTAAAAAATAAACATTTATTTACAAAATATTGATGCATACATATTACACAAGTCAGTTATATCAAAGTGGTTTTTAAACAATATCTGTAGCAACCAACTATTTGCATTGGTTTACCATAGTGCAAACGGTAATGTTGCAAAGGCAGGTTAAAATGTGGGATTGCAATTTGAATGTTGGATTTCTCTGCTGCCTTCTGTTTTCCTATGTCTAGAAGACTATTCCTTTTCATTTAAAAAATATGTATTTCTTGAGAATGTTGAATAGTGTACCTGAGGATAGGGCAAATTCGTTATTTAGCCTAAATTCTTTCACTTATATAACTATCTATTTACTCAGCCTGCTTACGTAGCACCATTGCCATTGATTACTAACATACTAATGAGAAAAAGGAATGGAAACACGCTAAATACACTATGCCATCCCTAATTTCAGGGTTTGTCCGTTTATGTGGAATTTCATCTGATACATTTCACAAGTCTGCACTATATATTCAAGTGTTTAAGGATGATTCTGGTGGTATTGTGTAGTGGCATATATGTTACCAGTATATATGTTCCTGTAAATATTATATTAAGTGAAGCTGTGAAGAAAGGAACCTAAAAGCCAGCTCCTTCTGTTCTCAGGTGAGAAGGAGCTTGCTTTTGATTACCAGCATGTACTGAAACCTGCACATAAATTTGCATCCAAATGACTGAATATTGATTCCCTCATAATGTAAGAGCTTCGTGGATTAAATCCGGTGATTTTGATTGTAGCTTTTCTTTTTTGCTGGCTCACAAGCAGCCATCAGGTAATTACTTTGTCCTTTAGTTCATGTTCTGTAGCTGGTGCTGGTAGCACACAGGAGGTCGGCAATGCCTCGTGTACGTAACTTCACAGTTTGAAAGACTGGTGAGGGGGTATAACTTTTTTCCTGTTTTTTCTCTTTTTTTTTCTTTTCTTTCTTTTTTTAAATTTTTTTAATTTTTTTGGTCGCTTCCACGATTTGTGAAGCAGTGGATCCGACAGGGATCCTCATGAGCACCCGCAACGATCTACAACCATGGCCGGTATCTTGCCGTAGATGATTTGTTCCTTGCCGTTGAAGTACAGCATGTTGATGGGGGACATCTTGGTGGGTGTGCAGCAGGGACCCGCTGAGCCCCTGGGGTTGGCTTGGTGCACGAGGTGGGTGTGTGGGTACTTTTGTAAAAACACAAATTCACATTCTCCAGAGCAATAATTCGCTTTGTATCTTTTAGGAGCGATAATCCAATCCCATCCGAAAGCTTCGAAATCCACCGTCAGTGGGTAGCGGCAGCAGCGGGATTCTGTCGAGTGCTCGTCACAGTCGAGACCAAAATCTCTGCGGGACCGTTTTGGTGTGTCTGTAACTCTGACCTCTAAGAATGGGTTCTGTGAGAAGAGGAGAAGGAATTGGAATCATTTCTGAGGTAAGCCCAAGTCCGCTAAAAACATGCAAACGGTATTTCAGATGTAGAAGTATCAAATTAATATTCTGAAATTACGTTTGCAAACAAAATTCTGTCGTAGTTATCTCTGCATTTCCCTGCTGTTTTTCTATAAACTGCTTTAAGACCTGAGTATTTGTCCCTGAAATTACCAGTCTCAGTGCTAGCATCCTTTAACTGCTATAAGAACATTTTAGAAATTTGGAGGATGCTGGATTTTTACTTTTGACATGGATTTTGTTTGTTTGTTTCTTTGTTTTAAACTCCATAATCAGAGCTTTTGTGAGTCCTTCTGAAATTCCCTTCATTAAAATCATATTGAATTCAGGCTTTCTGGATATCAAGGAAAGTTTTTTGTCCAGACCAAGGAGGACAAAAGTTGCTTCTCTATTGGTGCCACGATTGAATGACTATGACTGAATGAATTTGGAGGGGCAGCTAAATATTTTGACTGCTGGAAGAGTCCTGTGGCCAGGAATGTACTTTTGGCAGATCTCTGAGCCACGTGCCTCCTTACTGAAGTCTCACCAACTGAGACTAGAAGGAAATTGCAACCTTCACGATCATGAGTTTGGAAAAGTTCCCAAAGTTGCTCCCTTCCACACACTGATTTCTGCCCCGTGTGTTGGTTTGGCACTGATGGGGCCATACCATGGAGACCATTCCTCAGTAGTAACAGCCCAGCTAAGTTTGTTACACAGGTTTCCCTCTCCCCAGATACCCATGAGCCGTGCTGGAAGTGCCCTTTCTAGAGGTAAATTATATGGGAAGGTGTTTGGTGAGAGGAGCACCCCTGTACTGGGGAGGGGAGAGAGGAGAGATTTTCTCTCCCGTTATCAGCTGTGCCTCTAACCCTGCTCTGCTGCTGAAATGTTTATTTATAGATGATGATAGCCATGGGTTATCTGTATGTATCATCACTTGAATGGATGGAGGTGGTGATGAGATTCCTGATCATGATATCCAGCTGGCCTGTTTCAAATATAGGAGATCCACGTTTATATTGGATGTACAGTCAAAAAATCACGGATTTTTTCTTTTGAGCACTTTTAAATTATATTAAACTGCTGTGAAGTTAAATGTTGCATAAATATGGTTGGACACAGTGGTCTTTTCCAACCTATATATTTCTATGTTTCTATGACCAATAGATTCATCTTACTACATAGAAGTACAAGTAGAATAATATTCTTCATATGATATTCAAAAGGAGGTATCACTTGCTTGTGCTAAGTTCAGAAATTTGTATAGGTTGTAGATTAGTGATTTACAGAAACAAATAGCAAGGGAAATGCTGTAGTTTCACTTCAGGTTTGCTTCAGGTGTACTTATAGGTACACTTTGGATTTAATTTGTTCATCTATTCTTATAAAAACAAACCAGATAGTTATTTTGTGCTCTTTCTTATCATCATGATTCAATTATTGTATCAAGCAGAATTTCTCCATTCAGACATTTCTAATAGGTAGAATGATGCACTCTACTGAAAGGTAAAGAACTCAACATTATGAAGATCTGTTCTCACCTCCATAAGGAGACAGTTTTTGTTGTTGTTAATATAAAATATATGCACAGAGAGTATGCAGGAACTCCCTTGCCTTCTCAGCAATATTGGAGGCATCTTTCCTAACCAGTGAAAGAATCTAAAGACTGTTTTTTTAACTTTATGTGAAATAGCTGCTTATTAAGCAGTATTTGCTCTCAAAATTGAAAACAACGTTACTTTGACATTATCATCCATCAGCAATTGACAAAACCTTTTCTCATTAATGCTTCGCACTGTCTCTCGGAAATACAGCAATTCCTTTCAATTTTTCAGATAAGGAAACGGAGGCAGAGGAAAGCTGTTGATTTTTGGCATGATCAGACAGCAAAGAATGAAAGAATTGGATATACAGATCTTTTATCTTCCATTCCCTAAACAATGCATCCATTTTATCCTTAACACAGAGCTTAAATGCTTTTCAATGAAATGTGATTTTTCTAAATAGACTTACCAATCCATCTTCCCCCGGTCCTGGGAAGGTTACAGCAAGATTCCGTCCGTTCTCATCAAAAGCTTTTATTTCGATGCCTAAATTGGATTCAGGCTGTTTGAGCCAATTTTGCAACACTGTCTTCACATCAATACTCTGCCAAATACCGGTGCCTGGGTTCATGTCAAGTTTCAAAGATCGAATTCCAGTATATCTTGTACCATCTTTCATGGGTTTAATAAGTCTCAGGATCTGCACAAACACCGTTGTAGGTTTTTGGACTTGCCTCAAGTATATCCACAATTGTGCCTTTACTACTTTGTTATATTGTATTTTAGAGCTAAACTTAAAGAAGCAACATTTTGGTTTTCCCTCCATTTGTACAAGAAAATCAGCTATAAATGAATGGAAAGAACAGATTACTGAACAGGGAACAAGAAAAAATGCGTATATAAACCTGACTATTTTTTTTTCAGACTGTATAGAAAATATAACAATGTTATAAAGAGTACCAGTAACAAAGTGGATTTAAATTAATTTTCTATGCTTTACACTCTACAGCAACTTTAGTGGATGTCAACAAAATTATTATTCTATTACCTACTACCATTTGACTTCTGCTGGTCACCTCCTGAGGACCTTCATAAAGCATGCAGAATAGCAACTTTGCATAAGCTGACTCAACACATGTGTGGTGATCCAGCTATTTCTAATTTACTCCAGAGCCTCAGCCTGCTGCAGACCATACAGCCCTGGGCAAACTGCAGGAACACTTACTTTTTTTTTTTTTTTCTCAGTGGGAAGAAAATAATTGAGGGGATTAATATAAGGATCATTTTGTTTTCATTTGAATAACATTAGAGGAAAGTCATGTGCAGCGCTGCGTTCCTCCTTTCTGTAGCCTACAATGCAGCTGTCATACCTAGTCATGGCAATATCTTTCCATGCCAGGATAAAATGGGTTGTACTAATCCTAAATGGTGCAGGGCTTTAACATTCATAAATCTCATCACTTAAGATACCTGTCTCCTTAGTGCATTTAAAATAGCTCAAGGGCTTTTTATAAGAAGTAGGAAATGAACTCAGGGCAATGAAATACAACGTTTTTAATTCAGTCACTGTAACTATGTAGCAGTTTGATTAAAAATAGTTTTAAAGCCTTGAACATAAAAGTCTGGAATAAAAGTGCAAGCAGACCTGAGCTTTGTGATAAGGCTGCAGTAAAATAATGCTATTAAGCACCCATCTTTATAATTACTAAGTTGAAAAATTTCACTGAAAAATTTACTTTTTCATCTGTGTGTTCATTTTTAGCTGGTGAAAGCAGCTGATATTATTCTAGTCCGCATATCATAACAATATCTGTAACTGCTAACATGTCTTATATGTCCTGTCATATTTTTCCTTTTTGACATCATATTCATAAGTGTTATTTAAAAAAAACAGCTGCCATAGTCAAATACTTTAGCTGATGGAGAACACAAGATACTACAGTATTAACTGTGCAAAAGATACTTGATAGGAGCCATAGCAGATGTTTAGCACTCAGAAGAAAACTCAGAATCTGTTCATTCAGTAAATGCCTTCATTCTTCCTTGGCACGATTACATGAGCTGATTGCTATAGCACGGACATTTTTACATTTAATCTGTTACACACATATTTGCTTTAAATATATAGTTTTAACTCCGAGGTGGGTGGTGCTAGTTAATGGGATCAGCAAAGAGGCAAGAATTTAACTCTCTACTTGCACTTGCTGTAGCATGTTGCAGTTAGGTAGGTGTAGTGCTCTAAGCTGCATTTCTGTTGATTTATCTTGCTTCTAAAAATACTGGCCAGTGAAACCTCTCTCACAAAATTATATTTCTCTCGTTATCTGCCCTTGTACTTTATATTTGTGAGAGGAAATGCCCCGAGTGCTGCAAATAACGAAGTTGACTAAACTGCAGATCTCCCTTTGCTTTCTAAGGCAGTGGGCAAATCTGAAGTGCTACAGGACACACATTATAAGGAGCTGAAAACCAAACAGTAAAACAAAGGATCGCCACACAGTCATCTGAACCTGGCTCAAATTCTTTAGCAATAACGCTCTCCTCCCTCCCTCCAGCAGACTTCAGCCAGCAGCCTGTTGGGAGAGCCTGAGGAGGAGTTGTGTGGCTCTACAGCAGGGAGACAACTCTCTCTCGGAGGGGCGGTGGGAGGTGAAAGAAGCAGGGTTACTTACACTCTGTAGGCATTGTGATAATCGTTTCGGTGGTGGCATGATAGTCATCATCTTCCAAAGAGCCATCGCTACTGTCATCTCTCTGCACATCATACTGATCAATCAGTTCCTGCAGTGGAGGAGCCTTGGGTAAAAGTTGTTTAATAACATCCCTGCTAATGTTAGGAGCTTGTTCCAGACGCAGTTTGCTGAGGATTTGAATTTTTATGGCTTCTATTCTGGAAGATTTTGTATTCTGTCTCCACGTACAAGCATTGCACAGTCCGTCCTTTTCAGCGTTCTCTGTGGGCTGACTACTGTCATCAAGAGCCACCGGATCAACTGAAATCAGCATGAACAGGTAAATAGAAGCATAGAGCGCTAGCTTTTGCATGATCTCACATTCAGTGCAGCACTTTTTCCCTTCTTTTTTTTTCCCCCTCCCCCTTTCCCTTTCAGTACTAAACAGATCCGTGAAAGCAAATGCAATCTGAGAGACAGCTTGCCACACTGGTGTACCTTATATATTCCAAGGGGGCTTTTTATACTCCAACTTTGATTAGGCTCATGTCGTCAAACCCGACGATTGGTTGCTGTCCCAACAATGAATCTGGCTGTCAGAGGGTAAAGCCCTGTCGATCACAAGTCACTAGACAGCATTTAGTTACAGCCAAGGGTGAACTGATTTATCTGGGTACCTCGCAGAGGATATGCCTTCACATTCTGAAAGGATATATTTCCAAGTATTGTGGGCAGCAGTACTGAAAGACAGCACTGTCATTCTTAAATATTATACCAACTGTGTACTTGTATTATGAATCAAGAGAAACCTTGCTCTAAACTTGCTTCAGGCTTCTACCAGTTTTTCTGACTTGAAAGTTTGTTCTGTTTAAAAGAAAATCCCCAGGGGTTACTTTTAGCAGGCAGGAGAATAATACTTTAGAAAGGGATTGCAAGGAGTGCTAATTTATGTTGTTCAACAGCTAATATATATTCAGCAGTTCCTATTTCATAAAACCTTACTGGATTTTCCTAGACACTAGCTAAAGCAGTATTGGAGGTTTTGTTCATATCTGACGCTATGCAAATGCCTGTCTTACTTGTTTGCCCCTTTAGCATATATCAAAATCCACAGAACAAATCCTTTACTGAATTAACAGTTAGTAATAAAAAATGAGTCTGTCCCCTCTTCATGTTGTCACCAGAATCCTGGGCAGTAAATTAAGTACTTTTAGCAGTAAAGGTATATTTAAGGAATATCTTTAGTTGCTCCCTCTAATATTACACAGGAATAGTTCAGCTTGCTTTTTTTATAATTAGTGAAAGCATTAAAAGACTTAAAGTATTTTAAATCTTTACTGTGTATCTATCTTCTTTCTCCATGTAACCTTATATTTCTCTTCAAAATATCTCTGTATTATGCCAACTTAAGTGATATCTCTGTGCTTTTTTACGTTCTACTCAAATACTTAGAAATTCTCTTATGTCCTGCTTATGTGTTAAAAAATGCAGTTTTCAATATGGTTTCTGCATAAGATACATATCTGTGTGATTGTATACATTATGGCTTATAAAGCCTTACATTTGATCTTAAAATCAAATGTACTTCACATTTGATGTGCTATTAGCAATAATTATGGAACTCACACTTAGTGTGGGGGGTGAGGGGGTTACTGCTCAACACAGGCTGCATGTTACAGCAAACAGAAACCTTGGATTTGGTATGTACTGAATATTTGTATATTTGGAATCTGTGTATTACAGCAAAGGGAAATCCTGGAATTTCATGCAATATGCCAAAGTTTGTCAAAGTTAGGACTGAATTTTCAGGGTTGTTTTTTTTTTTTTTTCTTTTCCCATATTCCTTAAAAATATGTCAGGCAAGATATTTTGCATGTGTTCATGTAGGAAAAACATTGGTATAAGCAAAGATGTGGACAGAACTCTCAATTTTTTTTTCTGCCTGATTATTCATATTCTTTTTGTACCACCTCTCCAGGGCATGCAAGTTCACTGTACCCCACAGAACTGACCCTAATATTCAGCTCATAACCAGTGATATAAATCACAAATATCCTATTGAAGTTGATCCTCCTGCCCTGGTGTAAAATTGATGCAAGTAATAGATGTATCAGACTCACACATTCCAGGCATATAGCTTTAGGGTCAGGCCCTGATATTCTGATTTTATCCAAAACCCATGTTTAAAGCAAGCAATTTGCTGCCTTAGCTCCTGAGCATTTGATTTTTGGTCCACACAGAGACCAATGCAGCTACTCTCAACATGTGGTAACACAAATGGGCTGTGGTTCACTGGAACAAGAAGTCAGAAGTTTGCAGTGCAGACTGCCTGCCATGCCTATAACATCTTTAAAACAAACTCTCAGTGCATTTCAAATGCTAGAAATGTGTGTAAGATGCACACATAGGATGATTCACAGTAAGAATCTTTTTGAAAAACACTGACCTGCTAGTGAATTTGGGGGGGATTTAAGTTGGGGATTTTTTACTATTTCTACAGTTAATGTCATAGTAAAATTATTTTTAATTATTTCTTTATTTTAAACTAAACCATATGGCTATAGAAGGGAATCTGCCCCAAGTGCAAACTTTGACAGGTACCAGGTTTCACACCAGAAACAGTTTAATATAATGATCCATCAGTAATGATGGAAATAATGATGCAGCCATTGATATGAAAGTAATTCAGTGTTTTGGCAGACCATGGCTAAAAGCCACTCATGAGGGAGAAGCGCAAGCGAGGTGCTCAGCAAAGCAGTGCCTCAGCGCAGTGATCCCCTTGGGCTGTGCTCTGCAGCCACACTGGGACCTCGCCTACTCCTTCTCCTGCAAGTCCTCCCACTCTGGCTGGCCAGCAGGAACATGCAGAGCTTCAGGATTCTTTTCCCAATCTTCTGCAGAGAGTCCATTAATCTGCAAGCAGGAGTCCCTTTGCTCCCCTTCTGTGCAGCATTTATTTATGGCTGTAGGACCAAGGCTCTCTCCTGTGAGCCCAAAACCCCAGGGAGCTCAGGTTGCTCTCAGGTGACACATGGTGGCAAACAGACCCTGCTCAGCCCCGCTGGTTAGGAGGCAGCAATAGCAGCAGGAGTGGTGACACGGGGACTGAGGTGACAAAAGCACCCCAGAATTCACCAACAGCTGCATTACAGAGAGCAATATTCTTCCATTTCCCTCATAAAATGCATTTCATATGTACTCCAGATAATTCTAGGCCATTAGTAGAATACTTTTCATCTTTTCTGGTTGCTGGCTTATTCTTTCTTCTCTGAAATTAGAAGTTAGGAAAGAGCACAAAGAGTTGCACTTCATCAGAAGCTATTGAAGGATCTAGTTTATTTGATAATAGCAATAGCATATGTGATTTATTTTCTGTATGACTGATGTTGTAGTGTTTTTGGAAAAACTATGATGACTACAAAGGATGAAAAGTGATGACTACAGAAGTGGCTGATAGAAGAGAAAAAAGTAAGTGATGAAGAGGCCAGGTTCTAAAATTCGTTAGGCAAAAATTATTTTTAAAAAACCCCAACAGCAACAAAACCCGAACACATTAGCAAAACTAAAGAAGAGTTAAAAATGAAATGCACATCTTACTGAACTTTATGGCATTTTAATATTATCTTTGGGATTTGTGTCATTCTACCCGTTGTGCCTGCCAATAGTGAATAGTATTCCCAATCCTGACTATGAGCAGATCATGGCTCAGGCCCCCAAAATCAAGCACTGCAAGAATGTTCCTTTGTAAAGGAAAAAGGCATACATCTGTCTACCTAGCAACTTCTCCTCTACTTTCCCCCTTTCACCATAAGCTTTTGGAAAACCTTAAAAAAAAAAAAAAAAAAAGTTTAAGAAAAGGGGAAAGAAACCAAACCCACCCCTTACAAATTTGATAAAGAGGTTTCAAAGACATGCTGTAACTGCAAGTTGTGTGGAAAAACAGTGACTGTGCAGAGGAAGAGGAGATTACTAATGCCCTCCCTGAGGAGAAGGCGAGCTGAGCCCAAGCATTACCCATCTTTTTTGGCAGGCTCTGGTTAGCCAGAGCACCCTTTCTCCCTCGGCAGCGCTCAGCACACTGCACACCCTGGAGCACCCACAGCCTGTCACCCTGCCCAGCCAGCAGCACGCAGGGACAGCAGCCTGAGAGCTCAGCTTGTCTTGGGGGAGGACCAAACGCACATGGAAGGAAACCAGTACATTTCTGAGAAAAGGGAGAGTTACAGGAGTATGAAGGAGCTGCCTTCCTGGCAGGGGAGGAAAGGGACATGGGTTATAACCCTGCCAGCAACTGGACGATTTCATCCTGCTGTAGGCTACATTTTCAAACACTTCCTTACAGCCTGCAGGATCAGAAATTCAGTTTTCTTTATTCTGTTATATAATTGAAATGAAATAGTTCTTATAATTGATTCACCTCAAAAGGTAGAACTGGAAGAAACAAAGCAGGTGTTTGCTGAATGCACTGTAAATCTGTGATTGCTGTTTACGTTGATGTCAAGTCCTACCTCTGAACCAGCTGGCTTCTCTCCCTGGTTTGCTTGTAAGGAAGTGATAACATTCCTCCTGAGCTGCTGAAGAAGGTACTAATTGAGTAAGCTTCTCTCTCACTTTTGTTTGTACAAAGCCTAAATTCAAGAATAGCAAAATGGATAGAAAACTCCATTTTAAATCTTTTTGGACTAGACTCATCTCTCTCTTTGTTGCTATAAGCTGGAAATAATGTTTGTGCAGTTATTTTATCTGGAACAGTTAAATTTGAATAGAAATTTCAGACATAACATAAAATGTATCGGAGTTAGGGTGTTTGAAATGCTCATCTATGAGTCCATCTCACCAGGTGCTTTGTCTTAGCCACCTGAATCACAAGATAAATGCATTGCTTTGAACCACAAAGCAGTTATAAGGTCATGACTATAAAACACCTAGAAAGAAGTCTTGCAACAACAAAATACCAATGGAAACATCATCTCAATTACATTATGTAAATGCATCTACAGTAAGGCAAACACAGCCACTTTTAAGCTTATTACCATGAACTAAGATATGAAAGCTGTAACTCATGGGAGTTCTTGCTCTGGAACAAATGGCCTGAAAGAGTTTGTCCTTTGCTATGCTTTGGTTTTTTTCCCCTTAAAAAGTAGTCATAGGTAACCTTCTAAACATTCTGCTGTGTCAGCTACTGGAAGTCAAGTTCATAGATGTTGATGGTATGAATATTTAATTCCCTCAGCTTACCAAGAAAGAAATCCACCTTGGTCTTACCAGTTCTGAGTTCTAGATATCCTGTTTCACACAGGAGTGGGGCATCTGGATGGGGTATCCTGCAACTCCTTCTCAACCCCTGCTGGGAGGTGGTTTTCCCATGGAAAGACATTCAGTGATTTGGGATTTTGAGTGGTCTCCCCAGAGGTGTACTTGGGTTTGTGGTTTGAGTACCAGGACAAAATGTCGCCCTGTCTGGCAGATTTCCCCCACTCAGGAGCTGTGGGTGTTGCACTAATCAGTCCTGCCTGCTAAGGAGTGTCTCACAAACCATGGTATGCAGTGGATAAAATAGAGGAAACAGGTAAAGCTGGTGGCAAGGGGCTGCTGTGGCCGTTTCAGCCCATGATGCACTTCTCAGCTTACCCAAGAGATGCTGCTGAACATAGGCTTTGGGGAAGTTGCACAGGGTTACCTTCAGCTTCCTGCCATCTCCCTCCTGCCTGCAGCTTTTGTGTTGCTGTCCATGATTGTGCCTGTGGAATTAGGCCAAAATGCCCTGTTGCTTTTTCTTCTTCTGCTTGTTCCAGTACGCATTGCTGCAGAACCAACCTGATATAATAGTTGAAATTAAACCTAGAAACAGATAGGGAAGTATATTAAGTTCATTAAAAACTTTTAAGGAAGAATGCTGTTATAGTGAAAGCTTCCAGTTTTTCTGAGTTCTTTTGTATTCAGGATTCTATTTTGCAGCCGTTACTATGGTGTCTATATAGCTTATAATATATCTTGTAAAAGAGCCTTGTTACATCTACTTAATTCTAAGGGTTCTGCCTTTCTTTAAAGATGCTGTCTTTTCTTTCTTTTCTTTACAGTTGAAGGTTTTCTGCTTTTACCCAAAATTCCTGGCATTCATCCTGACTTTCATCTTCAATGTCTTTTAAAATAGCTGCGTCAGCTGCTGCATCGTTGATGGGAAACCTTGGATTCCTCTCAAGAGTTGTTACAGTGCTTGGAGAGGCTTCGTTTGTGCATTTGCACAACCAAAGTGCTTAAAATACCAAAATATTCTGTTTTGGCATCACTAGCTACAAGAATGCTTGTATTTTCTCCGCGGCACAGCTCTTCGGAGGGGATTTTCACAGCAGGAGGTCAGTGATTTTGTGTGAGTGGCCTGTCCTCTGCTGGGTTCTTCTGGAACAGCATCTGCTGGGAAGCGTGGGCCGCTGCTCTGAGAAGTCTCTTTTCCTTTTTGCGTTTCTTTTTTTTTTTTTCTTTCTTTCCTTTTTTTTTTTTTTTTTTTTTTTAATACATAAGGGGTTAAAACTCTCTAGTGTTTCCATCTTGTCTCCGATCACCTCATGGTCCCCTGGCTCGTCTCTGTTAGACTTCAAGTGTGCTCCAGCACAACCAGTGTGTCTTGGAGCCACCAGCTCAGGGCTCTCGCTTGCATCCCATCCCTCTAACCCCTGGCATGTCATCCCACAGCTTGTCATGGCCAATCCTGACGTTATCCCATCTCCCTTCAAGTCTAGTTTAAAGCTCTGTCAATCACCCCTGCTGGCTCATAACCAAAGACCTTTGAGGAAGGTGAATTCCATCAATAAGATGAAGTTATGGTGAAATTAAGCTCCTTTCCTTTCTGCCATATGCTAGTCTATAGTCAGCATTAGAGAGGCTAATTTGAAGCAAATGCCACCAGGATTAAATGGAAAATGGTGGCAACATTTTCCAAGAAATCAAGCAACATTCAGACCTGCAGTTGTCCAAGAAGGCCTTTGAATCTGGCACATTCATCAGCAAAGGTCAAATTTGCAACTTAGAGCTAGGCTCCCCGATTCAATCCTGCCATTAAAAATGCTGGTAATGTAAATTTTTAATAACCCTGTAGAAAAAAGTTAATCAGCTATTTTCTTATGATGAACTATATCATATTGCAAACCCTACAAAGCTATTTACCAAAGTCTGTATAACCCTACAATGCCATTTAATGTCATGAGTGTATTATGGGAAAAAGCAGGCACAAAGGGCTGTGGTTTCTGAGGAAGCTGCTTCATTTAAAGTAAGGCCACGAAGAATCAAGTATTTATGAAAACCTCTGTACAAAATAATGCAGAGACAGGAAATCACATAAGCTGCTTTAGGGTTTTAGAAGACAAAGAACAGATCAGAGACTGCATAAAATTTCTTGATGTATTTGATTCTCATTTGGAGGAAAAAGAAGATAAATGCTAGGTTTTTTAAAGAAATCAGGTATATCTTTGAAGGATTTTCATGTCACTATTACAACTGTTTAAAGGTGTTGGGGCATCCAAGAAGAAACTCCGTTTTCACTCCCCCTCCTTTATTTATGTCTTTATTTGCTGTTTACTCCCTGCTGATGCAGTAAAGATGTTCCCTATTTATGAGCTCCATTATGAAGCATCACATAAGAGTATCTGAAGGAAACTGAAGGAGTAACTGAAGGAAAGCTGCCTGTACTTGCTAAAGCTTTAGCTTTACTGCCCTTTTCTCTTGGCAATTGCCTCTGGCTGCTCTAGCAGACACTTCCAATTCCTAACAATTTTAAAGGCTGATGCTTTAAAAATTTACAAGTTTGCTAGTGGTTTTCATATTTTTATCCTTGAGATTTCAAGTTCTTCTCTCCCATCAGCCTGCTAGTTGGCAGCATTAGCCAACTGGTTGATAGGAAACAAGGATAAACCACAAGGGAATTGCAGTTTGGGGAGGGTTTACCTTCAATAACAGACTTTCAAGCCCCCTCTACTGTTCTGCAGTATAAAACTACTTAAGAATTAACTCTTCATAGCAAAGAGCCCAGCTATTGCTGTGTCCATGCCTGTATGTCCTACACTCATGGAGATCATGTAAAGATTTTATATTCTCTGTTGACTATGCTTAAAATTCACAATTCACATAGGAAATCTGAAATTGTTACAATGGTGTTGCTTCAAAGTTTAGTTTTAAGATGTCCTAGCATAATGAAGGCTGGAGAATGGCATTTAGTAAGTAGATCTGGAAGAGCTAATGGAGAAAAATATTCCCAAAATATACCCAAATTAATAGATACAGAGTTATTTGTTTGCTACTGACTTTGTGATAACTACACAAAGCTTTTTTTATGTTGAGTGAACTTTGTAGCGGGGTTTTTCCAGTGCATAAGTCTTCACAACTCCTTCTGAAGTTCTGAGAAGAAAAAAGGCTTGCTGCATACAAAAGGTTATGATCAATTAAAAATGTAATCACTTGACCAAACTTAAGGCTTTCTAGAGCCTGCTAATAAAAGAGACTGATGGTACAATTAGGTATGCAATGCAAAATGGAAATAAAATTGACTACGTCAAATTACTTTATTATGCTTTCTACAATTTACAGAATTAGCTGAACATTAAGAAATGGAAGCGTTTTGTCATTTTGTCCAAAGCCTTTAGAACAAAGGAAAATTAATGAATAACTATTGAATTGTGCAGTTGCCTGCGTTGCTAATTCTAAACTTTAATTGATATAGCTAATGATTTATACAAGTAACTCAAGAAAGCAGTGTGGTAAATTTTAACATCCCAGTAATGACTTGGTAGAGAGAAATTTCTTCTCTAGGTCCTGAATTGTGTTAAAAGTTACTATGTTGGTATATTTTTAGTTGTAGATATATTCCATATAAATATGTTTAATTAGACATTCAAGTGAAAGTGCAGTTTCTGCTCCAGAGCTTTCTCATTGCACTGGCTGGTTTGAGAAACGAGATTTCCTTTCTGTTTAGCCCTTTATTCCCATCAGTCAATCAGGCATTAGCTGGGGGATCATAATGGCACAAAATACTTTCCACAATTGTGCTACCTGAGAAATTCTGTACAAGAAATAAGGTTTATCAAAATAATGTGAGGGAATTATTTATTTTATATGGATATGGAATACTCTGAAATGTGTATTTACAGTTCGTATAGGAAGAATGATGTATTTAGAAATGCTAATTACTTAGTGATAGGAACATTTTGCACTTTGAGACAACATTTGGAGTCACCTGATATTGATATAAATGAATAACTTTTAATAATAACTCAGATCAACAGGTTTTGGGGTTTTAAAAATTTCAGCATTGGTGTATAGGGCTAAATTTCATGTTCTTTCAGCCATTTAGAACTAGAAAAGAGTAACAAGAAGAGGAAAGCTGGTAGGCAATTTCATAGCCTCTCCTGTGAGTAATTCTGAAACAAGCATATTGCAAGGGAAAGGATGTTAGTTTTGCATTATGATGTGCTGTGTTTCAAGAAGCTCTTTGAATGCCCCCAGGCTGTGTTAGCCCAGAGTGAAACAGAACAGTGCAGCAAGTACAAACTCAGAGGATAATACCAGCAAATACCACTGCATAGCACAAAATTTAATTTTTATTTTCTGAAGAGAATCTAATTGGAAAGTGGTTTTCAATATAACAGTGTAATTTGTGGTTTGCAGACAGTGAGAAATCACATGTGTCGGTAATTTTTCCATACAGCAAGGCATCAGGTGTGTTCTTTTTAGTTCGCTTGTAAAGGATTAGAGTCCCAGAATGCTCTAAGTGTTTGCAGCATTTGGAAAGGGTTGTGCTTCCTGAAAACAGCCATCTTCCTAAGCTGGAGCATTGGAGCCAGTCATTGGGATTGGGCTGCTCTTTGGGAAACTGGCATTAATATGCAGTTCCTACAACACACCCGTCACGCTTTATGCACCTCTTCCCTCTCAAATGAGTGTGTTTGCCATCTGCAGTGTATGAATCACTGTAAACCTTTCCCATTGCCTTCTTCCTTGGAAAAATAACAGGCACGGGGACCAGAGCATGGCTGGCTGGATGCTTGTGCTGGAAGGAAGGGCAATCAAGGAACCCACACCCTTACACACCAAAGGATCATCTCACACGAGAAGGGTTGTGGTGGCCTGGCCAAACCTTTCCTCTTTCTGTACAGAGTTAGAGAAATCAGCCAAGGCTACAGGGGGGTGTTTCCACTTCAGTTTTCTCACAGCACAGTCCCCATGAAGTTTCTCTTTCAGTATAAAAGCAGACAGCACAAGAACACACAACACAAGCATTCCCAAACCTGGGAATTTGTGGAGGTTAAGGGCAGCCCAACATGCAGCTGCCTGGTTTGTAAACTAACACCTTTGGAGCATGTGAATGGTGGCTCCTCTTCTCCCAGCTGCAGGTTGTAGTGGTGCTAAGCAAAAATATTTTTCCATCTTCCAGCAGTGAATTGAGCTTGGAGTGTATTATTTGAGCGTTAATTTGGGGGGAAGTCAGATTTCCTCTGAGGACAAGTACATTTTCCAGCTTTGCCTTGAGATACACTTTACTCACATTTTTTATTCCTGAGAAGTGCCAAGAAGGGAATCAAAGGCAAGGGAAAAAATGAGGACCTGGAACCAGCTTGCCCAAATACACTGGCACTGGCTCAGCTCAGCTGAAGATAAAAGTTGGTCTGAGACATGGCTAAAGAACTGAAATAATTTTATCTTGTCTGCACTGGTTCATTTGCCCCTTGCAGCACAGGGGAAATATCCATCACAGTTTGCATCCATTTGCAAATTTCCGTGGCAGTTGCAGTGGCCATTATAAAACAGAGTGGATTTGGTTTGGGGTTTTCCTGGAAAATTTCTTTTGGCACTCTACAAGTGACAGAGTAAGAGCAGGTGTTTAACTAGAGGACCACCATAAAACACAAATCTTCTTAATGAGTTGTAATCAACCAAAAAGCTAATGGAGTTGTGGCAGTTCTTGTGAGTGTCTGAGGAGTCTCTCACACCTCCAGAGCAGGCTTTGCTTCCGTGTGATAAAATCTTAGGGAGCCAGGAATTCAAGTTGCTTTCATTCCCATTCAAACAAGCCTGGTAAGGTTTTTCTACTTTTGTAATGAGTAATGCAAATATCTTTTCAATATCTCGTTGCTGACTCTCAGGGTTGTATTCTTGGATCTAATTCAGCCATTTAGGGTGCTAAGCATTAACATTCAGTTGATTTATATTTCTATGCTTACTAATTGCTAATTCCTTAAAATTTATGGGCTTCTATTTCATCAGATCCAAGGGACTTTATCCAGAGGTATGAAGAGAAACATGGCTACAGGGAATGCAAACTTTGTGACTTGAGCTGCTGTTCCCTCACTTACCTTTCAATTCTCTCTTCTGGTTTTCACCAGTGTCTTTTGTTTTCCAGGGAAACTTTCTTTAAGCTGCATGTTCTATCTAATATGTGCTTTTCTGTTTTCTGCTGTTTAATTAATGCCTCACTAGTTTTGGCTGAGGCTGTGAAATCAGAGATAACCTGTGCCTGTTTGAATATAACCAGGGCCTTTGTTATATTACCAAAATCATGGGCACTAGGAAACTGCATAATCCTCAAGGAATCTCAGCAAGCCTGCAAAATAATCTGCCACCTCACACCTTGAGCTCTGCTAAGGACTGGCTTTAGTGTCAAAACATGAGATCAAAAATCCTTTCCAAGCTTTGAGGTGCACACTGCAGTAAATCTGGGTGCTCTAAATCCATTATAATGGTGGCATTTCCTTTGAGTTCATTATGTGTTAGGCATTGTCTTTTTAACCCCTATGGACTCTTTTCTTTCCATTCCATTATGTGGTCTGTTGTACTTTTTTATTTTATTTTTATCAGAAATCAGTGATTTGTATCTCCCTTCTCTGTTCCATGCATAACTTTCGATAATTTATCTTGTGCTGCTTTTTTTTTTTTTTTCTGTTGTAAATAGCTCAGCTTTTTTTGGTATTGGTGCTTCAGCTCTGTATCATTTTTGTCTCCCTTCTCTGGGGTTACGCTGCAAGGAGTTTCTTTCTCTGAAGATGGAGTAATCAACAATATTCTGCAAATATCTACAGTATTTCTGGCAAGGTAACATATAGATTATACAGATGTAGATAAGTTGTCCTATATTTACTCATTCTACACACCAGTATTTGGAAGTTACCAAAAAAAAAAAAGGCACCTGCATGTTGAAGAGAAGTTTTTAATTAAGCTATCCACAGTGGCATTCTCTTTAAATAATAAGTTTTTAAAAAGAATTATAAGCTTTGCAGGTAATTCAATTGTTCCTCTGGCTGACTGAGTACTCCCAGCTGAACAGTTTGCTCCACAGGTTTGTCTGACTGGAAGGCAGAATGAAAGCATTTTTCTCCAAGTGCTTCCCATTTAGCTATGGCCAAACCTCATGAGAACTGTGTCTGTTTAAAAGCAGCACTAAATTATTCCACTTTGGGTGGTTCTGGCTACTTCTATAACATGGAAATGTCTTGAATCTAACCCCAAATTTGCATAGATTGGATTCATGCAAACAATGTATTATTAGGGTTTTTTAAAATAGTTTTAAATACTACACTTGAGTTTACTGGGGTGATAATTAGAATACTAAATACTTCTATCAGTGGCATCTCTTAAATAAAATTTAACAGTGGATAAGAACCCCAAATTTTTCAAAAACAAGATTTGATTTCATCTAGAAGACCTGAAATGTACTTTTCCTCATGGGGTAAAAGTAAAATGTAATTATTTTTACTACTACCCAGTGGTGTATCATGCAATCACTGTATACACCACCACCTGTGACTTTGCCTGCTGCATGCTCAGTGTTCAGGAAATAAGCTAGAATAAATTTATTTTCCATCTGCTGCATGCGTGAGTGTAGGAGCAGCATGACTATATTTAAAGAAAATTCATGAGGAAAAAGAAGTGTTTCAGAGATTAAATAAACAGACTTTGTTCACTTGACTGATGCTCAGTGATGACTTTTGGAATTGGCTGAGAACCTTCCAAAATGGCTTTTCATGGCTGTAGGACTGAGCTTGGGGGGTTTTGATTTTGGGGAGGAGAGTGGGGCATGGATGCTATTGTAGTGCAATGGTATTATCATCAAAGTGCCTATGTAAACATCTTTAACACCATGAAATTCACTGCAGGGGGGAGCATGAAACCTTGCTTGTACCTTTCTGCTAGGGAGAACTGAGAAGATGTATCAATACCCAAAAGGATGCAATTTAGCTTTTCACTAAATTCTTTATTTATGCCTATAATACAGACAGAGTCCAAGACAGAGATATTATAACATGAAGTGGCTTTCTTCTTTCTGAAGATGAAACAGCAATAAATTTGGAGCATGGTAAAGGTACAAGAAAGTCACTGTGCTGGTTGAGGAGACCAAACCTTGTGTGCAATTCTGTTCTTTAAGAAGCACATACACAAAGCCATGAGTAAATACTAATAAAACCTGGGAAAATATCACTGAAGACAAAATATTCCAAAGGCAATATTACCAAAATCCTTTGAAACTGAATTAAAAGATCATATGGACTAGCAAAAGCAGTGTGGATCAGGGCCCAAGAGAAGTGAATTCTTGACTTTAGTTTCCAGTGTCCTTTGCCCTTTTGCATCAGGCAGGAGCTTCTTCCAAAAATAATTTCCTGAATGCAAATGACCTGTTATAGTATTTATTACTTGGGGTATAATGTTCGAAGCAGGAGTGACCCTTAAATTAGTTGAGGAACACATATGAAACTTGCAACTTCTAATAATAGTGAGGCAAGTCTTCCATATGTTGTTATAAATTTCAGTCCAAGATGATTAACGTGGCTCACAGGCTACTCTTGTAAGATGATAGAAGAGATATTTTTGCTGCCTCTCCTGAGAGGTCTAGTGTTTCAAATCATTTCCAAACAAGCTTCTTCCAAGTGAGAGATGGTTCTCATTTTTTTGTCACCTTAATAAAAAGGTGATGAACACTCTCTTCTTAACTGTGCCCTTATATGAACATCAAACAAATATTATGACAGTATGATGTGATAGCAGCGTGTATGTGCTATCCATGAAATAATGTTGCATTCATAAATACAAGTCATTAATTTATTATGCCTGTCATTATATTTGGAATAGAGGGCTTGTATTGTAAGCCTGCAGGGAATCTCAGAAGCTAATTCAACAGCTACATCTTCACTCAAAGTTATTTTTACTTATAGCAGGTCTCTATGTAGTATATTTTACATCAATTCTGTCCAAAGACTTCAGAAGGAAAAAATTTTATGAACTGCTTTATTAACTAAAATCAAGGCAATAGTAAATTGGGTAGCAAATTGTTTATGTCCATAAATAAGATGGAGGGGCCTAGGATATAGAAAAAGCTGACTTTCTTGTATAGGAAAAGGTGACTGATGAAGCTCAAAGGATCCTATATGGTCATTTATTTATTCACGTGTTATTTATTTATTTACCAGTACTATGTGATGATGTTCCTAGATGAGATGCATAAAAACTCTAAATATTCTTGTTTGGCTGAAACTATTCATCCTGATTCATCCTCTCTGATTCAGAAGAACTGAGGCTTGAAATGCCTGTCTGTCTGTGGATACTGTTGACGCTGGCTGAAAAGAATTTGTCAGACTGTGTGTGTTTGTGAGCTCTTAGCTGTGCCACTGAACAACTCCTTTAGTTCACTAAATGCAGGATTGTTTTGAAGCTAAGCAACACAAGTTTTGCTGTGGAAACTGCATCCAGTTGTTGGCCTCTCATCACAGAGCCTGTATCTGAGTAAAGTTTTCCAGCTAATAAGAGGTCATGCCACATACAAGCAGGATCTTGAACTTCAAACTGTGTGCGATGAACAATCTTTAATTCAGACATCAAAAAGCAGACTTCTGACTTGAGGGAAAGGGGAAGAAGGGACAGCCAGAAAGAAAGTTATTCAAGTTAGGATTAAGCTGTAGGGTCGTTGGCAGATCACCTGGGATCAAATGGCCTTCCCGGGATTTTTGTAGCCCATTTGTCTCTCAGAGATTATACTACTTTCCTACATTAACTACTTTATTAAAACATAACTATATAATCACAATGGAAATCCCTCCAAGGCATTTTCTAGTTTTATGAGCTACTGGATCGTAGATTATTAGGGTACAAAACTCTGTGTGTGTGTCTATGCATATCTGCGTTCGTTAAGGCTCAGGGCTGCATCCCAAACCGATGTGATAGAGGATGTCTGCACCCTAAAACAGCCACAGGCTGAACCAGAAAGGTTTAATTCTCATATAATACTAACATGGCGTTTTTCTCGTGTATACTTCTACTTGCATAACAAAACCAGGCATATTGCCCAAGGTATGCTCTTTTGTAAGCCAGACCTGGCTGGAAAATGGATGGGAGATTGGACCTACTGCCATTAAACTTCCACAGATAAATTTTGTAGCCTTGGTGGTTTTTTGGCAGGTGTCTATAAACAAGATTTTGCCTTAGATGCAAGTTTTTTTCTAGCCTAAACCCTATTTGTCTTTGCCTAACCAAATGCTTAGGCATCATTTCTCAGGGCATTTCTCAGGCAGTGTACTTTTGGATGTTTATTTTTGCTGTAGGTTTGACCTGCCCCAAGCTCCAGCCCTGGCTTAACTCAGCAGCCTCTGCCAGTCCCAAGCCTGTAGGTGCACCCACCACCTCTCAAAGGTGAACACTGTATCCCAATTAACACTAATTAATCCTGGTGTTGTTCCATCCCAAAGCTTATTCCACAAATCCTTCACCATTCAAATCATGCCTTCTCAATTTTTAGATCTTTTTAGTAGTAGACGATCTTAAGCTTCAACAGCTTGTTTAGAACAATGCATATTAACAGACCAAATACTTTGAGTCCTTTTAGTCATAAAAACTTTTTAACATGCACTCAAGTTTAGCTTTTCTTCAAAGCCCTTGACTTAAAGAAATAAATGTGTAGCAATCTTATCCTTATCTAACTCCATATTCCAACTGAAATATTCTTTCCACTGCTATATTTAAGGTAGGAACAGATATAAAATTAATGAAAATTTGGGAAAAACAAGACTTGAAACAGAACTCTGGTCCAAAAGGGCTCCTGAAATGAGAGCTTATGCTCTGTTGAACCTCTGAGCATAAGAGTAACTGTTACACAGACCATCCATAACTAACATTATTTCAGCAGAGTTGTTCAACCTGCTTATAACATCCTCAAGACAGTCATGTCCCCCCAAATAAATGACCGTTTTCCTGTTAAAAATTATTTTTTTTCTCTTGAAATCAAATTGCAAAGTTACGTGTATAGGCATCTACCTATAGCATGAATAAAATTTGTTCTTTTCTTCTTTGTAGTTATGTGGTTATTGGTAATATTTCTAGTTATGACCTCCAAAACTATTATTATATCTTTCTATTTGATCTATATAATGTCATAAATTTCCCTGTGTACAAAAGTTCTTATTTGAAGATGATGCAGCTGAAAAACCTGCATAGATAGAGTGGAAAAGACATTTAATATTGGATCATTTGGGTATTGAATAATGGCTGGAGATATCAAAATATTTATTATGTGAGGTAATCATGATGACATTGTTGGTAAATTAGAGTCTTCTGAAAATTAATTTCAAATTTATCTTCTCATTTTAGTGACAGTTGAAGTAATTTTGTGACTTTATAAAGGAATTCATTTGCCATTTGTGCTGCAAAAGGTGATGTTGGTGTATGAGAAAAAGTACAGAGGGCTTGATCTCAGCCAGCAAGGCAATTTAGGGAAATGGAAGTTTTCAGCAGTAGCAATAGCTCAGATTCAGTCACCCATAAATCTCCCCGAGGGATGCGATTCCTCAGCATCTGTATCCTTCAGTCTGCGTCCCTGTCTTTCCTTTAATGTATCCTTTGAGGGAGTCACTCCCCCAGCTTCTTTCTAAGGCATCTTCTGGCTCATTTCTTCTGGCTCATTTGAAAATCCACTTGCCCTATGCTCAGAGGGGGTTAGTTTTCCTGCCCACCTCCTTAGCACACTGACCAGTTCTGTAGGGCAGTCTTTGGTGGTCTCTCCAAGGGCTGCCTGTGATATCCCTGAAGGTCAGGGGGGGACTGCCTGCCTGCCCTCGAGGAACATTGAGATAGGTGTGCCAAGCTCTTAAAGCACCAAAAGCCATCAGCACTGCTCTGATGGCAGCAAGAGTTCACCCTTTCACGTGTTTGTATTGCTTAATCTTTCAAGGTGGGGAAACTGATCTGATAGAGAAAGGTGGTTTGGGGACTTACTGTAGGTACTAGGAAAAACCCTGAATGTCACACCCATCCATCATCTTTAGCCTCATCTTTAGATCCAAACCGGGATCCCACTTTAGGGGTAACTGGGACAAACCCGGATCCCAGTTTGGGGGGAACAGGGACCTCAGTTTGGGGGTAACTGGAACAAACCGGGATCCCAGTTTGGGCGGGACCTCAATTTGGGGGTAACTGGGACCCCGATACGGAACTACCGGGACCCCAAAGGCTCTGCCCGAGCCCCCCACAGGGATCTGACCGGGACCCCCCTCTCCCCTCACAGCCCCTCCCTTTCCCCCCGTCTTGCCTGTCCCGCCGTTCGCCTGAGGAGGAAAAGAGGCGGAACCCCCCGGGCTTTTAACCCTAAAAACACATGAAGAACTTGTTCTTAGGGGCAGGATGCCTTACTCTGAACAAAGCTGGGATGAAATAACGTGGTTGGTTAAGTTAACAGCCACACACCCACCTGGCTGCTCATGCCCTCCCCTCTCCTGCTGGATCTGAAGAAAGGAGGAGGAAGGAAAGACTTACGGATGGACATAAAGACAGGCAGGTGCAGCCCAAGCGAGGTGTGAAAGCAAAGCAGAGGAGGAGGAAGAAGGAGGAGTTGTTGCTCATAATAATGTTGATCTCAATGTGAAAATTTGAAGGTACAGACATGAGTATAACATTCCTCTGAAGCACATGATTTCTTTACATTAAGTACCTTAATGTCCACAGATGTCACAAAATTGGTAGGAGCAGGGTTTTAGTGTGTCACTGTTCTGCTGATCCACAAGCTCGCCTGCATGTCTTTATCTCTGCTGGGAGGCAATTTCCTGTTTAATAATTAACTTTAGTATCCTTTTGGAGCAGGAACGCTGGCAGGGATTTTTATTTTGGGGAAGGAAATGTTATGGCATGATTGGACCTTAAATTCCTCTTATTTCTCTGTGTTGTTTCCTTTTGTATGGCAGTTTTTGTACAGCTACTACTCTGTTGCTGCCCCTAGGGATCTTTGTTTTAGGCACGCCAGTGACCATATTTCAATGTGATTCTTGATTTTTTTTTCCAGCTAATATTTGACTGTCACAAAGCCATAATTTTCAGTGTAAAAAGAAGGTGCCTTTGTTTGCAGCTCCATGTCACGGGGAAGCCTGATCTGGTGTTGTATTGCAGTGCACATCCCAAAATTTGAGTTTATTCTAGGAGACATCTAAATGCAAAGCATTTACTCTCTTCTTCTCTGTCCAGCTTCTCAGCTGACTGTAATTCTGGTGGGTGGCTTTTCAGTCACAAATCTCTTTTGATCCTCTTTGCAATATTCTAATGCTTCATGTTTGGTTAATCCTCTTGCTGTGCTGCTGCCTGGGTTTTGCAGGGCTGCAGTTTGCATGTCTGCCTAGGCTTCATGCCTTAGTGCTGTTAGGTACTGATAAAAAATTAAGTGAAAGAGGACTTGCATATAAATTAGGAATATTTCTGTGGCTGATATACTGCCTTATTTGAAAAAAATGCGAATAAGAATAGGTATTTATTATATCTATTTATGTTTTCCAGCCCTGCACACGGGGTAAGGATTGTCTCTGCTCACCAGGAGGTAAGTGCCTGAGTGCAAACCACACCCGGGCTGCTGCTGGGCCCTGGGTGCCAGGAGCCACCTGTGTCCACGTTGCCTCTCATAGCCAAGGTATGCTCAGACTCACTGTTGACCTCCTGCCAAACACAATCTTCAGTTTTGTAAATAGACTGAAAAAAAGCTAGGGCTGCCTCTTCCCCAGACAGAGCTCCTGGGGGGGTTTATTGCTGCTGTTTCTTTTTTCCTCCATGATGAATGTGCAGTGCTGCTGTGGTGATTTAGCACCAGCTTTCTGTGGACACCACAGAAGGAGCCATCGTGCAGAAAGGTTTCTTAGGAAAAAACAACCCTAGTTACTGCTACAGCCTCGAGATCAGCCCTGCACCCGAGGCCAGTGTGAACAGGGGAATGGGCTGCACTCCTCTGGCAGTGCAGAGCCCAGGTCGGGGCTCACTGCCAGTGAGTATTCCTTAGCTGAAATGGTCAATCTCCCCCTGCTGGAAGAAATTCCACTGGAAATTCTGGTAAACTGTCATCTCGAGTGAGAATTAATACTCGATTTCTTGTCTGCTTCTGAATTCCTTGAGTGTCTTTGCACTGTGGTTACTCAGAGACTCTGACCTCACTGCCCTTGGGGAGGGTTTAGAGAGTACCAGGGAGTCAGCACCACTGTCCATTCCAGGACAAAAAAACCTGGAAAGCCCCAAGAACAAAAATTTCATTTTAAAGATTCCTAAAATTGCCCAAATAGATTCCATTGCAAACTTTCTAATAATTTCTGGACTAATGACACAAATTGGAAGAAGAGCATTTAACACCCATTACATTCAGCTGGATAAATATATGTGCTGTGTAGAAATGTGTCATTTATTTTACACCTCTTCTTGATTATCCTCAAAGTTTCCCAGCCTGAATCATTTTGTTATTCTGGTTTCTTCTTTTTTACTTTGATGCTAAGCATAAGTCTTTCTATGGGAGGAAAAAAATACCCACATATTCCATCTCCTTTTTTTGAGCAGAGTGCCTTTATAGTGTAACTTTGTCATAATTATTTTCTTATCTTGTTTTTAAGCATCTAGACAAATTCTAAGTAGATAATGTTGGGTTTTATTCCTGGAAAATTTTGAAAATATGGTGACTTAAGCAGTTCTAAGTATCTTTGCACAAGCATTGCTGACTGGATGAAATGAATTTCTGCAACTCAGCCCCTATGCAATGAAGTCCTGCAGGACACACTGGAGTGTAAATATATGAGTGAAACTGAGCATGTTCTTCAGGTTCTGCTGCTAAATGAGGTATTTTACAGTTTAAAAAAAAAAAAAGCAAAAACACCAAGTCCTTCCCCAAATGTCTGGTTTTGATAATCACAAAGTGCTGGGGGCTCTTTAATGGGTACAGAGTTCAGTGCATACACTGATTTTATATTTTTCCTTTTGAGTTATAGCAGTATATGTACACCAAAAGAACTTTTACCTCTTTACAAAAGTATATAGTAATAGCAATGGGTTAAATCTATTTTAAACATTCAGGATCTCTTCATACACAAAAGTGGAATTAGCCTTTACATCTGTAGTCTATTATATTTTAACTTAGGTGTAAAAGCTATCAAACCTTTTGTTTGAGAGCAGGAGGATGAGACATTCCAAAAATAATCATGATCTAGAAATCTGTATTGTGCCCTAAGGTTTGGAGCAGTCGTGCAATCCCCACTGTCATGTACTTTTGGTAGTAACAGAGTTGAAAACTAGGACAGCACTGAGGGACTGCCATGGCATGTGCTTGGGCATCCTGCAATCATCTCTGTGCTTACTTTTAATCAACCTGGTTGCAAACATCAAGGAAATATTTTAAGAAAATAAAAGTTCTGAGAAAAGGCTTTGGTTTATCTCAGTTGTGCACAGAACAGTGAGAGCAGCTGAGAGTGGTGTTCAATGGAAGAAGAATTAGGTAAAAAAAAGAAAAATCCAGAGCTGAGGAAAAGAACACCTTTCCCATGCACAAAGTTTTTGAAAATAGAGCCTTTATTTAGACAGCAGCTCCTTAGTCTATAAAGCTGTGTTGCAGTGATGTCCTTTAAATCATGGCTTTGGTTTTGAAACTCTACCAAAGTAATTATTACAAGGTATTCACAGCATATCAGGTACAACATCAAAGCTTTTGGATTATTGGGATTTTAGTCAAAAATAAAAATCTTCAGGGCTTTCTAGCTCTTTAGACTCCAGATTGATTCTTCTCAGACTGCACAACATTTTCCAATCCATATAGTTAGTGGATTACTGCACGTATAAATAGACTTTGTAGTCACCACGTGGCTGTGGGCATGCTGGGGGCAGCTCTTGGGGCAGACTTGTTGTGGCTTCCCTTTAACTCTTCAGCTGAATTAGAAATATCTGCCTCAGCGAAGCCCTCCCTAATACCAGTGTCTGTTTGTATAGTTAAAAAAATGAATTGAGAAACAGAGCAAGTGTTTCAGCCAGTGACCTGTAACCAGGAATTGAGTTGTTGGTGAGATTTGGATAAATCCATGGAGTTTTGTAGCCTTTTTTGAAGGCCACATCCCTTGTCAGTGGGTTCTTATATGAGCTTAAGCACTGCTTGGGAAAAATGATTGTATTTTCTCTGCTTTCTGTGGGAAAGGCAGGGAGAATCTGACCCAATGTCTGTGGTGAGCAGGACTGGACTGGTGGACTGACCATCTGAGCAGCACCTTGGCAAAACCAGAACATGTGCTACTGCTGCCACCTGGCCAACCACACAGCCCAGGTCAGAAGCTGTGGAAGAAAACTGGGGTTACTGGAAATTGAGCACAATGTACAGGTGAAATGGGAGGGAGCTGAGGCAGAAGAGGATGTGAGTAGTCCAGAATTTAGAGTAGGATATTGTGGGTCTGTGGGACAGAGAAGAAGAATTGAAGGCTTGGAGAGGGGTTCACAGATGTGGAGGAAGAGTGAAGGGTAGCAAGGGAACTTTGAAATTGTATCAGAGGGAGAGAGAAACCAGGTTTCATTTATTCTGTTACCCTTGGACAAACTCATTAAAACTTTGCCATGTGTTTCAGAGGTGGTTAAGTGATAAACTTCAACCCAAAAGAAGTAGGTTAGCAGTTTCTTACCCAGGTTCCTCTGAAGCTTCAGCAGAGCTGAACTATCTAAGTCTGGGTACCATTCCAGCAGTTCCAATGCTAGCACCATTCCCTGACTTCTGTGGTTCAGTTTGCACCAGTTTCACCCATTGCAGCTGTATTGATGCTGCATCCATATCACTCTGGGGAGAAACACATGCACACAGAGCAGAGCATGCCAAGAATTTAGAGGGTTTGGGCTATATTATAGGAAGAACTAGCAAACTTCAATAAGCAAATAACTAATAAAAATAGCTAATAAAATAAATACCAGTTTTATGACAATAAAAATTCAAACTTGCTTTTAAACAATTTCTTCTGGAGGGGAGAGTGCCTTCCTTACCCTTACAGGAAAATGTTTTCAACCACTGAAATTCAGGAGAGGGTGCAAGAGGCAGCATTATCTGGCAAGTTGAGTTGCAGGAAAGGTTTTGATGCCTGTGCCCTCCTAAACCAGTCTGTGTCCAGCAAGGCTTCCTGCACCCTGGCAGGGTAGGGGACCTTGGAGTCCCACAGCCCCTCTCCCTGGCAACTGCTGCACCTCTGAGGCCTCCCTGTTGGGGAATGGGGCACCTCCAATCTGAGTATTGTGGTTTTCAACATCACAGCACCCACATCTGGCCCCCAGCCTTGCACACTGAAATGCTTTACAAGCTAAATATTTCATTGACTGCCTGGCCTGTGCCTGGCTGTAGTCATTTCAAATGGATGCTCTGCATTTAAAAACACTGACTGCTTTGCCTCAGCCCAACATAATCAGCTGCCTTGCAAACTCCACAGCTAATAAAATATTAAATCCATTTTGGCACCCAGAAATAAATATGGACTCAAGATTCTCATCACATGTATCTGCCTCTCCTTAGCTCCCTGTCCCTGCCACGTCACGTTCAGGTGCCTCTGCTCAGGACAAGGCTTGTTGTTGGGTGGTGGCACAGGAGATGAGCAGTGCACCAGGACCAGGGTGTTATCTATTGGGATGCAGTGAAGTGATCCAGTCAGGCACCAGCTGTGCTTGCAGCCTGTGGAATGTCTGCCCCATGGCTCCAGGTTGCTCAGTGGGAGCTGCATTCATTTAAAAGCTGAAGATAAAAGTAGAACCTTGCATTAGAAACCAGGCTAGAATAATGAAGAGTACAGTAGCCATAAGCTTATACAAAGATATTTATGATTTAGTTACAAAATTCATGTTTAAAAACAGGATATAGTTTTAAAATCACTGTTGTAATAATATCACTGTGTTAATGCAAGGTGACCGTGCCTTTCCAGTACTTCATCTTGTTTTAATTCTCAGGGCTAAGAGTTTATTTGATTTTCTCCTCCAGCCACCTACAGGTGAGCTAAAACAGTAATAAAACATCTGCACAAAATCTGCCCAGGTCAGCAGGTCCCAAGTCAAAGCTCCTTGAAATCAGAGGGCACAGTGTCACTAGCTTTAACAGGTTTTGGGTCGAGCCCCTCAGACCTGCCCCAGCAAACACTTGCAGCACGTGCTGAGTGCCCAAGGGGCTTAATCCTGGCAGGGGAACTCGTCACTTAAAAATCACACATGTGAGGACCTGGAGCTGACAAGGAGCTGAGGTTGCCTGCCCTGGGAACTGCTGCTAAGGGTCGAGCTTTGGTCTCCTGTTGCACCCCAGCCCCAGAAGCTCTGCCTTTGGTCTCTAAGGGAGCATGGTTCCCATTAGAGCTGGATGAAATGACACAGCAAACACAGTGTGTGGAAACCCTGTGCACAGCACTTGGCAGCACGACGCCTTCTCTGGGCCCCAAAGGCAGTAATTAGTAAAATATGTGGGTTTTTTAATTCACAGGTGGACTGTTTGCAAGTAATGAGTGTGCTGTTGTTGGGTGGTCACAACAGCCGTAGCAGCAGTCCTTTTGTACAAGGAGCTGCTGGATTTTGTTGGTGGATGTGTACAGGGGTGGCTGCCTGCTCCCTGTCTCCCAGCTTTCCAGGCTAAGGAGGGTTTCCCAGCCACAGAGGAACAGAGGGATGTTGTTTTTATTTTTCTGTACCTGTCCATCCCCTGTCTCTCCTGGCCCTGCGCAGTGCACTGGATAATCTGTGACCAGCAGCTACAATTACAGTGGTGTTTCTCTTGATGACTGTTAGCAGTGTAGTGTTTTCTTTGGCTTTGAAAACACTGCAGGAAATTCCTTGGCATGCCAGTGACTGACTGGAAATGTGTTAAAAAGCTGCTTGACAATGAGAGACCTACTTGGCAATAATCATTGAGGTGCTGCAGCAAGGAACAGGCAACAGAGCTGGGCGAGTGGGCTAGAGAATGAAGAGAGGCATATGAGGAGAGGCTCAGGGAGCTGGGGGTGTTCAGTCTGGAGAAAAGGAGGCTGAGGGGAGACCTTATTGCTCCCTAGAACTGCCTGAAAGGTGGGTGTAGTGAGATGGGTTGGCCTCTTCTCTCAAGTAACAGCAACAGATCCAGAGGAAATGGCCAGAAGTTTGGGTTGGATATTAGAAAAAATTCCTCATTGAAGGGGTGGCCAAGCATTGTAACAATCTGCCCTGGGCAGTGGTGGAGTCACCATCCCTGGAAGTATTTAAAAGCTGTGTAGGTGTGCCACGAAGGGACATGTTTTAGTGGTGGACTTGGCAGTACCAGGTTATCAGCTAGACTTGATGATCTTGGAGGCCCTTTCCAATCTAAATGATTCTCTGGTTCTATAAAACCTGCCTAAATAGATAGATAAAACCTGGCTAAATAGATGTAGCCAGAGCTCAGCGCAGG
>CM031863.1:29994011-30066017 GCA_018697195.1 Certhia americana | reverse complement strand
AGCGGCGGGAGCGGCGGGAGCGGCGGCGGGGGCCCTGCCGGCGCTACCTGTGCGAGCGCCGCGGGGCCGGGCGGGGGGCCGGGAGGCGCTCCCAGCATGGACTTTGACGGTGGGTTTGCGTCTTTGCCGTTCAGGAGCCTGGAGGAGGCGGCGGCGTCGGTGGGACGAGGGCCGGATCCCGCGGGCACCGCCGGAGGAAGGGGCAGCCCGGCGGCCGGAGACCGTGCGCGGCGGGGCCACGCTTCCAGCATGCTGCTCGCACGGACACCGCCCCGCCGCGCCGGTATGTGCCCGGCTCCATCGCCCCGGGGCCGCCAGGGAGGGGGGGATGCGCGGCCGTGGGCAGCGCTGGCCTTCGGCTCGTGGTGTGCGGGAGAGCGGGGAGAGCCGCGCTTTGAGGTGCGGTTCGTCAGGACAGGCGGCGGTGCTGCTTTACTCCTCCCATCATCTCGCGGCCAGCTTGCCTGCCACGGACTCCAAAGTGAGCAAAGCGGAGGTGCCGCTCCCGCTGGGCACCCTGAGGAAAGGTGGTGCTACGGACAGCAGTGAGAGTGATGCGGAGTGGGAAGGTAAACGGCGTGGCTGGTTCTCTCCAAGCGGTGTTCCTGCTGTGGGGAAGACGTGAGACTGCTGTGTTTGCCGGCCGAGGTGATGTGAGGGTCTGTCAGCCCCTGCTTTGCCATGAGTACCTTTCCAGGCTTCCACACTGACCCTTATACAGAGCGGGTTACCTTCACCTGGCATGTTATAAAATACAGATTTAATAATGCAAGACCTGTCATGGTAAAAATTGTTAAACATTTAGAAATATTTTGTGCTTTCTCATAGTTCAGTAAGTAGCAGTCCAAATTAGGTTTCTAAATATAGTAATTTAAAAAAAAAAAAAAAGGAAAAATGCAGGGATTTATCCTGTAGCCTTAACAAAGTGGCATTTTTAACCTTCAAGTACATACAAATTAGTTTTCTTCTGAACATCACGTTCTGCTGAGAATGTTCTTGCTTTATAAATCCCCTTGGTCATACAAGTTGCCCCAGGGGTTGGGCAGGGCCTCAGGACGCTGGTGTCCCTGGGGACGAGGTGTTTCTGTGGGCAGGGTCCTGTGGCACAGAGCTGGCAGCGGTGCAGGCTGTGCGGGCACAGCTGCCTCCCCTGCCTGCCAGCCTGCCCACTTCCCAGGCACCAACTGCTGCAAGTGGGAGCTGGCACGTTAGGGGTGATGGAATTCAAGGAAATAAATACTGGGGGAGAGCCGTGAGACAGAGGGATTTTTAAGGCTGTCGTAGTTCTTTGTTGCAATTCGGGGCAGCTTTTGTACAGTTGGAGCATCTGGTTGGTAACTCCTCACTTTGTTCTTTTACTCCTCACTTTGCGCAAATCAGCAGCGACATAGTTGTGATTTTAAAATGTGGGGCTGTGTTTTCCTGTGTCTTTCTGTGTGAGATGTGGGAAAAATGGCTTTTCTGGAGCACTCCTAATTCCCATTTCCCTTTTTATAATTGGCTTCTGGAGATTAAAGAATAGAATGGGGTTTTGTGCTGCTTTTATTGTGCTCTTCTGTGGTCGATCTTGGACAGATCTTGACCGTCTCCTTCCTTCTGACTTTCATTTGTGTTAATCCAGTGGAGCCTTTGGCTTCCTGAGGGCATCACAAAGCCAGGCAGTGTCCCTCATTCATACCTTATGCTCTGCAGCTCCATATGTTCGTAGTTGAATCTTGTGACAGTCACTACAATAAAACCCAACCCTGTCAGCCTGAGACACCGACCCGCTGCTGTAGCTGCTGCTGTTCCTCAGTTCCTGCTGGCAGGATCCCCAGGCTGGGCAGCAGCCAGCAATAGCTGCAGGAGGGGCTTTTCTTACTCGTAAAGGTTTGTGCATCCCTCTTCATTGTCTGCAGCTCTGTCTCTGCCTGGCACCTGTGGAGGACAGTAATGCACCTTTACAAACTAGGCTAGATCCTGAGTCCTTTTTCTGAGATTAAGTAGCTTCATGTTTCAATGTAAGTTAACAGTTCCTGAAGAGGGACTGTTAGTAGGAAGGCTGTGACTCCACAATTGAGTTGTTGGGATGGAAGTTTTGTGGTATATGTAGGAACATTCCTGTTTCCAGTCTAGTTCGTTCCAGTGTTAGAGCATTGTAATAAACCAAGAGACTGTTTTGTCTGGGCCCAGTGCTGTGCCTTAGAGCAGTCTAACCTCAGTGTGGGACATGGCCACTGTCTCTCACACCTTTGGTGGGGTGCCTTGTGTCTTCCCCTGTTGTGGGGATGGTCTTCAGACCATGGATTTGCAGCTAGTACAGATGGGAGGCTCTGATAATTATAGGAGCTGTGAGCTTTGCTAGAAGGAATGTTGAGCCTGCATCCTTTGGTGTTATGCAGAGCAAGGAGAGAGCTGTATGTATACATCAAAACCTTTATATCCATTTCTGGTATTTTGTTGCTGTTCACTCACCAGTTTTGAGCATTATTTTGTATTTGGGGTCTTGGGGAATTTTGGATCTCCTCTATCACTATTAGCTTTCCTTTCCAAAGGCATTCCTCTATAGTTTCTGTAGTTGGGTTCAGTAAGTCTTGCAAACTTCCTGCAGATGAAGTTTCTGGGAAGCGCTGCATCTTCTTCATTCCCTTTCTTCTACAGCCTCACTCCAAGGCCTTAATTGCTTAGGAAATCCATTGGCTCACTGTGACCCATCTAGAAAAAATGCTTCCATCAATGGTAGCATCCTTCTCCTGTTCCTATGGAGGAAGTGAAGTTAATGTTCCCTTTTGTCCATGGTCTGTCAGAGTCTGTACTGCTGCATGTTTGTATTCTGAGACATTGGGAAAAAAAAAACATCAACGCATTGTAAGTATTTCTGTCCAAATTTGGACTAACAGCAATCTGTATGACTGTTTGGACAAGCAGCTGAGGTAATTTATGAGTAGAACCTGTAAGAAGTTTTTAGCATCCTGTTCTCTAATGGTCTTCAGGCTGCCCCCTGGGCTGTGTGTGCAGTTCTGGTGAATAAACTGCTGCACTGGAGGGAGGAGGGAGGATTTCAGGACAGGCCGACTGGGTACAGTTTTACTTTCATGAAATTAGACAGCTACCAAGCACACAGTGTTCTTTGCTTTTAACAAGACTTCTTTTTCCTGGATGAAGAATAACATTAGGGCTACCGAGGGCTGTACCTACTGGCATTGCTGTTCTCTGAGCTACTGGTATTTTCCCTCAAAGACTTCTTTTTGGTACTTCATCTTTGTTTTCCGCTTCCCAAAGCTTGGGTGAGATTGCTAGAACAGTGCAGAAAGCACTTGGTTTTGTTCCTGGATTCTGTGGTTGTGTGTCTTGGGGAGGGGGCAGAGTGTTTCTTGATTTTGTGGGGGGGTTTGCCTTGTTAATTTTTTTTTAAGTCAGTACTGGTTTTAAATTTCCAGAGTTTGTCAGCATAAAAACTCCCATCAGTACAGCTGTACTATTTAACAGCAAAAACACCCCACTTTCACTGTGCATGAAAATTATGAAGTGAATTAAGAATCCTTTTCTTCTCTCTTGTTTTTCCCTCTAGTTTGAAGATTTTCATGTTTCTTAACTGCTTTGCTAAAGTGCTTGAGAGATTAAATTTGACATGGAAATTGCCTCCGTTAAGTAACTCTGTTCTGACAAAGGAGGTTGTAGGCAGGTGGGGCTCAGTCTCTTCTCTCAGGTAGCAAGCAATAGATTCAGAGGAAATCACCTCAGGTTGTGCCAGGAGAGGTTTAAGTTGGATATTAGCAAAGATTCTTCACTGAAAGGGTGGTCAGGATTGGAAAAGGCTGCCCAGGGAAGTGGTGGAGTCACCATCCCTGGAAGTATTTAAAAGATGTGGAGATGTGGCCCTTAGGGACAGGTTTTAGTTGTGGACATGGCAGTGCTAGGATAACGGTAGGGCTTGATCTGAAAGGCCTTTTCCAACCCAACCAATTTTATGATTCTGTGATCTTACTGAAAAGCCTTTTAAAATAAACTAGAAGTCTACCTGATTTGGAAGAGCAAATATGTCATTCCTCCATTCAGTTACAAACTGGCTTAGAAGCCTGGAAAAGCTTTATCAATTCTGGCCATGGAGGGGAAAAACCGAAGCCTTTGAAATTCCAGCACGTACCTCAAGATAGATAACCAGGAGACTTTCACTTCCACGCTAATCCTGCACAGCAGTTGTTGGCAGTTGCTGCATCCAGCCTTTTCCAATCTGTAGCTCTTATCTCTTGTTGGCACTAAGCGACAGGAGAGAGAGGGGATGGCTCTGAGAGGAATGTGATCTCCATTTTTGCTTTTCATGTCCTGAGTTATTTTGGGTTATTTGGGTATCGGTGGTTGCCTGAGACAGCAGAATCTTTGATATTGTGCTTGTCTTCAAGTAACTGTAACTGTTTAAAACTTCATTTTCCTATGATTAGGACAAGTTGTTGTAATAAATAAATGTTATGCAGTGCATCTCCTCTGTAGGAATTGCTGGAAGCTAGGTGTTAGGGAGAGGCAGAACTGAAAGCCTGGTGGGTTGGACTGCTCTGGGAGCCTCTGCCTGGGGCTGCTTTGCACAGGGAGCTCAGAGTCCTGCAGTGATGGAGAGGATGCTGTGCACTGAGTGAGTGATTCATCCCTCTGCCATTTATGTGCCACTGCTCCGCTCGGAGCTGCAGCATCCAGAGGCCAATGCCATGAGTGCTCCTGAGTTACAGCCCACCTTGGTAGGGAGAGGCACACAGAGGATGTTCTGGGTTTCCTCTCTATTACTGCATGGAGGGTGTGAATATTTTTTGTGATTGGGTGCAGTTCAGAGGTGTGGAGGCCTAAGTGCTGTTTGGTTACCTCTGCTGATAGGTCACCTGCCCAAACTCCAACTTTGAATACCTTTGTTCCAGAGTATTGTTTCCATGATAATGGCAGCACTGGGGTTGTCTGAGTGCTGTCAGACATCCTGTATCCTTGGATGACTGAGGTCTAGGTCTCAGTAGAAGTTTTGAGAAGGGAAAACGGGAGAGAACTTTTGAGGTTAGGCAAGAGATGGGGCATGTTACCTTTCCCATATTCTTGCTGAAATCCTCCTTACCTGGGCTTGCTGTGGGAGGAGGTTGGCATCCTGCAGATGGTCAGGAGCCACTTGCCCAAGCAGTGGCCCCACTCTGAGCTCATGTGTATAAATTGTTGCAGCCTATCATTCAATCTAATGTATTAAATGCTGTATCATCCTTTTGCCTTTGTCAAAGTCAAGTTCAAGTCAAGTGCGGGAGAAAAGGCAGGCAGCTTGTGCAAGGCCAGCACTACAGATCTATCACCTTGGTAATAATGTGCACCTCTGACATCCTGGAGAGTGCTAAGCTCTGTTCCTGGGTTCCCTTTGCAGAGTCCCAGACGTGAAGCTGTCCCCTCGTCCCCAGGAGAGCACAGACAACCTGTTAGAAGCAGACGTGGTTCTGGTAAGTGGCACTCTGAGCTTCTCCTGCAGATACCCAGGGGAAAACTGAAAGCCTCCCTGCTGGAGGAGGAGTCATATTTGAACCAAAAAGTTTGACTCTGTCACAGCAGGAATTACTTGCTGCCTTCAGCTAGGCAAAGCTGCACATTTTGTAGCTATTTTGAAAACTATGACTTATTTTTAATCCTGTGACTGCTGTAACATAAAGTGTTGCAGAATGCAGTTTCTTATAGCATAATATTGAACTTCAAGATTTTTTCCTGAGGTTCTCATAGATGGAAAACATTTAAATGGTAGCAGGAATTTACTTGCTCAGGATGGCTACAGATGTTGCATAACAGCAAAACACTTGCTCTTCTGCCTGTTTTCATCATATAATGGTGTATTGCAGAGGCCAGTGAAACCCTTATTTTTTCATATCTCACGTTTACCTTTTTGCAATTATTTTATCAATTATTTTAATACTTTAAAAATCCAATTTTTTTTAAAAAATGGCAGTTATGTGATTAATGATTTTTTTCCTCTATTTTGTATTGTCTAATAGTGAATTGCAGGCATCCTTTCACCATTGTTTTGTTTCCTTCAGTAGTTAGAAATGAACTTACCTTGGCAGGAGACACTTTGCCAGGCTGGCAAAGAGACTGCTTAGCCCTCGTGTGCTCAGTGAGTTCAGCTACCACTCCCTCAATATTTTCTCTCTCCTAGTATTACCACAGTAAATAAAGTAATAAGTGAAAAAACATCTGAACTTATCCTTGGGAACTTAGAGTTCCAATATGGAATTGATTGTTTTCAAGACTTTCATTAAAGTCATACACAGTATTTGTTGTGCTGAAGTTAAATGAAGCATTTAAAAACATTTTGACTGTACATCCAGTAAAGTGGAGCACAACTACTAGCCTGTATTTTTCAGATCAATAAATCAGCATTTCACCTACTGTAAAATCTGTCTGTAAAAAGAGAAGATGAGTTCTGTTTTGTGATGGTGCTGCTTTAGCTCCTGCTTGAGAGGGAGCAGAGCAGGCAGAGCTCGCTGACCTCTGGCTCCAGCTAAGCCCAGCAGTTTTGTCACATGAGGGACTGCGCTGCAGAGCTCTTGGCCTGAGCCCCAAACCATCTATGCAGTGATGTCTGAGGCACAACTGGCCACAGAGCAGAGCTTGGGCACTGGCAGAAACAGGCTCCTATCACACAGTTTTGCTTGTGCAGTTACAGGATGAAACATCGTGCTGTGAGTAAAATGAGCTGGTTTCATTTGTTGGGATTTTTCCCTCTCAGGGTATGAGCATTATGAGGAAAGGTAGAGATGGTAAAATCCCTGTCAGAACTTAACACTCTGGAGATGAGTTAGGCAGAGAGGATTTAAACAGCACTTCACCATGTGTGTGCAACCAACGGCTGTCAAGAAAACAAGGAAGCAGCCAGAAGGTTGAGGGCAGCTTAATTTGCAATCATTTCCGTGGCAACAATCATTAACTCCAGTAGACTGGGCAAACTGTAACACTCACTGCAGTGGCTTGGAAAGTACTGAGCTCTGTGAAGAATGAAATGAGCAACAGGCAAGAATTTAAACTAGGGTCGATAACTTTGCTTTGAAGCTCAACTGACTTGAAACAGTTGAGTTGTATTGTGTGCCTTGCTGTCTGCAAGCTGTAGAGCCCCCCTGTCCTCTGTGTAGGACAGCCCCAGGAATGTTTGACTTGGCCCAGATAAAGAGGCAGAGGTGGTGAGTTCTGCAGAGGAAGATGCTGACATTAAGGAATTTCTCCCTACCTGCTTTAGGAGAATTTTATCCTCCCTCTACTCAAATCCTGTCCTTTCCATTAGACACTAACTCATCTGCTAGTGTCTCCTAACAGAACTCTCCAGCTGCATGAAGGAAACATTAAAGCAATGATAAAATCCCAACTAAAGCTAGCTTTTATTTAACAGACCTCCATTAAAAGCCGAAAAAAAAAAGGAAAACCTATAGCTCCAGACTTGGATAAAAAATCCAAATCTGAATAGTCTATTTCAAGGAAAGTGTCAGGGATAAAATCTGATAAATATACATTGAAGCTGTGTATTACCTTGGCTGGATCTAGACTGAAGCTTTCAGGTATCAGCAGTGCTGGGTGGTGCCTGCTGTTAGTGATTCTTTACCATGTGCTTGGATCTACATATTTCTCCAGAAGAGCAAGTGGACGTGATTAGTATGAATGTTTTATTAATGGGAAATATTGAAATTAGACATACTATTAAAGCTTTGAATTATTCAGCTGTCTGAATTGCTTTCAGGCCTCTCCTTAGCCTCTGGTCTGTAGGCATGTTAAGTTTGATCAGTGTATGTGATGGATAAACATGGGTATGAACCTCCACAGGGGTAAATGCAGATTTTGTGCAGTGAAGGGAATCCCACTGTTTACTCATCTAATGGCAAGTTATCCATCCAGTCTTTACTCATTTAATGATGAGTTATAGGAATAAAAATCTGATAGCTTGGCTCTCCTCTGTGTTGGGTAAAACTGCAAGTGGAGGTCAGCCCTTGGAAGCAGGGTTTGTGTTACAAGCCTGTGAACTACAGTGCCTGTCCCAAAGCAGCAGATCAGTGTGCACAAAGGAGCTGAACTTCACTGAGATGGTTTACAAACGTTCCTCTACAATGCTGAAATGCCCTGGTACAAAGCTAAAGGTGTAAAAACATTTGTATGGACTTGGTGGTTTCTGGAGCCCTTTAGTACTGACTTCCTGCCAGGAGTTCCAGCCACCCTTTCTGTGCTGCACTTCAGCCCTACAAAGAGGTAGCGGTGGTTTTTATGAAGCAGCAAAGAGAGGAGAGGAGCTTGTCCCAGGAATCTGCTTCTCCTGAGTCAGCTGTTAGACCGGGGAAATCCCATCCTACCTGTGAAGCACCATTTGCCTGCAAATGGGGTTGATTTCCTCTGCAAATATTTGCCTGTGATCAGGTTACTGGATTGGAACCCCTATTTCCTCCAGCGTATAAAGGAAATAAATAAGGCTTAACATCTTTGCCATGATTGTGTTTTCAAAGGCTATTTACAAAAAATCTTTAACTTTGGCTGACCTTATTACAACGTCATTGGGTGAAGCTGTAGGGAACAGTTGGTTTCTGTGCTGTGCAGTCTTTATTTTGGCTGGCAGTCTGTTAACTCTGATAAGTGGGTAAGTGCATGCCAAGCAAAGTCAGGCGTATCGTGAGACTCCACTTTGCCTGAGAGAAAGTAGCCCCAGAAACAACTTTGTAGGCCAGTAAACAAAAACCCCATGTACCAGAATTTGGAGTTGACCAATTCTGGATCTTGAGGACTTTGAAAAGGCCTCTGCCAGGTGTTTTGCTGGTCACTTTCTCTTCTCTAGATGTAGAGTCATCCCGCTCTAGAGAGAATGGTGCTCTGGCTCTGTTGGAACTGCCTTGATCACAGCAGGCTGCTGCTGCTTTCCCTACCCTCTCCGGGGAAAAAACAAAAACAGCTCTTGTTCCTTGTGAATACCTTCTGGTGGCTGCCCTGCTCCAGCCTCCTTGAGCAACAGCAGAATGACAGTGGAAATTAGTGTCATTGTGCCCAGAGGGCGTGTGACAGCCATGACATGGGACTCTGGCTATGGTGGTTGTGTGGTGCTTCTGTGGGGTGGTTTTGGTGTTTGCTTCCAGCAGCAGTCCCTGGAGCTAAACCGTATTTGTTTGCAGTTTCAGGAGAAGTGCAACGCATTGTCAGCTTGGAAGAAACAGACTTTTTTTTTTTTTTTTCCTAAGACTTTTACATTCCTAGATGGCCTACATCCTGTACTGGGAACTGCATTCAAAGGCAGCGTGAATTCAGGTCAAACTTTGCCTACTTGTAGTAGATGGATGTTACTGATAAAAACATTTTACGCACAGTGGGCAGAGATTTACTTAAGCCGCTTCTACAAGCGCCCTGTAGTGATTTTAGGTTTCCTTTGAGCTCACTGAGAATGGTAAACTATTTATTGCCTTTATATAAAACACTGTTTTGACAGATTTCCTCAGAAGAAGCACAAAAGGAGATGTTCTGTTCTTTGAAAATAACTGGATCCACTGTCAAGAAGCAGCGACACTGCATGGAAGGAGGGAACCGCTTCCAGGTTATCAAAACATGCTGTTGAACTGAATTTTGCAGCTGCATTTTCCAATGTACCATGGGATGCATCAAATCCAAAGCTGCCTTCCAAGGTTCCAATGCTGTCCAGGATGAGAGGATCGGGGGAGGTGGCGAGGGGTGCTCTGGGGAGAAGTCCTCGCTGCTGGCGGTGAAGGTGGAGGAGAAGGGCCCCTCGAGCACCATCGTGCTGGACTACGCACACCGGCTGTCACGAGAGATCCTGGAGCAGGCAGTCAAACAGTGGGCAGTGACTGAGAGCAAATACAGCGACATCCCCTTCATCGAGAGCGACGTGCCCTGAGCCCTCCGGAGCCTGGCCCGGCTCAGAGCGCTCTGTGCGTGCGGCCAGCACAGATGAGGCACCCTCAGCTGTCCTCTGAGCATCGCTGTGGGGAGCTGTCTGCAGAGAGAGCCTGAGAAAATTTGCCTTTTAACGTAGATTGCTAACAAACTGTTTGGATCACATAGAATCTGTTCATCAAGCGTCATTCGTTGTCAGCCGTATGTTGAGTGTACTCTGTCTTTGTACGTGTTGGATGTGAACAGAAATTCACGTTAAGAAGAGGATGAGAAGACTGTGGCTGCCCTGCACCTCTGCAAGCACTGCCACAGAGGACAAAACATGTATTATTTCTATGTTCTGCATAAAAGATCAGTGGTCTATCTGTAGGTGAGATGAACTCTCTGTGCTTGGTGAATTTGTCTGCGTTTTGCTAAAGTGAAGTCAAGGTCTGCATGTAGCAAAGGTTACTGATGTCATAAATTTTACTTTTGGTTCTGTGACCTAACTAAATCTGTAAAACTACAAAATAATGAAGGTGATGAGAGGTGGGGTTTGTAAACCCCAGCAGTATTCAGGGAACCATGTGGATGATGATGCTATTCACCTTCCATTGAAGTGAACCAGTGAGAAACATGCCAGTGTCAATAAGCAGTGCATTATCATTAACAGATGCTTCTGGAAATGCATGAAAGCTTGTCTTTAAAACCCTGCAGTAAGATAGGTAGGTTAATGACATCTGGTCGCTGTGTTCAGACCAAAGCTGTTTGGTTTTTTGGTTTTGTTTGGGGTTCTTTGTGTTAGGGTGCTGGTTGGGTTGGAGGATTTGGTTTTGTTGTTCTAGTGTAACTCAAATGTGCAAAAACTACTGGTGGTAACTAGTGAAAGGAACCTTCAAAGGTGTGGCAGTGCTTTAGGACAATTTGTTTCATGGGTGCTGTGGCTGCATTACACTGAAATTCCTCTCTGAAGTACCACCCTTGGGCAGGATGTCTTCCTTCAGCTTCTGTAGGCTGCTGCTTCCCCGTTGGGGAACCTGTTCATGGCAATGCCAGCAGGAGCCCCAGCCCTGAGCAGTGCTCTGAATGCAGAGTTAGGGACTAAGCCTTAGGCCCAAAGCTCAAGGGCTGCATTTCTCCTGCAGTGCATCCACAGTGCTCCCTGCTTGCCCAGGACTCACAGCCTGACCCACTGCACTCACAACTGGTGTTTAACAGATCAGGACACCATGGATTATTCCTGTTCATCCCAAAGGTACAATGTTGCTGATGTTTTATACAAAGTGAAGGCCTCTTAACAGCTTGGCTTTTACCACTTGTTTGTTCCTTTGTCTGTGATGCCCTGTTTAAAAGACAGTTCTTTTTCCTAGATCAAAATACTTTCCATTTTGTTTTCATTTTATAGAGAAATGCTTTCCATACTGGCTAAAGCTGTTACTATTTTTACAAGGTACACATAGTTCTAGTAAATGATCCAAAGCATGATTTTTCAAGCAATGGGAAGCAAGCAGAAAGGACCATGTCAGATGCTGATTTTAGCTTATTCTCTAAAGTAAGACAGTCTGTGAATTGAGCTGCTTTACAAATGTTGCAACACAAACTTAGGTACTTGAAATCTACCTATACAGGGAAGTGGTTTTATCAGGAATAAAGGGTGAAAAATGCTTCTCTGTGACACAGCACAAGGCTGCCATTAAATCCCAGTGACCAGACTGCATTCCCAGTGACCGGCTATTAAGACTGTTCTCAGGCTTTTGCTGGAAAAGGGAACAAAATCAGCTTATGCTGTAATGTCATCCTCTTTGAAGTTACGTAGTTGTCTTCAAAGCCATTTGCAAAGTGGGACTAAGGTTTTATGGTTCACTTAAATTCTCCTGCTAACAGTGACGTTCCTTCAAATTCTACAGCATATAAAACATTAGATCATACTCTGTTAGCTCTAAAATACCTCCATATATTCATGTGAGTTAGAAAGTAAAGCCAAAACACTGATCAAGTCAGTACATATCAATTGGATATTGCTTAACCACAGTATTAAAAAATATTCCTATTCTTATTCTAGCTAAAATAAAGCTTTATTACAAAAAGGAAAAAAAAAAGGGCCAATCTTTCTAACATGAGTGTGGGCTCAAGAATGTTAACACTGCTAACCACAGTAATTAAAAATAAAAAAAAAACCAAAGCTCCACAGCCACTGTTGGCCAGGCAGGCGAGGAGCAGGTAGAAAACTGCACTCACTGTCAGAGCACCTTGAGGTGGAACTGCCCTGGCCCTTGTACAAAGTGGTTACCATGGGCAGGGAGGTGTTGCAGTGCTTCCTGTTGCCATGTCTCAAACCTTTTCTCTGGATGTAGCCTTAGCATCTGACACTCTTCAGGAATATCTGATACACTTTTGAAAGCAGCTCCCCGTTGGCAGGCTGCCACTGCCCCATCCAGCAGCAGGCAGAGTTATAAAACAGCAGAGCTTCCACCCCATCATCCCTTGTGATCAGCACCCAGAATTTCCCCAGAGGAGGAGGCCAGCCAGGCACACTGAACGTGCCCCAGGACTGCTGCCCTGTGCAGGAGCTGCTGTGTGGGGTAGCTGCCCATGGGGTGACTCAGCACCAGCTGCTTGGTGGCCCAACCAGCCCCTCTCCTGCAGCCACCAACCTCGGCCCTCACTGGTGCCTGAAGATTCCAGCAGCTTCAGAATGTGCCCAAGTGCAATTCCAGCTGCTTAACAGGCTTTCCATGACACTGGCACTTCAGGGAAGGCACGCAGCAAATGGAATCAAGCAAGCTTGCAAACAACAGGGAGAGGCTTCTCACCAGGAAAATCATCTCTTTTACAGGATGCTGTCCTTATAAATAATGCACTTACCCTTAATAGAAAATAAATTTGTTCAGTGCTACAGTCTGGTAAGAGATTGAGGGAGATCTCTCTCCAGAGTTCTGCTGTACATTTAATAGGCACAGTAGTAATACATTGTAAAAATAAAGACTTCTTCACCTAAATAAATTTATGCTAAGCTGTGCTAGAGTTTCACAGAGCCACTGACAGTGGGTTTCCAGCTAAGTTACTATTGATTCTTTGATTTGATTTTTTGTAATAAAGGCACTCCAGTTTGGGACTGGCATATTCTGCAAAACTGTTTACTTCTATTTAGGAGTTAAAAATACATTTGCTTTACATTTTCTCCATGAAACAAGATTAATCTGAGTGGATATGGTGTGACTGACTTGATATTCTAATAATGGTTCAAAATACATTAACTGCAGCACAACTTCGTAAAGCTGGCGTTTCTGGAGTAAGGCACATCAGTATTCCCAAATTAAACACACTACAATATATTTTTACAATATTTTTTGTGGAAAATATTTTCTTGTGGACCAAATAAAATTCAACTTACCATCTGTTTGTACGCCTTTTATTTGAAGAAAACATAGGATTGCACAGATTGGACAGGATCTTGTTACCTTGAGCTTGGGATAATTCCTGTTCACGGAAATTTTGGAAGCAACTGAACAAGCAAGTCAAAGTTTATTAATTCAAAAGTATGTTCTTCCTAAAATCTTGTATGTCATTTACCATCAGAGGAGGAATGATCCCTACTCCCTGGGAATTACTGTGTTTCTCATTTAATGTAGTTGGCTGAAGACTGCTTCTTTTATACAAAAATAATGGAATTAACCATCTCTAAAAAATAAATTTAAAAGAGCAATTCTTTATGAATGTAAAATATATAAAAATCTTAAATAATAAAGGGGGAGCTTTGCATTTCTTATGGGAGCAGCTTGAGGTAGAAAGTCACGTGGTACTTTCAGAATTACCCTAGAGGTATAACAAAATCTCAATTCTTTTTGGAATTAAACTCAAGGACAGTCCCATAACAATTATGTCCATGGTAACATAAACTGCAGTTTAAGTTTTAACAATTTTATCTTACAAGACTTAGTGCCAAAGCAAGGTACCATTTTTTTCTTGATTTAGCTCTGTTTGCTCACCTCTGATTTTTTGAAAGTCACTCTTGGTAGTTCACCTTGATGCCTGAATTTCCAGAACTTTGTTTCCAGGCAACAGCTCCTAGAAAGGAAGGAGCCTTAAGCCATTGCAGACCACTGCTGCTGGTAATAAAAATTGACCAATGTTGAAAACTCCATAATGGTTCTGCTGCAGCTCTGACTTTTTAATTCCCCAGTGCTGGTTACTGGCTGTGGCATTTGAACAGAAGTTTTCTTCTTTTGGCCTTCAGAGAAGGCAAAATTTGTACTTGTGACCTGCCTGTAAATGTAGAAGTAAGTAGGAAGAAACACTACTACGTGATCTGATGAAGCATAGAAAAGAAGGTGTAATGTTGAAGAAAGATTAGTAGCTGTCTGTTGCATACACAATAGAAAAATTAATTTCCCTCCCACAAATGCTTGTATCAAGGGGTTCTGGTTATGTTGTGTAACTTCATGTATTATTATCATCAGAACCCAACACTTGAACGCACTGGAAATGTGATACTTGGTGTTCACAGCAAGGTTTGAGGCACTTGTTTCTTCACCACTGTAAGACCAAGAAAAACCAGCAATTTTCTGAAATTGTGAAATAGTGATTATGCAGCTGAATCAGACACAATAACATTTTTAAAAATGGGCTATGCAAGCAAAGAGAAATGTACTCTAGGCTCTGGCAACATTATCACATTTGAAACAATGTTTACATCACACAGCCAGGCTGAAAAATGACCAAACCTTAAATCAATAGAACAATTTCTTGTTCTCAGACTAATAATGTATCAGTCTGAGCTTTTATTTAAAAGGATATTTAACACCATGGATTCTGTCTTGCATTTTCCTTTGTAGCTCTGACTGCATTAAAGGTTTAACTGTATTTTATTTTCATTGTACGCAGAAGAATCTGTGGCATGATCCCAATTTACCAGATCAGTGACAGAGCCAGGAACACAGAAGGTCTCTTAACTTTTTGCTCATTAGGTCACCCCTTAACTGTGCTCTTTTCCCCAAAGGCTCCTCCTAAACTAAGAGCTGATGCAAAAAAATTAAATGCTAATCGCTGTGTGAAGCAGTAAAAATAACAATTTGCCTTGAAGTGATTTTCCCATTATTAACCAGAGATAAAATTATTTTCGCATTACAGAGAATGTTCCTGAATGCAAGGAAAAAAAAAAGAAAAGAAGCCTTGTGAATCTCAGGCTAGCTAAAAAAGTCTTGTCCAAATTGATCACACTACTGTTAGTTTTTGTATCACATAACCAAGCAGATAGATAAGGTGCCAACAGGTTGGATCTTTACAGCTTGAGATCGTCGTTTCCCAGAGGTTTAAAACAATTGTCCACAAACTCATCGCTGACTTCTTCTAGAGCAGCTGGCTTCCATTTGGGGGACTGATCTTTGTCAATCAGCACTGCCAGTGGAACAGAGAAACACAGGAGTTACTTGTAAACTTCCTCTAATGAAAATGACTTAAGACTGCATGGAGGCAGATCAGTACTGTGATTACATGGGGGAGACAAATCTGTGTGCTCCGGAGGAGGCAGAGTTCTTGTAACAGATACTTCTACTCTAATAAAAGTTCCTGAGTTGTGACCTGTCCAGAGATGTCTCTGGGGGTTGCTGGATGATACAAGGGACAATGGATCACTTCAGAAGTAGCCCAGGAGCTGAAGGAATAGACCTGAAGTTGGTGGTTTGGTTAGATCTGCCACTCTTGGCTGACTTACACTTCTTCGTGGGAGCCTGGGAACAGTACATTACAATGCTACTTCTGGACAAGGCTTTCACACCTCTGTGCAAAATCTGACTCTTGGGAGAGTACAGGAGATGACTCAGTGGTGCTAAGTACCTAAAGCTAATTTAAACACATCACATAAACTAATAATGAAATAACTCATGAGCAAAGAGTAAAGCAGGGTATCTTTGTGGGAACCGAGGGTGTTTATTTGTAAATAGTGACAGCTACTGAGGCCTGGGCAGATTTAACTGTGACAATCTGGATAATCTTAGTATACAGACTTTATGCTGCATCCTGGGAAGTACATCACTGAAGATAAAAACCATCACTGAATGAATCACATGTAAAAAGCTAACAAGAAAATGCCAATTCCCAAGAAACATTCCCTCTATCACAGGAACGTTGAAGCCATGTCAGCAATGGCTGCATTAGCAAACAATAAAACAAGAGGGAGTTAATTTGTGTGTAAAAATGACCAGTATGAATGGCATTCAAGAGCATCCTTCCAAGCACTTTTCAGGCTTTAAGAAACCCATAAAGGTGCTACTGAAAATGTGAAATTTTTATCATTTAAAGAACAGCTGTAAGAACTGTGGCTCTCTAGGATACACTGACTGCCAGCAACCCTCACAACACACATTCCCTTCAGATGAGTGAGATCAGCAACTGATTTGGAGATGCACCTGTGGCCTGGGGGACCCTCCTGACCAACACAGTCCACAGCATGTAAGAGAGGATGGGCAGGAAGAGAGAGCATATATTTCAAATTTCTCTCCTGAGAATGGCCTTTATTTGTTCATCTTCTAATAAAGAATTTGGAGTGGGATGGTTCTAAAGGCAGGTGAATCATGATATTCAAAGAGACCAGATACTTCAAAAAATAGCAACTATTTTGGGTAAGTTGTGTTCTTCTAAACTGACTTTGCTCTTATTGAGTTAATAAAATAAGTTAAGGGGGTAGAATTTTATGTTCATTGAAAAGAATAATGAACTAAAGACTATGCTTATCAAAAAAAAAAAAACAAACAAAAAAAAAAAAAAAAAAAAAAAAAAAAAAAGGCACTGTGGCCTGCTTACCAACTTGTAGTAAAAAAATGTGACCTAAAAACTTCTCTTTAGCTTTTTTGTCTTTAGCCAATGGTTGAGAGTGGCTAGGAAATAAATACCATTTAAATGACATCTGCACTAATTAATATTTCTGTAGCTGAAGACATACAGACATCACAACTCTTTAGGTCATATCCGTAAAGAGAAAAGCAAGTTAGAGCCCTACATCCATTTACTTGCAAATAGGGAACTAAGAACTCTTTAGAAACCAATGAATTGTAAAAGTAATGCATTATATGGGAAACTACAATTCCCCAGAAAACAGAATCCATGAGGACAATTCTTTAAAAGACATGTCCTATAAAAGAGTGGGTTTACTATGTTGTTCAACTGGGTAACTTTCTGAAAAGCTCTGATCTTCCAAGTTATTTCTGAACATGGTGAAACCACTCATTAGCTTGGGTCAAAAGATGTAATTGTCCCAAATCAATTATATTTATTCCACTGGAGTAGTATTTATCTACTGATTTTTCTCCAGTTGTACTTGAAGTTCACAGTCTAGCCAAAACAGTCTGTTGTCCTCAAAAGCCAATGCTCACTAGAGATGGTTTGAATTAAAGAGGGACAAGTGTCCATGTGAATATTACTACAGCTTCCCCTCTTCCACGCTGTAGTAAGTGCTGCCACTTCTCTACTGCAGGGTACTGCTGTCTATTCAAGTTCATCTTTCTGTTTGGATCTGCAGCCAATTTGACTTTGGTGGATAAACTCATGGTCTCCCCAGTCAAGTCTTTAACCTTGTATGAATCAAAATATTTGTTTTCTCATAGCATCATGAAAATACTCCCTTTCTGCATTAACTTCTTTATATTTTGTATCTCTCCAGCTTGAGATCAATCACTAGAAACACAGAATAAAAATTCTGAAGACTTCTAAGGTAGGTTAAAGGAAATTCATTACGATAAAAGTAATTGAGCAGAGACATCGTGTTAAGGGTTTGTTCTTGTGTTTCACTTTTTTAATCACAATCCCAAGCCTCTCTGTTCAGTAGCAGTGACTTTACCAGGCATCAGTTAGTGTTCTGTTGCTGAGCTTCCTCCAGCACAGTCAAAACTCTGGTATTTCCAAGCTCCTGACATTCCGTTTGCTGCCTTAAAATCTCCCAGCTCATGCAGGGCCCTGGGGTGTCCAGGGTACAGCTCACATCTGCCAGCACTGCAGGGGAGATGGCAGAAGCTGCACAGAAATACCAGCTTTGCAGCATCAGCAAGATGTAGGAGACCTTTACAACTCCACTTCAAGTGCACAATCCTGCACAAAGAGCTAGGAGGGTGATTTAACAGATATTTGTCCCTGAGGTTTGCAGCTGAGATTGTATCTTACCTGGCTGTGTTTGAGCACTGACTCCAAAAATGACCACTCTTCTTAGGAAGTAAGATTTGAAAAACAAATCTTGGCAATCACCCAGACCAATGCATTTCTTAGTTTAAATATAATTCTATTAATCAAGGTGAAAAATACCTAATGTGTTCCAAACCCACATTTACCATTTTATAGGAAAATGCTGATAAAATATGATCCATGTGTTTTATGCTTTAAGAGTTTTGGCTTTTCTTGAACAGCTCCAATCACAATAATCATAAACAGGGAAGACTGTCACAGCAGATTTTCAGGTTGAAAGAAAACTGGCTAAGGAAAAAAAAAAATTTTGACCTCAGGTCAAAGCAGGTTTTAAAAGCTTTAAAATTACTCCCTAGAAAGCCTTTTAAAATTATGGTTTGAAGCAGATGAAAGGTACTATTAAAACATGACCTGTGGCCATTGACTGCTGAGAAAAATTCTTTAACTAAAATCTGATTGTTGTAACTTAACTTTTTTTGGTGGTAGATGTTTTTGTGGTAGTCAGGGTCAAGAGCGACTCTTAAATGCTTGTAATGTAACACTTTAAGAAAGAAAATGCTACTATTTAACACTTTTATCAATCACATTCACAATGGTTGGTTCTGTGAAGTACTTAATAATCTCCCTTCCTGTTAAAAATCATGCTCAACACATTCATGGATAATGATTTTTATGAAATTAGACCAAACTAAAAAAGTGATCTTGAGTCAGATTCTTCACTCCTCTGCAACGAGAGAAACAATGCTAAGACTGAAAATCTGAGAACAAGATCTATGCAGTAAGCAGAGAACAAAAGTGCTTCAGGAACAAATGATTATTATAAGCAATCCCCTCAGTGCAGTTGGATCTTAGGGGAAGGAAAAAACCATACCCACCAGATACAGTGACACTTTTGCTACATCATCCTGTATAAAAGAGAAGTTTCCCAACTGCTTTTCTTGCAGCCTCTCTCTACAAGCAGTTTGTGTATTTCCTGGCCATACTGACAAGGGATTTGCCTTTGTACTGTACTGCAGTCCCAGATGGGTTCATGACCTTGGGCCTTGCAAGGAGAATTTCAGTTGGTGTTCCTCTGACTCTCAGACTTGGAGTTTGTCACTTCCTGAAAAACTACATTTCAGCAGCTTATTTGCTGATTTAGAATATATCCCAAGTACAGTATTTTAAAGATATCCTTGTCCCCATTACCAACATAATGAAAACCACTTCTCAACACACATGGTAAATTCTTCAAAGGAGTGTTTGCTAATAAGTGCTAAAGACTTATTAATTAAAATCAGAAACCTTCCCCATGCTGTAAGAATAAATTTTGCATCTCTCACCTCAGGCTATCTTTAATACAGTGTTACTAATAGCAGGCACTCCAACTAATATCCATTCCTCAAGTGGATTTTAAACTGCTTTATGAAGACAGATATAAAACAATGAGGAGGAGGTGATAATACTTGAGTATGTAACTGTGTGAATTAAAAGTCCAACTAAAAGTCATCCATCCAAATGCCTTGTACTGTAAGCTCCTTGGAAAAAGAAATGCCCATGCTTTATTTCATCTTGTGATGAACAGTACATAAATAATTGCTACAGCTCCTAACAGATGTGACTTTGGGTTTGACAAACTGCACAGTGAATCAGCAGGAGGATCAAGGACAGGCTTGAAGTCTGTCCCCTGAATGAACTTGCTGAGCCATTGCTTTACTTTTACCTCTCTTGACCACCTTTAAATGCTGAATTAGTTAAGTTTTCATATGTAGTTTTTTACTAGTGAATGGACACATCCATTCAGAGATATTCTGGACACGGGGGAAAGTAACAAGGACGTTTGTTCTAACAGTTTTCTATACAAACAGTTGTTCTTGATTTTGAGTCTTAAAGCATTTTGTTGCTGGCTGAACCAGCTCTGTGGCTATACTAAACCTGGACACAAGTGATGCATGTAGCTACTCAGTACTGTCAGTGTTAAATCTGAAATGGTGAAACCAGATGGATAAATAATTTCAGGGAACTGAGATTACACAAAGGAAACAACATGGCTCTTGTGCTTTGGAACAATAATAATAAATTTTGGCCACACAGAAGTCCAATAAGCAAAACCTGGGAGTTTTCTCCGGGATGTTGGTGCATGCACTTGCAGTGATTTCCAAAGAAGCACCACAATTGCGAATTTGTGTGCTGTTAAGCTTGAGGACTATTTCTGGGGTGGGTACTTACCTGCTCGAACCCCTTCATAGAAGTCATGGCCTTTCTGAAATATTAAAAAAAAAAAAAAAAAAAAAAAAGCTGTAACATGAAGATTCTATTTATCCCATCTTTCCCTATCTCTTAAAATCAGTCTGTTGACCTGTAGCTGATCAGGCACTGTGCCACAGTCCAAGTTCTCTCTGTGTAATGCCTCAGATCTCTTTCTAAAGAGCTTCACATGATGGGGCTAAGGTGTGTAGTATCAGAAATTCTTCTGAGAAAGGCCAGTCTTCAGGAATTGTGAGGTACTCTGTATTCTTGGAACACTTTGCAGTTAAATGGAATCCTGTAAACATCCAGTTCTTTTTTAATGAAGGTAAATGTAACATTTAAATCCCTAAGCATGGTTCATTAGTAATGGAGTCACAATCCTAGTTTTTGTTAGACATTAGAACATACTAGAACTAGATTTTCCATTCTTTAAGTATTTGCTTTAACCATCATAAATCATTTAATTGGACATATAAAAACCTTATTTCAAAATGTGACAAAACTAATAATAAGGATGCCATGTAAGGCGTTTTTTCAGGCAATTCAGTTAGCAGCTCTTTTCCACTGGGAGGATCATTTTCTCATATGCTATCCAAGTACTCAGCCCTTAGTACAAATAGCACTAAAATCTCTTGCTGTGATAAATTTTTCATAGACAACAATCTTGAAAGGCAGTGATAAACAACTATTTGCACCCTGCTGCTGGGAACTGAGGCACTGAAGACTAAGTAATTTAAACAGAAAACCTGTTCAAGAACACCAGTTTTAAAATTACAGTCCAAATATGAAACACTATATATATATTAAAAGTTTTTGTACTTTTTTAACAGACGTCTTCTACATTCCCATCTGACCATCAGTAATGTAGTGTCCTTTGCATTCCATATAACAACATGAAACTAGAAAAAAGCGACAGCCTCACACACATACAAAGAAGATATTGAAAAATTAAAGCCTATAAATGATAAACTCTTGATGAAATCTACATAGAATTTTTAGTCTCTGATGAACTGTTCCCCTCTATGGCTCAAAGGGACAAGGGGCTCAGCTGTTGCTCACCATGCACGCTTGGCTCAGTCTGTATTCCATCCGGAGTACCTCCTGTAAGCTCATGGAAGCTCCTTCTCTGAGCTGTCTGAGAGTCAGCTTTAAAGATGTAGGTGACATCTTATTAATAGTCTGGGGAAGATATTAACATTATTTTTATTTCCTTCAATTTGGACACTTTTGCAAGTCTGTCTTTTGTGCATTTTAAACTTTGTGAAGTAAATGATGGCTCTCTTCTCCCTGAGCTCCCTTTGTGACACCTATTCCTCCTGCTCCCTCCCACCAAGCTGTCACATTAAATGAACCTTCCTGCATAAGCTTTGATCAGCAAGATCTCTAGGATGTGTGCCATCACTTGTGGAAAGCCTAGAAATCCTAAGGTCCCATCATTTAAGATCAAATTACTAATAGCCAGAGAAATTAATGAAGTTTGAAAGACGTTTTTAAGAAGAATCTTTTGATCAGTGAAGGCAAGTGTTAGAAGCAATTATACTTTGTTTCTGAATATCATATATACATATATATATACATATATACATATATATATATATGTATATGTATATATGTATATATATATGTATATATGTATATATGTGTATATGTATATAGTGTGCATTTCTCTTAGATTTACTGATACTGTAGATAATACTAGTATTGCTTAGCATTTGAATTTTATTTGATACAATAGAGTAATAAGATAATAATAGAGAGATTAGCAACAAACTTCAATGCTTCACTGTCATTTGCCAAGACTAAATGATATGCAAAGAAGAAAACTGTGGAAGAAACTATTACAATAAACCAAACATATTTATTCAGGTTTATTGTCTGGGATCAACAGATCCTGAAGTAATTTAGCCCTACACTACCCTGCTGATAGGAAGCTTGGAGGTCTTGCCTTACTTCTTTTGACAGAAGTACAGGCTATAAATATTGTGCCACAGACAGGATTCTTTTAAAGCACACTAACAAATGCTGTAAATCTGGCTCTCAGGAATATCTTTCGGTGAATAGCATGCCACTAAACAGTAGGGGGAAGTGGGGAGAAAGACAAAATCCTAGTTAAGAAAAAAGAACTGAGCTTTAAAGCTTCATGGGGTTGTGGGGAAAAGGAGCTAAGTTTTATTTTTGCTTATCATTGTTTTCTCACTCTAAACATGATCCTCCTTTCTCTGTAAGCACAAATAAAAGATGTGTATCATTCATGGTACAATAGACATTTCCTGGTAATTAGGACATTTTTACCACGATTAAAAAGCAGCAGATGGTAAGATTTGCCTCTTTACATTATTTTCATTGCAGACATTAGGCTCCTTACCACAGCCTGAAATGGCAGGTTTCCAGTCATCAGCAGCAACATTTTTTCTAGCTCCCAATTACTCCTCATCCCTCCAGACACCAGCTGATACAGCAGTGACCCATTTTGCCTAGTTAAGCTGGAAAACATGTGATTGCTATACAAGTAGGAGTCTGTGGAACTGTGCCTTCAAAGCATTGGTTCTGTCGTTCTGTAACTTGCATGTAATCACTGTGCTTGAGAGAGAAGCTGGCAAAGAATGAGCCAACACTGGCTCCAAGTGCCAACAGCTCCTGAGTTCTGGTCAAGCTCTCCAACAATGAGCTGCCTGTCAATAGATTAAGAAATCTGCTGTAGCTCTAACTACATCACTCTGTAGGTCCCAGCTGGGTGGCAGCTCTTAACTGGACCCCTTATTTCCTGTTAGATGCTCTTGCTGGCCTCACCTTTCAATTGGACCTTTCCTCTTTGAGTCATTCTGTCATTTAGATTAGGAAGTCCTTGCTCAGACCAGATTAAATGACATGCATGGTATAGCCCAATGGTTCCAGGGGTGAAATGGTCGTGGCAAGTTCTGGTCAAAGCAAGCACTGGAATGGGGAAGATCTGAAAACAGCACTTAAGGCAGCTGCTAGATGCACTAGACTGGTTATCTTGGCATATCAATGAGGCTGAAGGTGGAGGAGGTACTGACATAAATCAAGCTGGAGGAAGAGGAACACGAAAATGGGTAGGTGTAATTGCAGAAAAATGAGTCACCAGTGTAGCTATTAATACATTCTCTGTACAAAGAGGAGGGGATTGGTGCTAGGGAACAAGCCTGAAAAAGAGACAGGATAGGCTGGAGTGGGGAGTACTAAAATTCAAAGAAGTCTTCATAGAAGTATTTGACATCTATTCCAGTACCTTTCAAACCATCTTGATTTGACACAATGATCCCAAAAGCTGTAAGCTGAATTTGCAGTAGACTAAACACCAATAAAATGCTAACAGAAGGTGACTGATTTAAGTGGCACTGACACAGTGGATTCCCTTAAAAGCAGAAATAGTGACTTTCTTTCACTTAAAAACCCCAAAACCTCCCAGAGGTCCAGTGCATCACTCCCCTTTGCAATTGATGAAGACATCCATCTTTCTGAGCTATCAATGCATTTGTTCAACTACAGGGAACAATGGTCCTGGAGGAGCTCTGACAATGTATGAGGAGCATCTAGCCAAAGCTACATGGGAAAGCTGCCCAAGGACAGAACATCACACTCACTGGTCTGCTAACAGAGTTTCAGAATGCTGCTTTGAATTCAACATCACCAAGCCTCATTCCTGCAATCTACCTCACCATTTGCTGCACACCCATTAAAGTTTCAGGAGCTGTTATGTGTCTTGTAATCCTTGTTCTGCAGTGTCCTGCACACTACATTGGCACTCATTCAGTAACAATGAAGGGTTTTAAACCATGAAGTGTGTCAGTGCCAAAAACCTCTAAGAAAGCATTATGTAAAAACCAAGTCAAGTATCTGACGCTTTTCAGGTTTTGACCCCAGTTTTGTTAGTTCCATTTTACTAACACTAAAAGGTATCTGTTGATCCAAGGTACAAGGTGGATGTATCAAGGGGTACATCCACATTAGGATGTTTGTATTAAACTTTCAGTTAGGGTTTATTCCATAAGCTTACTTACAATTATCACAGGGATAAACAAGGAGAATAAGCACAGACCTTGCTGTTACTGAATCAGCTGATACAGTATTTATCAGTTGGATATGCTGCTGTACCTGGACACTTAAGTGAAACCTTGGTTTCACAACCTTGCTTAGCACAGGATGTCTGCTGTCAGAAACTCCTCTGAAATGCAAGTATTTGTTCCCACTAAAATCTTGAATCTGCTAGAAAGTATGGGATTTGTTTCATGGGGTTTTTCCCACAAATTTCTACATGGACTGGACCAAGTCATACTAACACAGTCTTATCTCTTGAACAGAACAGGCAATTGTTCTGAAACTCTGGTCAAATCCAAGGACATTCATTTATGAATCACATGAAAGAAAAAAGTTGTTATAAATTCTTATTAAAGACATGAGATAAGAGAACTGAAGAAGCAACAAAATAGCCTTTTTGTTGTTGTTTTTGTTGTTCAGGAATCAAAAAAATCAGTTACACAAAATCATAACTTTGAAGTAAATGACCTAATTTAGTCATCAATAGATGACTTAGTTTTAAGTTCTGAATTAAAACTGTTAAACAAATGTACTATCATGCATATTACTATTGCTATTCATAACAAAGAAAAGGAACAAATAATTCTTGGTTGTTTTCAACATCCACTGAACCTAATCAATATAATACAAACAGATAAAATCTTTATTCTGGCACCAACTCATTTGACTGCTTTATCCAAAGAAACTTGAATACTAGGGGAAAAATCAGCTTTCCCTTTTATTCAATTGTGCTTTTATAAGACATATGCTAAACTTCTTGCAATGTACTAGATGTACTGGTTGGCACAAAGATAATCTTAAGACTTCCTTTCTCAAAAACTGTTTGATAGTTCCAGTGACAATGTGTTACATTTTGAATTAAATTTTTTAAAAAGTGACAGGATGCCTAATGTGAATACTACCTTATAAAATTCTTTCTGCTCATATGAAAGCCAGAGATGATGGATATCTTATTTTACTATGAAAGGAGGATTTCTTCTGTAAGCTATAACTGAATTTAAAATAACCCTTTAATTGGAAAAACGCTTCAGTTCCATCCAGTTGGAGTATTTCACTAGCTCCAAACCAAACTTTTACAAGGTATCTGAACAAAGATACTTCAAAGGAAAACAAAACAAAACAAAACAAAAAAAACCCCACACACATTATTTATAAATAAATGTAAATTGCTTCTTGCTTTTGAGGCTGAAGTATGAATTATGTGTGTGGCATTGCTGCATGTTTTTTGAGTAGTGATCACATCCAACACTCGGAAATGCATTAAAAAGATCAAAAAATACTTTATAAATTTTTTGCTGTTGACCCAAATGAGATATCTGGAATGGCAGAAAAACAACAACACCGTTCTGGCACTGTTTTATTCCAAGCCTTGGCAATAAAATGAGAAGCTATAAAGGGAACACTTGTTCCCAACAACCCTCTGACTGCGGGGAGGGGAAAAGAAAGGGGAGTTTGGTTTTTTACTAAATTACAGTGTTATGCACCATATGATGGTGCTCACATTGTGTAATTTTAGATGAATACCCTTGTCTGAGTAGAACTACTGAGAATCCCTCAGGAATGTGTGAGAACCTGAGGCTTTCAGTCCAAAGCCCTACAGGCTAACTAAAGTCTGCCCTATGATGAGAAACCATAAAACCAGACTTATAATTGCTAACAAAAATGACAGAGAAGGCTTTACCTCTAGCTGCTTCATGGCAAAAGGAGAACCATCTTGCTTTAATTTTTTAACAATTTCTTCCATACTATTTGCTGAAAAAAGACTAGAAGAAAAAAAGTCAGTTAACGAGCTGCATCAGTCTCCCTCTTACCTTTGAAGGGTCAGTAACACTGACATTAGAAACAAAGCATAACCAGCTTTTTTTGGCATTTCTTAGCAATGTCTTCCATGTTGTTCAGTTTCAAGTAACTCAGGCATCTGCTTTTCCTTTACAAATCTCTAGTATTTCAATAAACCTTACTAAGAAACTTGGGTATTTATCTATAAAATGCAATTACTGCCATCAGTCTTAGCTGCATTTTTATGACATAGCAAATCTTTTGCTATCAGCTCCATTCTACTGCTTTGGTGTCAGCATCTCTTATCTCCAAATGTAGCTATTGCCATCCTTCTTCCAGAGTTTTAGCTCTTTCTTATCACTCTCACTTATTTCTCCTTCCTTTTCTGATACAGAAGTTCCAAGCTATCATAGAAATGGCCTTAACCCAGTGAGTACTGTAAATGTGTTAGGTAACATTTCCTGTTCAATGGAACCATTACTCTCACAAATTCCCACCCAATATCTACAGAAAATGTTCATTTTAATGTGCCATAAGCTATGAATCAGGCTACTGTGCCCAAGTATTTAATGTACTGATGAGTGACATATTCAATGAGTTTCAGATAAAGATCCCTAAAGACAAAATGTTACTTAAAACTTGGAGGTAATTTCTCTCACCTTATCTGTGAAATACTGTTACTAGATTTAACTTCATGTTCTCTACCCACAAGAATAAAAAAATTTTAAAACTGCTGAATAATACCTGTTAATCTTCTCCATATGTTCATCAAGTACAAACTCCTTTTCTTGATCAATTGTGCACTATTTAAAAAGCAAATATATATTTTACTTGGTTATTTTAGACTGGAAAGTGTATCAGTACCAAAATAATTTCAGTGACTTGTGTTTCAGAAATATCCTATCATAAATGAACACTTAATGTTCATAAGTCTATGCAATTTTTAATGAATTAAAATTTTGCAGTTTGTATGAATTTGTCACTATCCTGGGAATGTTAAAAATGTTGACTGATATTGCAGTGCTTGCTCTGAGCTACTATGTATGCTTGTTTGTCTGGGTGGTTATCTTGTATGCAAGTAATTCTGATTATTCTATCAAAACACTTCTGTGCAGTACACTAAGAAAGTGTAGATAAATCTATTCCAAAATCAGAGATTGTTTGTATAAAAAAACTTCTATTTTCTTTAAAATATACAGGCCTAGGTTTAGGCTTTTTAAATGCCAAAAAAAAAAAAAGGCATTTCTCTTCCTTCTCTTTTCTGTGTCATTTAACAAAATTTTCTTAGACATACAAAGAGTGTGACAGATCATCCACTGGCCTTCTGTGGGAAGGCTGTCAAATGCTTCACTTCTTCTGGCATTAAGGGGTTTGGGACATAAGCAGATGTTTCAGGAACAGCAGCGGAAGCTAAAAAGGTTCCCTGGCATTTCAGCTCTGATAACTAAAAATACACAGTTTCCTTTTCTATTCAGTGTCATCTTGTAAAGCAGGATACTGCAACATATAATCACTCCTATTTTATAGCGTTCTGTTTTGTCAAAATAATCAGCACTATGATGTAAATTAACTTCTCCTATTTATTTTTCCAATTAATCTTATTTATGAACTTAGTAATTACAAAACAGAAATAACAAGAGTAGACACAGCTCATTTTAAAGCTGCACAACAGCAGAGTATTTGACTGACTGAGTAACACTGAGTATGGGTTTGACTCTAGAAGTTTCCTTTCTTTTGAAAGAGAACTACAGTGCACATCAAAAGGGTTAAAATAGCCACTGATTGTAAGGGCAAAACCTTTTATTTTCATGCCCATTGTTACATGGGGCTAACACAAGTATTATGGATAGACTGCAAAGAGTATGGAGACTCATTATTTTCAACCATAAAAAATATAATCAGTAGCATGGATAAAAAAGGAATGTCTACGTATATTTAACAATTTTGCTTGATTTCAGTAATTTCAGATTACCTTCATGTGGTAAGAGTTCAATAAATCTGCAATTTTTTCTTTTGAAGGAGATTTCAGTGCTATCAGATCTTTCTCCAAGGCAGGTAGCTATTAAAAGTAAGATTTAATTACAAGTATGTAAACCAAAACATGCTACTTGGGTTATTACTATGATAATAGTAGGATATATGTGTATAAACACCCCCTCACCCTCCCCAACTTTCTGACAGACCTTAAAGACATACAAAGCAAACGACACAAGGAGACAGAGTTCATGTGTCAGTGTTGAACCACCCAAATTTAACTACATCTGCAGTGACCAGCAAAGATCTGCTGCCCAAGCAGCCCCCCAAAGCAGTGCTACAGCTGCAGCAGGTAAAGCCAGGCTGCATCAGTCTGAGGAAAAACCATTTTAATGGGGTGTTACCTTCACTGCAAACTTTGCAGTGCCATAAATCTCTGTTGCCTAAACTGCACAATTTTTTAAGCAACTTCTTTCTGCTGAGTAGATCATGCCCTTCCAACAGTGCAACTGTAAAAACAGCACCATTTGCTCCTTCCTTCAAGCAAAGCTGTCACTAGCTGGCAAGCATTAGAAGGACAGCTTGAGTGTGTCTCACCATCCCTGTGTGCAGGGCATGGCCTGCTAATGTAAGAGCACCTCTGCAGACAGCCGTGTTGGTAACAGGCTATTGGGGTGCTGAAACCCCAACCCTCTCACTGTGGCTGTGGGCTGTGCCCTGGCCAGCACTGCTCTTACCTTTTCAGATTCTACAAAATGCGTAGCGATGCCGACTTTCAGCACATCTCTTCCCTTCAGCCTGCATCCTGTGAGCGCGAGGTAATAGCCAATCTTTCCTGAGAGCCTTGGCAAGAAATACCCTCCACCTACATCAGGGAAAAGGCCTGTAAGAAAAAACACAAAACAAAAGTCAAGAGAAGAGACTAGTCTACTAATCATCACTAGCAGCAATTTTTTCTTGTCTCACTATCATCTTCCTTACTTAGGCACAGCAACCTTGCCCAAATTTCTCCTTGACTTGGCTTGCCATTTCTGGCATCCAAACCCTTCCTAAAGCAAACTCTTGAACACTTTCCAAAGTTCATCCTTTCTACTGGCACATACTTTACAAACACATACCAAACAATAATATTTGTTCTATTTGCCAACAACTTGAGACGATTTTATTTATCTGCTTGAAAAATCAAGTGTGTTCTCTGCAAAGAAACAGAAGGGACACAAAGAATTGTGAAATAATTTGTGCAAGCTCAAACTAGATGCTGCTTTTTCACTGAAACCTTTTATTATGATAAAAATATTAAACACTGGTGAAGCGCCTCTTGCACAGCTTAGTTTGAACAAATTTTGGGGCTGAGAATTCAATAATAGATCAACAATATTGCCAGGGTCTTCCTGAGATGCTGACTTAGTACTTGGCTCTTTGACAGGACTGTGACTAAGCTAAAATTTAAAAAAAAAAAATTAAACTCTCCAGTTTAGTAACTGTCATATACTTTTTAACATCTGTAGATTAGGGTAATTTTTTTCAAAATTCAAAGCTAAGACTAGAATTTTAAATAGTTTTAAAAGTTGTATTGGAAAGTATCTACCTTCCTCTATATACACTAATCACCAAAAAATAAATTTAGACATGTTTTGAAGTGTACTCAAACTTCAGAAAACTTTAGTTTAGCTGTATTGATTTTAGAAATCTGAATGCAAAGAAGCAGGGTCCAGTTACTACCTTGAAATCATGCCAATTCCTGAAACTGAAAGTCTTTAAAATAAATAAAAGGTAGGATGGCTTTTTTTTTTTCCCTTCTTGAGAATGAATCAAATGAATCATGAAAACAAATGAACAAGAATACAACTGTGCAATAAGAAACTTGTAAGACACTGGGAAAATTCAGATGTACATAAGGAGTTTAAATGGGGTTTAACAGATAGAAGATGGTAGTTTTTCACTCACAAATAATTGCTTTTCTTCACAAGAGTGAATGTATGTATTATAGAAAGACCCTATTCCAAGTATTTTGAGACATGAAAATATGAAAATTCGTGGTCCCTGAATAGACCTCCCCCTTGGATGGAATAAAGGGAGGTTTCTTTCAGACAGCTGCTCTTCAGTGTTTCCTTAATAATCTTAATATCTAACCCATCTCTGGTCTTTTTGTTCTGCTGCTTCTAATACATCAAAAGATTGGGTTTAGGAGTCACTTCCTATCACTTACAGCTGTAGTATTCTATTCCCATTGATGTGTGTGCTGTCATTAATTGATTTATTCCTCATCCCCCAGGCTACTGAGACATACAACTCTTCTGAAATGCTGAATGCCTTGCTGATACCCTTTAAAAGCCCTAAGCTGTATTAACTGCAATTCATCACTTACCTTCTTATTCATCTGTACTCACATTCTCAAATAGTCTGTTCTACATTTTACCTTCTCAGCCTGAGCTATCACAACAGTGATGCCAAGACTTCTATTTAGTTTTACGTTTCTATTCATCTGTCTCCCCTTGGATATCCTTCTACTGCAAAAAAAAAAAAAACCCAAACAAACCCAACCTCATTTAAAAATGCCCTCTAAAGCAAAAAGGCAATTACATTATTCTCTCCATCCACCAGAACAACAACAATATTTTTTTTTTTTTTTTTGCTGCAGTTAAATTAATACTGATGCAGGACTACTGTTCTCCCCATGCTCCAGCACATTTCCAGAGGAAAAACATCTTTCTATTGGGATCCAGAGTGTCCTTCCACTTGGCCATACACAGGCAATCAGTTCTAAATAACCGTGAAGTTGATTAGCTTAAGTTGCTTTAGAGGCAAATAAACCTAAATTGAATGAAGGTTTCTTTAATTAAGGAATTTGCAGGATTACTAAAGGTCTACCTAATCCACTTTAAACTTACTTGGTTGCATAGTCTACTGTAGCTTCTACTGTATCCTTTTCAATGTTCCTGTCTTCCTTTTTCTTTTATAATTTTACTCCTTTTGTTCTTGTTCTACATATTACATATGTAAGAAACATAAGATACATATTATCCTAGTTCTCTCAGTAATGCTTCCCCTATATTTCTCTTTGCTGCTGGGGTTCTCTTAATGCATTCCATACCAGATCCTTGGGTTTTTTGTTAGCATTTAGCAACCATTTCTCCATTTTCTAGTGAAGTAAGAGAAGAGCTGTGTTACTGCTGGGCTGCCCAGCCCATGAGCCTATGCCTGTCCTGCTGACTTGCAGCCTGTGCTCTGACACAGGTGCAGTGTGCTCTGCTGTAATCCCAAAGGTGCAACTCTGCAATTGCCAAGCAGAAGGAAAACAGTGCTGCTACATTCTTACCTTGTCTGGCAGAGGGGGTTAGGAATTTATTAGTATTGACTGCTAGAAAGCTAAAAACTTAGCAAGGATATGCAAAAAAGTATCCATTATTAGTGTAACATCACCTCAAAGCTCATACCACCTTATACTTTCATCCTTTGCTGTTCCCACCAGTGGTTTTTCCACACCTTCCTATTTCTGTGCTGCTTTCCAGTGCTTTATCTTACCTATGTCAAACTCCTAAAGTCTAGAAATTGCCTTTTCTTTCTATTTGCTAAGTGGCATATTTATCTATATCCTTTTATTTACAAAATAAAAGTGTACAAATGCAGAACAATTGTGTGAAAATGGAGCAGCTGAATGAATGCTTTGTTTTCATTTCACAACAAAGGTGCCATGCCTACTGAAATAAGTGAGCACATGAAAAAAACCCCAATTAATACAGTATCTAGAGAGCTAGACATTTTAAACACACCCCACAGAGATCAAAACAGCTAAGCCTGAAAATCCAAACAGATTTCAGTGGGTTTATTTCTCAGTGATCCTAAAAGGGGTTTAATTACTTTCTTTCCTAAGCAAGTTCTAAGCATTTCCTTCACATCTTCACAGTCTGTTTTTGTTTAAATAAGTCCTTGTCAATACAAGAAAAAAACAAGAAATCTGCATAAAATACATAGTTCTTTTTAATATAAAACTACTCATATCTTCTCCTTTAAAGAAGAAAGTGAAGGTACTTTTATTATTTGAATAATTTCATATGCCAATGAACTTCTGTTTAGTTAAAAAAAATACAAATTGTTTACTTCAAATGGTTTTCATATACAACAACTGATTATAAACTTCAGAGCTTAGAAAACTCATGTTGTATTAAAGCTCAAGTTTAGTATAATATGTTTTTCTTCAGCAATAAAAAAGTACTCGGAGGGCTGAAGTAGCTTTTGGATTTTTCATCCCGACTTTACTCATTCTAAAAAATCACATTACATTTATCAGCTAGCAGGAATTGCTCTAATATTTTTTTTCAGGAATTAAAATGGTAATGAGCTTGTTTGTATTTGAGTGGTTTATTATGCTTTATTGTCTTTGACAGTTGCATCCGGAGAGTTCCCTTTAATCTGACTCATTTTTCTTGAGCCATACCTGTATCTTTATCTAGCTCTGGGATACATTTCTTTTTCATACCTCAGAACTGACAAAGGAACTGTAGGATCAAACATTAGAAAACACAAGGTATGTGCTGCTGTTTACAACAAAAAAAGGTAACACTGAAGACACTGTGATCTTGCCTAGGCACAATTTGTGCATGATTATAATGGGTCTACATTAATAATCTACAAGAAAAGCTGGAATTCCAAAATCTGTCTCATTAACATTGCAGAGCAGCTTCTAGTACACCAAATTTGACTCAGGTACCGAATTCCCAAGATAGAGCTGGTGTAGCTGCACTGGGAGCTTCAGACTTTATCTGCCCCCATCTGTAGCAAGACTTAGCTCTCTTTAAAAAAAAGTTTTATCCTGACAGCCTTTGTGTCAGTCTCCACAGTTAAGAGTCTCAATGATCAATTCCCAGAACACAGATAAGTTTCTGATAATTTAACAGAAAATACTTCCCATATATGGTCATCTCCAATTCTTTCCTTACTACCAAAGCATTCAAAGACATTTCACCCTGACTACACAAACAGTGAAACCCTAAACACAGTAACATGTGACAATTCATTAAAACACTTACCTATTGCTGTTTCTGGCATGGCAAAAACTGTCTTTTCTGTAGCAACTCGAAAATGTCCATGGACTGAGACACCAACTCCCTATACAGGCAAAGGACACAGTTATAGAATTACTGGTAAAAATAAACATAATCACAATCCTACACAACATACCTCTTGCTTTACTTTCCAATTTAAATAATATCAGATTTACCATGGGCAGCTCAAAAAAATATTAAAAGGCCTTTTATGGTTCAAACACTAATAAAGCATCATATTATCTTCATGATTTAGCTGAAATAGCTTTCTATGCTTTGAAAGATGGGTGAGTCACATAGAGAATAACTTCAAACAACCATGAGTGACCCTGTTATCTTCACGGGACTACCAAGGGAGCTGACATCCTTTTCCTAATGTTACTCCATCTATAATTTTTGCACTTCAAATCACTAACAAAATACTTTTTGAAAATACATAAATTTTACAAAGCTGTCATCCTAATGATTTCAAAAGAAATAATAATTAACTGTTCTTCTAATGTGATAATTACCTACACTACAAACACAGAAGTATGTCAAGCAGAAAAAGCCTTTGGCATTATTGTTTAAAATTCAAAATACACCGTTAGAAACTCACATTTTATCCTAGGCACTTGTGCTCACCAAGTCAGTAATGGTATTCACATCTCTAGCACTCTTCTCGAGCAGCCTGTCCTGATGAAACCCTTCCCTCAAAATTAGAAGCATTTTTGGTGTTGCCTATGCCATATTTTCTGATTTAGGTAGTAGGCAGCAGAAAGGGCCAATTAAAAAAAAAATTCACTTCACAGAGAATATATTTAATTTAGATAAATTTTCAAGAGGCAATCAGACAAAACCAAAAATGGTTATCTGAAGGAGTTACTACTACTTAGTAATAGTATTTGAAGTAATCCAAGAATATTTAGATTATAGGGCACAACCACATACATACTGAGGTCTCATGTCTCAAAGCTTACCTACATGATACTTGTCAATAGAAATCTGTGATCCTAACTGAAGAAAAGACCCTTTGCTGAATACTTCACAAGTAGTTATTTCATACAAATGTTGTCTCTCTCTTCCTTTCCACTGTTTCAGTTTACTTCTGCTCCTCACTGTTAATTTCCCGTCTGCTGAGTCCTTCCAGCCATCCATATTTTATGTTAAAACTAAGATATCTTAAAAATCATTGGCCAAAAGAAGTCAGTGTCTGATGAGAATATAAAAGACTTTAAATAACATTTTTAATTGTTTAAGTGCTAGAAAAGGGGCACTTTAGTCAACTAAGGGTATTAGTATTCCCAGATATCTTCACATTATTTCATACTTCCCATTAAAAACAGTGGGATGATTTGGGTGATACTCCCTTGGACAAGCAGTATGTATTGGACAGGTTTTTAAGGTAGTAGTAGAACTTCTTTTACTTTTGCTTATCTACAGAGATCTTTGGGTTTTACATCAAAAATTTTTGAAAGTTATCTCAATTTAATTTAAATTAAATTTTCTCTCACCCTTCTTCTCTTACAATTCTGCCCAGCAAGAAATTAATTTATTCCATTAGGGTGATACACAACTAAAAATGAAAATATTTTCAAGTTTCTTCTCTGAAATGATTATCTGCCACTCTCTCAGGGTTTAATATAGATGTATGAAGTTTTTAAGATTCCAGTTTAATTTCCTGTGAAATGCACCCATAGGGTAAGTGGTTATCAAACTCAATTTTATATTCAGGAACTGAGCCAAACGTATTCACATGAAGAACTGCTGTTCCAAGGAGGCGAATGGGATTTGAGCAAACATCTGAATCTTATTTGCACAGGGTAAACCCTTCTGTCTCCCCCTTGATCTGTCCTTTAGCCCTTTCTCTGAGCACTGGTCAGATCTCATCTGAGCAGCAGCAAAGAGCAATAGGCCTGTATTTAGTTGTCCTGAAAATGCAAAGCTGTGTGTAAAGCTGCACTCGCTCCTGAAACAGAACTCTTAAATGAAATGGAAATGTGATTTCATCACTTCCAAATTTTTTAATGTCATAACAGCATATTTTCACTGAATTAAGTAGAGCCTGCTGTTATTTTTATGCATGTTCAGCAATAACGATGACCTTTCTCTAAAGATACTGAAATAAAAATCATGCCCATTTCAGTCTTTCTCATGCTTAAATTAATGTTTTCAAATCCCATATCTAAAAATACAAATACCATCTATCTCGAAGCATTTTTTCTGACTTGTTTTCTAGACAAACAGAATTTTGTTTAAGGACTCAAATTTTTGGCTTGAGTATTAAGTACTGAAGATTTGAGTGTGAATTCCATGAAGGGAGCTTCTCTTCCAAGCTTGTTCTTTTTTTAGAGTGATAAAAATAAATGTTGAGTTTTAATAATAGAAAGTTGAAAGATGTAATTTTCTTTTGAAAAAAGTAATTAAATCAGATTTCACTTTCTCAAGTGCTTAAGCCATAATTGGATTTGTTTTCTAGACAGGCTTCAAGTTTTGTATCATAGATAAGAGCCGTATTTCAGACGTATATTTAAAAGACTAAAACTATATTTTCTTTTTATTCATTATAAAGAAAGTGGTACAAATATGTTCTTGCTTCTTTGAAGATAATTTCTAAATAATTCAGTATTAAGATAAAATTTGGAGAGAAAAATTAGTTAATGGTACATATCCCAGTAACTTCTTTACTGGTGTTCATGTGTTTTTTTATTTTTAAGTTCCCAAATGGTTAACATATCACTGCATGTTTAACCTTCTATATCTAACACAGAGGACAGATACTTGTTAGTTTAATAGCTCCTGTATAAAGAACAAACCAGTCAGAAGTCTAAATGCATTCCACCTTCATTTCTGGATTTTCTGATTTTATTTTGTTATATTTAGCTGAACCATTACATAGCTAGAGCCCCCCTAGGAGGCCCTTCACACCATTAAAAAAATCTTCAATTGGACTGTGTTCACTTCACCAGGTACTTCCAGCATTTACACATACAAGTCTTAACACTACAATATCTTTATTAAAATACACTATATTCTGTCAGAGTTCTACTTTTCATGATCTTATATACTAAGGCTGATGTCTTCCTTCAGAACTCTCCAAGGTAATACACTCCCATGGTCAATCAGGCTTTTATTGCTGGAAACTTCTTTTTCCATTGACAGTTGGATTTTGAATTTTGTAAAGGGTACTTACAAAATTAGACTAGAAGTTAAGGAGAATAAAGAAATTCACAAGCAACCAATTTAAACTACTGGGGGCAGGTTTCGGCTGAGATAATTTTCTTCACAGTAGTTTCTTCATATCGTGGGGCTGTTAGTCTCAGTGTACCTCAGGGAGGCACATAATTTTATAGGCAGTTCAGTGTGAACTCATCAACAAGCTTGCAAAAAAGAATGTAGAGTATCTGAATTTTATTTCCCATACAAGACTGCCCACTCAATGTTGTATTTCAAAAGTCATTATGTGACTGTGTATAGAAACTTTATCACTGATTTCTATTTTTTTCCTCATGATGAATACAGAACCTTATTACAAGTGTTTTTCTAATGAGAAGCAAGGTGACCAAGAGATGCAGAAATGCAATGCAACTACCGTGAATCTTTTGTGTCCCAAAGATTCTATTATCTTAAATTGAGAACAACCACCATTTAGTAAATCAGAGAATTTAGGGAAGTTATTCAGAAATTGAGGGCCACCACAACAGAGAGCTATACAGAGTGAAATAAATACTTCCTACTCACATCTAGAAAAGCAGACCTGTGTCACAGCAAAACCACACATCACACTTGGCTATCTACTAAATAATCTAACTCAGACTGTAAAGGAATCACTGCCTAGGAATGCTTAGGCAACACAATAAAAGAAATACAAAAAGGTCTTCAGGGATGTTGCTTGTGTCGCATTCACCAGGACTGTAAATAATTTTAAGCTGTTTGAGTAAGCAGTTTTATGATAATACCAATATTGACTGCAGTGAAAGTCCTTTTGTAACTACTCCCATCAAGTGACTACACTTTTTACATTTTTAACTGCATGAGAATTGGTTCTGGTAGAGCTAGAACCAAAAAGAAATGTAGCACTCAATTGAGCATAACTGAGCATAACACAACAAAGGGCAAATATGTCTGCATACAAATGTGCAAAAATAGACAAGGTGCAGCAAAAATGTTTTCAAAAGCAAAGTGAGTGGAATTGATTCAAGAAGCAGCAGGAGCTTATAGCTGTGGTGGATCAAAAATCATGGATGTAAGAGCATTACCCCCTGCATCCAGACACAATGAATATTAAACTGAATCAACATTAATCTTTGTTCATCATTAATGTTATGGCTCACTCCAAAGAGTACAATCCATTTTCATCTGTAGATACTAACAGAAAAGACGACAGTGAACCAGAGCAATGTAGTGTGACAGATCAATCTGGAAACAGAATATCACATTCTTTAGCTGCTGATGTATGAATCAACTCTACAAGTATTTTAAAAATATCATTAGAAACACTGGGCATTGTGAACTGTTCAATAATTTAGTGTAGTATTTTAAAACATAAAATATTGATGCTATATAATTTAAATATAAAATATTTATTTCCATATACTGATTATGCATTAGAGAGTCTCTGTCCAAACTGCTACAGCACACAGAGGCACAACGAGCTGACTTGAGACAGCTTTTCTGTAGTAATATCTGATGTCTCAGACTTGTTCTTCTGGCCCCTAAGTATTTAAACAAATTGATCCAACTACATGAATAGTAATCATTTAGGTCAGGTTCTTCTTACAGAGAAACTTAGGGAAAAAGACACATAGGCAATTCTATGTACCAATGCTGCTACAGTGAGTGCCCTTTATTAACCACATTTACAATGACTTTTTAAAAAGCCCTGATCTGATTTTTCTACTGCAGCCCATATTTTCAGTGATCACAAACAATTTTTACCAGGGTAGCTATCATAATCTGCACAATTTTTTATTGACACAAGACCTGCACTGCAGCAGAAAGAAAAGAGGAGATGTAAGAAGACCTGGATCTGAAAAGCCTATGGCTCTTAATTAGTAACAAGTGCAACTTTCTCCAGGTTTTGCATTTGAAAGTTGTAGTAATAAATCAGATGAGACTCCAATTTCTTCATGCAGGAAAGCAAATCCTTTATTCACATAACCTATTTTTATACAGTTTACACAGACCTCGTGTTGAACTCCAATTGGTTAATAGTTTTCTTGCCAATTACTCTATTGGTTTCTAAAAAGTATATTACTTGTCCATCAAATCTCTCTATTCTTAGTTAGTTTACATATGTTTACTGATTCCCATGAGACAGATTCCTTGTTTATTGTAGGTGCAGTTGTTTATCACCCAGGAATCATCTGTTTTGTTAACAAACTCTCATTCCCAAGACTGTTTTCACATGGGAACTTGCAAACTACTTAACTGCACTTAGAAGAAGTGACAAGCCAGCTATTAATTTAGCAGAGCAAAGCCACATTTTATGAGGCCTTTCTTTTATAATTCTTCTACCTGTCACGACAGAAAGCATTTTTTTAATCCCCATTTTGTTTCCTTACACATAATTAGCCATGTGTATTCAGAAAAAACATAGCAAATGCAGGTTTTTTTATTGTTTTTAAAATTCTGGAAGAAGCTCTCCCCCTGTCCCTCTGTATCACCTGAAAATTTAGCTACTGCAAGAAATCCCTGTGTCCAGCTCATCAAATCTTCAAGTCTGCAGGGAGGGCAGGCAAGTGGGAGGCTTCTGGCACCTTGCATCAGTGCATAACTGAGCTTTTAGGTTTTATCTTCAAATTGAAGAAACAGTTCTTATTCTTAAAGACAGGTAACATGCATCAGTACTTTGTTTAAACAGGGGCACAGTTAGTTGGGATAACAGGAGTGAATCCAGAGGATTTTTGTAATGATGTTCTATTTCACTGAAAAAGGTGCTCAGAAAGTGCAAGACTGATTTAAAGCACAACTTAAGGAGAAAATGAGCACTCCAATTTTTCAGGAATTGAGGAGAATGAGCAGAAACATGAAAGGATTGAGAAGCAGGCAAAGATAACTCCCTTCAGAATGTTCATTCCTTGATCTATAACAAAGGGAAGGGGAGGGAAATAATGAGATAACTCAGTGTAAGGCTAGGTAGGTACATGAAGGCTAGAATCAGAGAAAAATAGAGAGACTTTCAATATGCGAGAATCTGGTATTAAATGGAAAGAAAAATCTGTGCAGAAGCCAGCAAAAATCTCAGTCATTGTACTTACTCTACGAGTACTGAGCTATAATTTAAAATACCTGTATTTAAGACAGTGCTTTATGATAAGCCCTTTGGGGAGTAACATCACGTGCAAAAGATTGAGCATTCAGTGGTTCCTTTTTGTCAAGAGCTGCTGACATTCTAGCCCGATTAGCCACAAAATGAAGAGTACCATTTATCCCTGGGATCATACACCAGAGCCAAGCAGGCAGAGCAGTGTGGCCAGATGGCAAAGAGACTGGAACAGCAGCAAGGAGTGAACCCTTCTTAGGATTGCCTCAGCATTGTTTTCAACACCCCATATTTCAGAAGGTAAGTGGTACACAAGTCAATCTCAAAACAATTTGTTTGTACTTGCAAAATCTGTATTCTATTTCACAGTAAAAGCTGCCTTCAGCTTTCAAGCACTGGCAACAAAACAGGCCACAAGCTTCTCTGTGGTACATAGGCAAAAGGGAGGGGGAGAGGGGGACAGCCAGAGAGGGAATTGGAAAGCAGCTTATCTAGGTTTAGTATGACAATTACTTTTACTTCAGGGCTGATTTTAGAGTGCAAATTAAAACAAAACCAAAGATGTTCAGTGCCTGATGGCTGACAAGAGGCATGACATACTTATAAAAAGGAAGAAAAAGAGTAAGAATCAGGAGAAGTCCCAAGAAGTACTGACATTTTTACGTTCCAGTTTCCTAGCTTTAAAAAGGGCTAAAGGGGTATTAATGTCTATCACAGTAGAGAAATACTATGTAAAATCATAATGGTTCATGAGCTTTCATGTGCTGCAGCTAGTCACCCCAAGCCCCATGTATATACATACATACACATATATATACATATATGTATAATGATAAATACTGAACAGAATTTCCATGATTTGCAGTAAAATTTGCACCCCAGATTAAACCAGAAATGAATAACTCTGTTCTGTGGACAACATCCACTTGTAAATGCACATACCTGTAATTAACAATTGTATCACACGTGAGCAAAAAAGTGAGATTTTATAGATATGTTTAATCTTAATGTTTCCTGGTTTTTGAATGCTGCTCTCAAATGCTGCTGTCTACACTTCTGAATAGAAGCTACATGCATACAACTTATATGAATAGATATATGTTGGTAGTGAAAGGAAGATTCCTAAAGAGTTACAGCTGCACAATCTGGATAAAAATAGGACAGGAAAAGGACAGCTATTGGTCAACTCCAGCTCCTTTGTGTACTAAAATTCTATTGACTAAAATGGATAACATACAAGCTGCTTATGACATCACTAGCAATTTACTTGAGACAAATATTAATGTAATAAGAATTGTTAACCAAATCTTGCTAACGTGTAAATGTAGATGTTTGTAACTATTGGTGAATGTGCTGTCAGGTGCTGAGATCTGATTTACAAGGAAAGGCAGACTTCTCTAGCAATGTCAGCATCCGGAATGTTTTGCTAAAAGTTAAATGGCACTAATGTGAAAAAGAGCTAAATCTAAATATTAGCTACTGAGTTCACTCTTCTACTGCAACAGAGATGCAGTAATTCTGATTCTGTATTCCAGAAGAGAAGATGCACAGGTAGATGTACAATAGAATAACTATTTTCAAACCATGGAGTAGGTTCAGGAATTTGGCTGCATGTGTTTCTCTGGAACACCTGCCTTACCCCTTGATTAAAATGACATCGCTCATTAAGCAGAATTCTGAGAAAGCTTCATATTTTAAACTGCAATGTTTGTGATGTCTTTCCTCCACAGCATGGTTTCCTTTCACAAACAAGCAAGGGAAGCACAGCCTAGATGTAATCACCAGGAAATGGAGGGTACCATCCTCTGAAAAAATATTAAGAGTTACCAGCAGTTTGCAATAAAACTGTGAGGGTACCCCAGCTGAGGTCATGCAGAGCCAATCATTAATGAAACTTCATTATCTGCTTGGATGATGAAGTAACAAGGATTTCTATAATTCACAGCTTACTTTTGGGGACGGCAAACACTTTGAAGGACACGATTCAAAACCATCCCCTTTTGGAGAAACTAACAAAATTAGTTTTTGTAGAAAGTAACTACACTTAGGAAGACACAATCAGAGATGGTAAGTATGTTTCCCATGGAATAAATGCCCAGATGCTTTTCAGGGGTTTACAGCACTTAGTACAAATAAGGCAGTGCTGCCGTGAAAAGAACTGAAGATACTGAAGGCATCACACTACAGCAGACCCTGCACAGCAGGCAGCCAGGGGCTGAGGGAACACTCAGCTTAGACTCACCACACCTGGGCAGCCTCATCAGCCCAGGGCCACCTCATACAGCACTCAGGTTTCTTGAAATTCAGAGAAAAGGAGTACTTGCATTTCCTTTCTAGTCTTTGAAGAAAAGGGTGGCTCTGCAAAACTGACTCTTTGACAAATGACTTCAAGGAAGAAGATCTAAAACTGGTTAACGGTAAGCAATAAAGAAATGTACTGTGATGGGAGTTTATGTTAGGGAAGGAGGAAAGAGGTGACAGTAATAGTTTTGGGAATAACTAGAAGTGGTGGCCTCCTAGGACAGGATTTAAAAAAAATAGCTTTCAAAACTGCTATTTACATGGACTATTTGTGACAGAATATCTCTGTAATAGAGGGAGGATAATTATACTGCTCTACTTGGTGGTGATGAATCCTCCAGCTGAAATATTGTCTGGTCTCTGGCAATGAACTGTAAAGTACACAAATGGGAGAGATTCCAGAGGATTGCAAGAAGAATAAATTACTTAATCTCTAAGAAAGGCTGAATAGCTATCCTTATCCCTATTAAAGACAGAGGACTAGGAGCAAGGAGGGCAAGTCCACAGGGAGCTGTGGCATCTCAAAATGTCCACAGGGAGCTGTGACTAAGACTGCAATATATTGATTACACATACTAAAGACTTAAATTAGACACTAGGGAAGCCAAGCTTGAAAGAAAAACTAAGCACTCAGGTGGCATATCTAGAAAAACCAGAATTCCTGCTGTTGCAAAATTCTGAGTGCATTAGGTGAAAATCAGCTAAGCAGTCATCTAGCTGTACTTAACCCTAATGCAAGTGCAAAAGAATAATCCTGATGCTCCTCCCAGCTCTACACACCTGTGTAGTCTAAAGCTTAACATATTATTACACAAAAGAGTAACACTCAAACAGTTCTTAAGAAAACTCCACTGTCCAATAGTCACCTTAAGAAACTCTAAATAAATAACTTAGATGTAGACTCTCTGTGTAAGTAAAAGACCTTGCCTAAAAACCCATACTGCCAGGTGTGGTGACAAAACTAAAGGAAAGCCACTCATGAACCCAAAGACCCAGTCACAGGTTGATAGCTTCTTCTCCCAGCCTGTACTCCTGAGGTCCTTCTCTGAGGAAAGACTAAAGGAGTCAGTCCTGTGTACTGCTATTGCTTTCACAGACTGGACCCCACAATCTGAGGGACTCAGAGATGGAAATCTGGATTGAAAACTATATTAAAGATAAAACTTTCTATATTCTTTCTAAACATGAAGATTGGAAAATAAGATGCTTGGAATAACTCAAAACTCAGTGCTTTGCAAAGGCTTTAAGGATTAAATCCTGTAGAAAATTGTCCAAGGCCAAGAATGCCTACGTTTGAGCAACACTCTCTTTACTCATCGATAAGAAAACAAGCATTTGGGGTTTTAGTTTGGTGTCAATGATAATTAAACACATAAGAATATAGTAATATTAGCAACAGGCCTAGAAGAGCAACAAGTTTCTTTTCACAAAGCACAGCATTCAACTGTGAAATCGATTGCCAGAAGCCTTTCTGAACACCAAGCCTACTTACTGTCTAAAAGTATGAGATGTACAGAGAGGTGAGTGTGACCACTGATGGTTATTTAGCACTGTGGTTCTGAAATAAAGCCTGGCTCAAGAAGTTTCTAAATCCTGCATGCTCTAGAATATGATACTATAAAGAGGGTACTTCATTCATGCTGTTACAGATTCTTCTATAAACTATAAGGAATGGCCTTTGCTCCGAAAATGTACTTCTCATTTGCAAAGCTACTTAAGTTTTTATACTTTTTTTTTAACTGTTTTAAGTTAATCCAGTGACCTTGACTATTTTCACCAACTTCCAAATTCTCTGCCCAGTTTTTCTTTTTTTTTTCTGTCAAATATTCTCCTTGAATTCCAAGGCAAAACATTGAAAAGCCACCACTCTGTCTAGTAGGCTTTATTTGGCTCTGAAACAGGTCTCAAAAACAATTTTATAAATCTTTTTTTCTACTACAGAGAGTATTTGACACAGTAACATATTTTGTGCCAAAGCCCTATTTAAAACCATAGCTGTAGCCTGATCTTATAAATCACCTATATTCATCTCCAAAGAACTTAAGACAAGACTATGCCTTTTCTAAAATCAGGAAGACCAAACTTAGGATGTCATTTGCAGACAACAGTATTCTTAAAAGCCCCAAACTTCTGAATTTCTTGTCAACCATACAGGTACTTAATTTCAAGGAAAAGAAAATTTACAGATAGGAATCAGCTAAATCTGAAGTAGTTTTTAGCAACGTGAGAATGTGTGCCCAGTGTTCCTTTGTAGCAGTGCACATAAATAATGTGGTATTTATAACTCCTTTCAATATTTTTCAGTAAACTTCAGTCACCTTTGTCTCTAAAAAATTTGTCATTCTAATTTGAAGTTGCTGCTCCAAATAAGTACAAAAAGATGAAAAGACACATTTATTGAATATCAATTTTTGATGAACTACAGGAGAACAGACAAGAAGGTGCTGAGAACAAGCTCCACAGCCCCATCTGTTGGTTAATGAAACTCCCAAAGCCATCTGCCAGCCCCCTAGCCAATAATGAAGTGGGAACCAGTTCATTTTTTGGATAAAATTCCAGGTTTTACTATCACAGATCGACAGCATCTGCGCAGCAGTAGCAGCTTTTACTATCCAAGCACATAGTAAGCAAGGTTTTAACACACTTCTGTGATTTTTAACTTAGTTCCCCTAAATTAGGCTTCATACTTCCTGAGTCAAAATCTAATCTCTTACCCACAAGTAAAGATAATTGCTACTTCTAGTACATGATAAGCAATTTGTCATTCAAATCCTAATGGCAGTTGAACTGTCACAATCCCACTGAAATTTGGGTATCCAAATTTGGTTACCCAAAATAAAGTTTCAGGCTAATTGCTATCTTTTAAAAGCTCTTTAGAGGAAAGAGAATTTATAAAGAATCTTAGTAATGCAGGGTCATCTGACTCCATTATGTTCTTTTCAGTCCAAAAATACGCTTTCCTTTCAAAGGACAAAATTCTATTCCTGCTCAGGCCACAGTCATAACAAGCTATCTGCAAGCCCTTTAAAAAGATACCAGCTGCTGGGTAGTTTTGCTCATTCATAGCTTTCCATCCTATTATTCAAAATCCCATAAAGTAAATGGACTCCTCGTCTCTTATCTACCAACCTTCAGGACTCCAATATTCAATAAAGCACTTTTTCTGCAAGAAAAGCTACAGAACAAGTGGCCTTTATTCTGGAAACAATGTATGTATGCTAGGCTGGACGGAATGGCTCTCTAGCTGATGTCTTTGGGGCTTGGTAGCAAAGAACCAACGGGCTATAGAGCTACTGTGTGTTTAGATCACAAGCTGAGAAGACCAAAACAGACAAATGAAATGTGAAAGGAAAGATGAAAAGGAAGGAGTCATGACAGGTCATGGATCATGACCTTCTCTCACCTATTTTTGACAAACTTTATTTAAGCAAACTCTACACCCATACCATAGGGACATGCCAGAAAATGACACAAATCCAAGCAGTGACACGGCAGACAGGCTTCATAGTAAAACTTATTGTTCAAAATAACTGAAGATTATTTTAGTCCATTCTCTGATGTGGTGCAAATACATCCTACAGATGTGAAACTCACTAAAACAGAATTTTTAGCATGTAAAAAAAGCATGGCATTGCCCTGTTAACCATCTACATATGGTGTTGACAGACAACAATTCCAGAAAAAATTATTAACACTTGAGTATAACTAGCAATATGATGGAGTCTTCTCTCTGTTGCTTTAGTAATAAGGTGCAGTGCTGGGTGAGGTCTATGTGGAATTAGGATCCCACAAAAGTACTACAGAGGTGAGAAAGTAGATGCATTTCCAGATTATTTGCTGGAAAAATATAGAACCCATGAATCTCTATTAGGGTGTAGTTTAGAATTTTCCCTATTTTTCAGAGTTGCTTTTTAAATGTACTTGTATATAGTTCTGTTTTGATACAGTTAGAATGGAGAACTAGTCTCAGTTTTTGTACGATATATAAACTCCCCCTTCAGTATTCTGAAAACCTTTGTGAGGGCTATTTCCAGCAGTGAGGGGATTCTGCTCTTTTCCTAGAGAAAGCACTTGTATTATCTATCAAAGAACAGCAGAGGCCCTACAAGAGCAGCAGTGTACCCAGAAAAGCAAGAGACAAAGGTTCAGATTATGCTGCTTGCTCTTCAGTGGTCAGGTTGGAAATGCCTTGTGTGCACTTCATTCAACTCACAGCTACAACATGACATGATTTTAAAACAACCTTAGCAGGTATCCCACCAAGGTCCTTAACTTACCCCTCCCATTGTAATGCCATCGATAAGTGCCACATACGGCTTCTTGCAGGTGCCTGTAGAAAATGTAAAGGAAAACAATCATCCATCCCTTTTCAAGAGTGGACCTGTGACTAGCTGCCACGTGACAGGCTCCCCCTATGTCTTACTTCAGCAAAAGCAGCAGAAAATAAATGGGAATTTAAACAGCCATCATACTATCATCTTACAATGAAGGCACCTCATGTAATTCCTAAGAAATGAAAAGAAACACCAGTTTGTGATTTACTGGATTGTGAGTGTTGTACAGGACATTATAAAACTCTGAAACCTTGGACTGTTTGTTATGTGAGTACCTGACAGTATAAATAGCTTTGTCTGATGTTGGGACACAGCAGATGCCCTTTCACCCCCTCTCACAGTCTGGATTAAGAGCACAGGGTGTGCTCCAGCCCTTCAGTGCTTTACTACAAAGCCAGAAGTATGGGCAGGTTGCAGTCACAATGTGACTACAAATGCTGCAATGCAGACGTGTTCTGTCATGCCAGCTCTTGCATACAACCCTAAACATGGTGCAGACATGTTCAGGTGACAATATCCTGAATTACCAACTTCATCTGTTGTGGCCTTTAGAAAGCATAAAGCTAAAGCCCTGATGCTTTCAATTACCATTCATGGAAAGTCTCAGAACTTCACTGTGAATAAAACAGTTGCCTTGTATTCAGTGTTTTCACTGTAAAGTCCAAAAAGACTGCTGAAAGAGGTATCCCCTGCAGCCATGTTTGGAGTTCTTCTGTAACAACTACATAGAGCCTTGTTTTTAAAAAAAAACTATTTTAAAAGGCAGCTCAATTCTTCAAATCAATAGTTAGAAAATGTTAAAGAGAAATGTATTTTGAACTTTGTCCTTACATGAACATACAAGCCAATACATGGTCTGTAGATGCCATCCCCTGAACCAAGTTTCTAGAGCAGCAAGCCTTTCCCAAAGCAATGCTGTGAAAGCAGCTTCCCACTGTATTTTTAAGTTGAAAAATGTAAGATATAAATAAATATTTTTAGCAGAAATCTCAATCTTGAAGGAATACAATCATGTTAAAGCTATCAAAAACCTAAGTTTTGTCATTACATGCATTAGTGATATTAAACACCTAACAATTAAAAAAAAAAAATTACAAAAAAGAAATCAGACTATTAAATTATATGCCCTTGCAACAGATTCAACATCAAGTTCAACTGGCAAGGTAATACTATTTTCTCCCCAACTACTGGAAATCTTAAACTATTTTTTTGCCTTGTATTGGTGAAGGAAAGAAAGGTACATGACAAGCATGCTCAGTCCTGAAACTCTGTCAAACAAAGTAAAAACAACTTTTCAGGAATTTTTCTAATAGCCGTGCCCTTCTGTCAACGTAAGCAACACCACCCCTCCTCTTGCAGTGAGATACCATATTTTAAAACTCAAACTGTATTCAATTAAAATGTTTGAAGAAGTTTCTTCTCATTGAAACCTTCAACTCTTGACTTCTACCCTTAAAGATTTATTGTCCTTTTTTAATATACTTTACTCCAGTAAACTACATCCCATGTCTTTGCAATAAACTCAGGCAGCTCACTCCTGAGTTACACAACCCTAGTCTTTCATGCAGTCTATTTAAATGGAAAGCCATAATATAATTTGATCTTCTGCTTTCTGACTGAATATTAACGATTTTCCACATATCTGTATTTACCTCAGGTCTTCTTTGAAGCAGATCAATGATACTTAGGGCAGAACTGCAGTGTCTGCAGCTAAAACTAATTCTTCCACAGAGGAAATAGAACTAACCAGAACAATGGGATGGGATAAAGTAGCAGTCACAGTAACTTAAACAAAAGAAACACATTCTGCATGCAAGGTATAAAAATGAGATATGTTACATTACTTGTATTGAACTTGGTAAAAAAACACAACGTAAATTACTACTTCTTTGATGTTACCACAGTCTTTAATAGATTATCAAAGAGATAAATCCACATTTGAAGCTAGTGTTATGAAAACTGTACTGTTATAGAAATTGCTGTTAACATACCAATGGCATTGTTCAGCCTATATTCTCCTCTGAAGAAATCTTGTGACAGTTTATCTCCAACTTTTCCTGCTTCTGTGATGGCTTAATAGAAATAAAAATTGTGAAGATAACTGTAAGTTTAATAGAAAATACAGGTAAAAGAAAATAATGCCTCATAAATTGGGTCTTTTCCTACAGCAAATAGAGACCAACTTAATCCTGCTTTATTATATTGAGAAAATTTGCTCAAATTTAAATATGAATATAAATCTCAAATTTGATTTAATTGTATTTTGCTGGAGACTTTGTCGCATACTTGTGAGAGTGTGGTCCATTTTCTAACCCCTCCTAATGTCTAGTACTCATCTGTGATATTTTTCATATCACCATTTAGAATGGTCATTTAAAACTGACTATACAGAAGACTCTAAATACTAAAAATGAGAAGCTATTTAGAGCATGACATAACAATATATTGTTGTACATTGTTATAACAACAACCTGTTCTGTTTGTTTACCTACAGTTTACAATAACTGCTAATTTTGACACCTTGGAGATTTCCTGCTGTTCATAGCTAAAAAAAAATCACAGATACATTGATCATACTTGTCAGATCTGTGTCTAGCCATCTAAAACATTAGACACAAATTATCCAATATTATCAGAGCTACCTGTTAGGGCCTTTCAATTTTCTTGGAAAGAAGCTGTCAGTAATGGAGGGAAGAGAAATGTAGAGACAAGAACCCTCTCCTCCCTGGAATGACTGGCTGCTATGATCAATTATTCATAAAAATGTAATTTTTCCTCTTTTATACACTGTCCCAACAGTTGTCTCCTGATAAATAGCTTAAATAGCATCTGCACATCAAGGTGTCATAAGAGTCAGCACAGCTGACCTCTTACTCTTGTGTAAAAGTTTTTTATTTTTATTTTTTTATTGTTTACCCAAGTCACAATAAACAAAGGAAATCAACACAAAGTAGTGACTGGGAAAGACATCAAATGTTTCAGTCAGTATAGTCCTTACCTCGGATGTCACCCCCAGCACAAAAAGCTTTTCCTCCAGTTCCCTTTATAATTATTAGAAAAGTTTCAGGATCTTGCTCCCATGTCTAAAAAGAAGTAAATATTTCCACATAAGACTAAAATCTGCAGTAATAATGCTTGCTCTGTATAGTGTCTGTAATTCTTACTTTACCTTTCCAAAAAGCAAATCAAACCATACTTTAAAATAGATTGACTTAAACTGAAGTTTGAGATCTAAATGTCTTTCTGCCACTTCTGCATCCTATTCAACCATGAGAGCAGAGACCAGCAGAGTTGCCTTTCATATTACAGGAAAACACCTGTGCACAGCTCTCAGCTTCTGGGGAAAGACAGCAACCCACAAAACAGGGCCTGACAGAAATCAAAAACTGTGACACCTTTTCAGGCTGGGCTTCAAAAATGTCTAATCAATACTAAAAGGCATCAGAAAATTACTGGTATCTGATAAATTTGACTTTGTACATATGATAAATAGTGTCATTAAATTAAAAGAGACTATTTTCATGCTTAAAATCTCATGGTACTTCACTAGCTTGTAGAAACAGTGCCTGTAAATGCATGATTTCTCATTTCAGGAATGACACTGACAGCCCCCTGCTTCCCAGTGGCTGGTGTGTTTTATTTGCAGCCACGCAGCCTCCCAACAAAACATGTACTCCATCAAGAGGCAACACCACTGTATAGGTTGAAATTTGTGCCAGCTGACCAGATGGGTGCTGCCAAAAGGAACACACAAACCCTGACCACTGCATGTTCTCTTAACTCACTCCTGCTATTAACATGGATGTCCATTTACCTGTGCAGATGCTAAATTTAACTCTGTCTGATAGCTCACTTTTTTGATGTGTCTCCCCTTTCTAATTTGCTTGAAACTGCCTGGTTTTTCCCATGCTATAAATCCGAGCTCATTGTACTCACACAAACGTTCATCCTTTAAATCACTACACCAAGAAGTGTCTAACTGTATTTTAAAATTGGTTTCAAATAACATATGTATAGTAGATGGGTAAAAGTAGAGCTACTAACCTTTATCTGAGGATAAATCTGTTGGATCATAGACAGATTTAGTGCATTGAGAGCCTTGGGTCTATTCAGAGTTATTATTCCTGCACCTCCTTTCTTTTCCAACAACACTTCTGCTGTTGAATCTGTTTGCTTAGACATTTTCTGTGCATACAAAAACAAATAAAAGCAAATGTCATCAGTTGGATAACTCCAAAACATATTTACTAAAGTGTTTATGGAAATTTATTCTCAAAACACACTATTCAGGATCACAAAACATGCACTATGGAATTGTATTCTAAGTTTTTCCTGCTATACTTCTATTTATATTTCTTAAAGAATTCTTTGGAAACTACTTTAGTCCTTCAGAATAATAAACCTCAGACAAATTTTTGGACCACACATTCTCTTACAAAAACCTTCTGAGTTCACTTAAATAAAATTTAACACACAAAAAAAACCACAAACAAACAAACAAACAAACAAAAAAACAAAACCAAAGAACAAAAATTCCCCACCCTACTAATAAAACACAAACCCATGGTTCCTTAAAACTGATGTTCTGAAAATACTTGCAACAACTAGACCAATGAGTTCCATATATCCATACTGGTAGTTTGACACTGCAAACCCAAACATACACCCTGCTTTAAGTAAATTTTAACAAAACAAATCCCCTGAACTATTTTCACACTCAGAGCATATGTTGATGATATTTAAGGAATCTATGGAAGCTAACACAGAAACTATCTATGAAGTAAATAAGCATCTATGAAGTAAAGGCAAAATAATCAAGCTTTAATTTACAGTATAAGAGACACCTGTAACAAAGTGCTCAAAGATTTGGGCAATACTATGCCTGAGGAATAAATGCCAGTTCAGAACCACTCTGTGCAGACACATTAGATGTTGCATGTGCTGTGTGCCTCAGGGGGACTTAAGAGTCCTGAAAACTCCCAACTCAGTCAAACATGATGCTGTTCTTACCAAATGTTGTAATATCACTTGCAGTCTGTTGAATGCCATCAGCCTGAAAAAGAAACATTAAAAAGGCAGCTAAAACCATAAGCCAGCCACACGATTCCCCGAATATCTAACTGCTGGGTTAAGCAAAACAGTGGCAGAAAAATTTGGGAACACAAGGGTTTTACAGTCTCCTGATTAGAATCAGTTAAATAAGGACACGATTTTGTTATTGAAACAGTTGGAAATTCTTTGTTTACTAGTAAATAGATAGCAGACATCCATGTCAGCTACTGAAGTTTTCAAGAACCTGAAAATACCAGGACAGAGGGGTTGGGGGGTATGATTGACACTCTGCGTGTGTCTTTTAAAGACTGGCAGCCTTTTTATGGGCACATTTCGATACTGACTTCCTAAAAAAAAAAAAAATCTTGTCGGAAACCTTCGTCTATTTCCAAAAGGTTCCATGACGCAAACCTGCCCTGCTGTGTACACGCATTTTACATACATTTACACAGGGTTTGCGTAAGAGCTCGCCCGGTGCTCGTGCTTCTGTGTCTGACAGGAGAGACCCACGCTGTCAAACTTTGTGAACATGCCACTCGTTTGGAACAGTGAGGTTGTTATTTATTAATGGCCACTGAGGAAGGCTGGGCTGGCCACACACCAGAAAGCTGGAATGAGAAACTTCACCTTTCAGCTACTTCAGCGCGCAAACCCAGTCAACTCCGCCACACGTTACTGCCGTGTGATAGTACGCTGGTTTTTAACCGCATGCTCGCTTTTGAAGGTGAAAGTTAGTGAAGGCCTGGCCGATCCACGCCCAACTCTAACTCGCAGCGGCGGCGGGGCTGCCATCCCCGGCCGGCTGAGGCCGCCGCTCCCCTCTCTCCCCGCCGCCTCAGCCCCTCAGGGCTCCCCCGTTACCTGGGCAGCGCCGCCAGCGCCCGGCCCGCCATGGCGGCACCGCTCCCTCCGGCTCCGCGCCACACCGCGCATGCGCGGCGCTCGGAGGGGCGGGCGGCGGCTCCGCCACCGGCACCGGCTGATGAGGGGCGGCTGCCGCTCGCCCCTCCACGAACAGCCCTGTTCCAGAAACCAAGGCAGAGTCCTTACCTGGGCAGCGAAGGGGTGCTGCTCCCTGCCCTGGGTGGTGTGAGGGCCGCCCGGTGGTGCGGCTACATTGGCGGTGAAGTGCGTAATGCCGCGTGTAGCAATAACATCACCCGTGGTGCTTGCTGCTCGGGGTAAGGGAAGCTCGCACCGCCAAGCTGCTTTCCGAGCTGCACTTAGGCGGTTTATTGTTTTTAGCAGTAAGATTGGTTTCTTGATTTGTGACCTGGGGGCTTTTCTTCATCCTCTGCGCCTGAAACACTAGCCACACGTGTGCTGCCCTCAGAGCTCCTGACGCACGGACAGTGAGGAGGGATTAAGGAGCCGCTCCAGTGTAACATCCCAGCAAGAACTGCTTAATCGTGAAGGTGAATACACGGATTAAGGACTAGCACGGTTACTGCCCCAACAGACAACTGCGAGCACAAATTACAGCCTGTGTGTTCAGCATAAACAGAAACTGCAACCGTGAAAACTGCCTTTTTTTAAAAAAAAATATTAAGGCGCTTCAGAATTTCTCACTCTAAGAGTCAATAATACAAAGCTCACTTTGCATTTAGGGACTTAAGACCATTCTATAAATGTTTTTTAGGCTGACACATAGCAACAGGAGACTGATACTGAAAAGACACGATAAACCGTGGAGTAAATGACAACACAATGCATTAGGTTGAAATGTAGTTTCATCATATCTTGGTGTAACAAGTTCTTAGCACCAGCTGCCTTGATTCACATTTTCATTTAAAAGAAAAAAAAAAAAAAAACTTAAAACATTTTAGCAAATTCATTTTGCTGGAAGAAGAGAAAAAGTCCTAGCTCTCGAGAAGTCTCCAGAGGGCAACCTTGCTCTTTATTACAAAAATGATTCAGCCCCTGCTTATATCAGCGTCATCTGTGCTGGCATTTCCGTTGCAGTGACTCTCAGAGTATATTATATCTGGTTGTAAAAATTTTAATTAAATTAAATAGGCACAAAAAAAAAAAAAAAAAAAAAAAAAACCCAGAACATTTCTGTATTTATGCAGTCTCCATTTTCAGTTTTTTACAATGCGAACAAAAAAGTAACTGAGGACAGGACATAAGGTGGTTGTGCAGGCACTGGGAAACTACTGCAAACTAATTAATTGCAAGAATTCATTAGGTGATCCCGAATATTCAAATTTTCACCTAAAGGTTTTAGGATAATCAATGATGAAGCTTATTGGTGTCATCTTGTATAGACAGCCCTGTATGCTGCTTTGTACCAAGTGTCATGCAATTAAATCTAAACCAGGCTAAATGGCACCAAATTATCACAGTTGGAAAACCTGAACCCTGACTTAGATACATATTAAGAAAATTATTTTTGAGGATAATTCTGCAGCTCTAATCCATGCTGTACTAATTAGAGAGTTTGATAAGCAGGTAACACATTTGTTCTCATTTCCTGTGGCTGAAAGTCTCTATATTTCACAGACAAATCTGAAAAGAACTTTTCTGTGGGATAATCTCTTTGTTAGCATTGTTCTGAAAATGAAGAAAGGGGTGTGTGGAAGCTCACCTCGGGTAAGAGCAGGTGGAGGCTGTCTGAAACCCCTGAAAATCTAACAAATTGCACCTGGACCTGGGTAAGGCTGTGATCAGGACCTGGTTACACGGGATGTGTGTTTCTGGGGTCCAAAATAGAAGCTGGTGATCTGATTCATTTTTTTACTTACACTGATTTTGATCTGTTTTCCTCCTGTTCTCAGTGTAAATAATGGTGGAAATCCTTTGTGGTCTTCCAGCTGTGTGTCTGATTTAGGACACAAGTGGGCTTACTCCTTTGTAAACAATGAAGTAACAGCAAGCCTTGCCTTGAGACAACTACAGATTTCTCTCCACGGTGCTGATGTTGAATTTATGCTTAATGTTTTCTTTAATTTTTTTTTTTAAGTAATTTTCAAGAAAAAGGGATGGTAATAGAAGAGCTATCTTCCTTGAGCCTTCATTTTTAAACCTGCTGGTGATGGATTGAATTTACCTATAGTGTTTTTAGGGGCTGGGGACCTATTGATATTAGAAAATAGCTATTTTTTTCACAGCTATTTAGCTGACTGTAGTCCTGTCCAAAAAGCAGCTATTTTCCAACAGTCCTCCTGCACACCCCATTTTTTTTCAGAGTGGAATATCAAAGTGAAAATGCTTTCTAAAAAGTAAATAAGAGAGTTCTCTAAGTAGGTAGTGGAAAAAGAGTAAAAATAATGCCTGAGAATAAGCAGAATGAGACTATCTTTAACCTGTGATTTTATGGATTATTTTACTGTTGGCAAAGAGGGCTGCACAATACTGGACCAAGCTGGGAACTGAGAGTGTGTAAGTGCAAAAGCCAGAAGGATAAGCAAGTTGTAATTCTCCCCCCGGAGAAATTTCGTGGCAGTGTGTTTGGCAGGTTTGAAAAGAAAAAACAAGTTGCAGACTGTAGAAGGGCTTTAGAGTTCAGCAGATGTTTTCACCTTTTTTTTTCTGGTTTGGGGTGGGGGTTTTTTGTTTGTTTTGTTTTGGGGGGTTTTGTGGGGGTTTTTATTGGTTGGTTGGGTTTTTTGTTTGTTTGGGGGGTTTTTTTAGTATGTGGGAGCTCTTGCTCTCAAGAAGGATTCCAAGAGCAGGTCAGCTGTATTCTGTGTGCCACCTGTACACCTCTAGTTAACCATTAATTTGTGCCTCACATTTGCCTTTGAGAATTCCCAGAGTAGTTGACCAAGACCAGATAATAAATTGTACAAGTACTTCATCATGTCCCATGCTGCTGTTTCCAGGTTTGCTGTAAATTCAGTCTTTTCCTCTGCTGGTCATTTGCTAAAATGTTTTAAGTGCATCCTTGCAGCTTGAGAAGGTTAAGGGAAAAGGAGTCTGTGAAGGTTTGAGGAACAGAATGGGAAAATTTCCTGTTCATGCCTGCTAACTGGTTATTATTGTGCTGACAAACAACCCTCACATTGTTATTTCTCAGTCCAGACTCAGTTGACAGCCCTCTGAAACAGGTGACACAGGTTGAAATTTCCTCATGCCAGCTTGGGCACCTCATAGTAAAGGCTCAGGTCTGCAGGAGAGTCTTCCAGGGACATCACTGAGAGCAGAAGTAGAGTTAAAATAAGCAGCAAATGAATCTGTTTCTTCACTCTCTAGCAGCAGGCCAACCCAGGGAAGGAGTGAAACACCTATGTAATATGGAGAAATAAATTTTTGCTTTTGTCTTTTGTAACCAGAGGAACCTCATGTGAACAGTGTGCCTTCCCCGGGGCTTTTGGTCAGAGACCTTTCAGATAATGCATCCATACATCTCAAATCATAGATTTGGGACGAGGGCATACAGATAATGGCATGAAGCAGTGAATTTCTCCAGTAACAAGAAAGTGTGTGAAGGAGGGGAAAGAAAACAACTTCCATTTTTCCTTTTTTTTTTTTTTTTAATTCACCAGTTAATTTGCATCTTATCGGTGGGGAACTAGAAAGTGTTTTGGAAAAGGCTGAAAGCAAATCCATAATGAAACTGTGAACGAAGTAGATTTCATTTTCTTTTGGCCTCAGAGAGCACCGGGGAGAGTGTGGGAGTGGCTGGGTGCTGCTGCAGATGCTGCCGTGTTGATGAGACAAGGAGAGAGGATCCAAGCGAGGTCCATCCAGCAGTGAGTTCCTCTCCTCCCACCACGCCGGCTTAGACATCGCACTCGTGCTGCAGCCACCCTGCCAGAACCCCCTGGGTGAGACGGGACCCTGGGCAAACACCCTCCTACATCTTTCTTCCCTGCTGCCACAAGCAATCTGTCACTCCTTCTCCCGAACCACCCTCCACCTACGTACAAAGCCATAACTGTGAGGAACGCCCTCTTCCCTCCTCCTTTCCCTCCCCACGAGCCTGTTCTCCGTGGGTGAAAAATGCTGTCTTCCCAGAGATCTGGTCACCCCCGACTTTGGCTTTGAGACCCAATCTGTTTGATACCTTTTAGGACTACAGCTTGGAAAGCTCTGCTTGCAGATCTATTGTGTTCGTTTTTCAATTGCATATAATTGCACATGTGCAGGTGGGAAGGGGCTATTTGCTTCCCACTCGCTTTGATACGCCTCCCTTTCCTAAGAGGACCGCTTCCTTCCCTTTCTGCTCTCAGCCTCCCACGCATTTAGCAATGAGAAATGCTGCAGAAAACTGACCAGCTACCAACCCGCCCACCTGAGGAGGAGGAGTACCAGCAGCAGCAGCACATTTCTCTCGCTCTCAGCTTTTTAAGCACAGTTAAAAAGAGCTGTAGCGTGGGTGGAAATAGCTGTAGGGAGTGTGTGTGGGAATGGGGCTAGAGGAAAGTGCATTTTTTTCTTGGTAGGACAGTTAACTTTTAGTGGACCAAAAAAATACCCCAAAGATATCTCACTGCTGAGGGTGTCTTTGGCTGTATAATTAGCTCTTGAGTTTCCTGGGTCTGGAAAGGATGAAGCAGGGAATGAAGCAAGTGATGGCAGGGAAGCTTGCCTTCCAGACTTCAGGAGTCTGCTTAGCAAATGATATCAGTATGGCATCTCGTTGTGTCATCACGTCTGCTGTTCTGCTCTCAATGTGTGTGCTCGATTCTGTGAGAGTCAGAGCTGCCTGCATGTAGGAAGAGGAAAAAGGCATGTGGTTTTCACACCATGTGGGTCTGTATTTCAAAATACTGTCCCTGTTGGACCTCTTGAAATAGCACTGTCCCAGAATATCAGTTAATTCAAGATTTACTCTGAGTGCTTCTATAAGAAAATGAAAATCAAGCTTATTTGTGTTAACTGGTTGTTATTTGAGGTGCTTTGCTTGTCTTACATGAAAATAGCAGTGGAACTAGTAAGGAAAACAGAACTTCTAAGACTTGTGGTATAGAGTGCAAAGTGGTAGTGCTGTTTCTTAAGAAAACTCTCTGATACACTCCAAGAACCAAGAGTCCTCAACAGCTGTGAGTTTGACTTGGTTTGACTTAGCTATCTGAAATACAGATTTTACAATAAATAATCTTCCTCAACGTTGTCCTAACACAAGTTAGTTGCACACGTCCTTCTCAAGCCAAAACTCTACCCATACATTGGTTTTGACTACATTTCTCACCAGCATCAGACCTTCCATACATGTTACTGATGCAGAATTTTATATCAGGATGTGGTCTTTAATGATTCAGAGGTGCAATAACAGCCAAATAATGAAATTCAGCAATAGTGAAAATATTTGAGATACCTAAAAAAAAAAATTATAGTTTTCTCCTAGTAAGTAGAAGTGGCCTCACTGACTTCAGTGCCTTCCTCCACTGCCTATCTCCTGTAACTCTGGAAATTTCACCTTAGAGCTGAAAGGCAAATATGGGCATAATTTTTAGGCTCAGAAACAAAGGAAGGTATGAATAAACCTAATTAACACATTTGCATGTGACACAACAGACTGATCAGCCGATGGACTTGTGTTAGCAAGAGCTAGAGCCCTATCAATGGAGAGGTAACCTTAATGGAACTAATTATCCTGGTGTTTTAAAAGTTTTATTTATGAATAGTGAATAATATTTTAAATATATCCTTCTAACCTTCCACTGACTCTTATGTAACTCATAATTATAATCTACTGGAATTACATACCCAGCCTGAGGAGGAACAATATTCCAAATATTAAGTTCATATCACTTGAGTGATTTACTTTAAAACATTGCAGCAATTCCTTTGTCAGTAGCATTTTGAAGCACTATTGGCCTGCTTGTAATTCTACCTCATATTTAGCATTGGTTCAGTTAACTTTGGAGGTAGTGCTTTTCATGCCTTTTATATCAGTGAATGTACATCAGATTTTAAATGCAGATTATATGCTTATCTTGCTAACCACCATTAGCCTGAAATTTTTCTTGCATGACCTATGTGTTGTGGTAGAATTATATTATTTGAGAAGCAGTTTTTAAAAAAAAAAAAAAAAATCACACAAACATTTAGAATAATTAAAAATCTAATTTAGGAGCTCGGTCCTGTATGTAAGACTCCTCTTGGCCTCCCTGTTTTGTCTGTTGTTCAGCTGGAATGTCACACACTTTGGTCTTGAACCATCTGCTTCCTTCTCAGGGGTCGCAGTGAATAACTAGTTACCTATTTTGTCTCCATCAGAATCATTGTGAATTAAGCACAAAAGCATTTGATGCTAATTAGTAGCTTTCTGGCAGACCAGGGAATTGAGAACCTCAGATGTTTATTTCAAGAATTTGTTACTCTAAATTAAAGTGAGGCTCTTCAGCAGGGCAGTTTGGCTGACAGTGTGTCAGTATCTTATTAAATGGATGTGGTGTATTCAAACCTTTCTGTGTTTCTAGTCTGGCACCTCACACAAGTATTATTTTCACTTGAAAAGATCTGCATTTTTTTTTAAAAGTCTATATTAGAAGGAAATTTTGAAAAATATTCTTTTTTTATTTCATCCTGGAGTACAGTGAAAACTGTTTATAAAATAGTGACATGAACATTGCCCAGGGGAAGATATCTCACTTAGTGCCACAAATGATGCAAAGGACAGCAGAGCAGAGTGGAGAACTTATAAGGGAAGGAATAGGTCAGTAGAATAAAGAGAGGCCTTTAAGCTATTAAATAAGCATCTATCACTCACTGCTGCAGGTATATTCTGTTCAAAGTATAAATTATTAGTGTCCAACATGGGGTAATCATGAATTTCAATGCAACTCAGTTTATCAGTTCTATGTATAATGATTAACCTGGCAGAAGGATGTGCAGCAAGTCAGGAGGAAAAGTGTTTGTTTTGGTTTTGGGGTTGGGTTTTTTTTGGGGTTTTTTTTTTTTGAGAAAGAAATATGGTCACCCTGGATCATAAACAAACTTGCAGTGACAGGGACAGACTGGTTGGTTCTTTGAGCACTTATTGAGTGGCTATACTTCCCTAGGGATATAGTGCTCAGTGAAGAAAGGCAGTGGCAGCTGTGACAACATAGATTTAAATTGTTGCAAAGGAAATATATGATTTCTAGTCTCATTAGCTCCTCTTTGTAATCTCAGTCTTGCATCTGCTCCGTGGATTTCATGGTGCCAGTAGTTCTCCTGTCCAGACCCAGGACAGTCCATCACCCTCTGGGTCTCTGCAATAGCAGGCTGGAGCAGAGGCTCATGCTGCTAACAGAGGTATGGGAATATATATAATTATTTCAGAAATAACATGGAACTCAAGGTGATTGAGTCATACTTTGACACACCTCTGTCTGCCAAGAAAAATGCAGGCACTCCCTTATAGAGCTGTTGCTAAGAGCACTTCTTCAGGCTCTAGGAGTGAGAAGGTGCTTTATTGTACAGTTAGCTGCAGGAGTTAACAGCAGGGTTTCAATCTGGGACCTGCCAAGAAATTAAAGCATGTAATTAAAGGCTGTGCTTCTGCCTAGGAGATGTTGCACCATGTAGAATTAGTCTGAGACACTATTCTGTAAATTTAAAACCTTTGAAAAGTGATTTTATTGGCATTTGTAGCCTGAAAAATAAAAAAGAGAAAGTTCTGGCCAGCACTAAGACAACACATCTTTTGTCTGGTTTATGCTAAATTTAAATAATTTAATAAGAAAGAAGACACTTTAGAAAAGAAAAAGAGAAATCCATTTTCAATTTGAAATGTTAATGGAATTTTTTTCCCTGAGCAAGAGAATCATGAAACACATTTGATCTGTGCATTTCCTTTCCTGTGTCACCACTAGCATCCCTTAGCTTTTGTGAGCCTTTTGGAATATTCACCATTGACCAGTTACCTTCCTAGTAAGAGACAACTGAATTTTGCAGGGATAGCTGTCTGTCACCCCAATTACAACAGCGACATACAATTTTCAGCATATTTCATGTAGTCTGAAGAATGAGGAATGACTTTGTTGCTTTTTCACCATTCCATTTTAATTCTCACTTCTGTGAAGTAAAGGAAGTCATCTGTTTCATTGTAATATGAACATTAACCTTTTGGTTGACACAGTAGGACACCACCCACTGGTGATAACAAACGGCATCTTGTCCTTGCTCCTGTTAGTGAGCTAGAACATAAACATAGTTTATCTATATGTTTGCAGTGCATATACCAGTAAAAAACAACATAGCACAATGACCCAGGATTATGGGATGCAGAGGAAGAAGACCCAGATTCTTTGAACTTCTGTGCTGCTTCACAAATCAACACATGGAATATATTTTCCAGTTATATCTTAATGAAAACTGTTCTGTGAACTGTTATAAACTGATATTTAAAAGGGTCTGTGTTACAAGGGATATATGCTTTTTCTATCCAAGCAAATAATTTGACCGTGGCTTCAAATGTGAGCCTGCAACTCTGCCACCTGTCAGCTGTTACCCAGTTCTGCAGAAGGAAACGAGCCTATTTTTTTAACACAGGACAAACAAATCCTCTGTGAACTAAAATGTGCTCACTCAGCCACACTCCTTTCCCCAGGAGTCTCTCAATTTATCTTTTCTTCTGAGAAAATTTCCCACCTATCGAAGAATTTCCCACCTTCTTTACTTTTTAAGTAAAAAGAAAAGCCTAGTATTTATTATCTGCAGAAGTAAAAAGCCCCTGACTCCATCATGTTCTCCAGTATGTCATTTCAGGCGACTGTAGGGTACTTGCAATCATCTGTCTGTTTCCCAGGGACTCATTTGCTTTCTTAGTAATTCACAGTAATCAGTCATAGTGCTTGTAGGTACCATAATTACTCACCACGGAATGACTGCAACAACAGGTTGTGACTTTGTCACTGCAGAGTAACAACCAGAGCAGTTCTCTCTGGAATATGTGAGTTAATTCTGGAAGGTGAAGGAAAATATTCTCTCCTCAAGACGTGACTTCAACATCCAGAAACGACTGCAGTGACCCCTACTGTGTAACCTTCACTTTTCCTGTTCAAGAGGAGGAACTCTTTGCAGATCTGTTATAATTTTTCACACCTATCTACTATGTAGACTGTGATTACTGTATAATTCTCTCAGAAAAAAACGATAGTTCAGATGTTTTTCTAAAGAGCTTTAGCTCAGGAAATAGCAAAATTGAAACCATAGTTCAGTTCATTTTCTGTCTCCCTTTCCCAGGTAGGCCTGGGTTAATTAGTAACCAACCTTCCAATATCAATTTCCTCCTCTTGCACCTTTTCTGTATAAACTGTGTATATTTGTTCAGCCACTGTTGTTGCAGGATCACCCTCACCCTGCCCAAGTACAAAGGTTTACCAGTTTTGTTTAGCTAAGAAATGTAAAGATGAGTAAGATAACTCAGGTTTTGTAAACTAATTATTGCATTCTATACGAATGATACTGCATTCACTTAAAATTTGGTGCTGTTGGACCAAAATTTTAAATATATGGCAGTTCAAAGTCTTTGAAATTCTTTTCCAGTATTACTATTTGAAATGCTAGTTTATGCTTAAGTTGCTAATTTAGGAAGTGAGACATACGAGGTAGACAGACAACCCATGTGTCATGTACATTTGTGTCTATCCACGTTTTCATTTTTGCCAATGAAAATATAACACAGTTTACTGGAGAATTTTCAAGTTTAGAAGTCTTACTTGTGAGAGTGCTGTCTGAAGGGTTTTTAGGCATCAGGTGGGTTGATTCACAATTCTACTCCATAGTGTTTAGCTTAATTGTTTAAATTTTTTATTCCACTTCAACCTGAACAACAAACCCTCCCTGCAGTTCAGAGCTGATGGCATTTGCACTCTCTGTAGTGATGTTATTCAGCACACATGCTACAAAGAAAGAAGAAACTGAGTCCTTAGGCTTCCCTTAACATTCCCTGCTGTTCCTGCTATCAGGGACACACGAGGAACATTTGACTCCTGCTTTTTTGACTTAGATACAGCTGATTACAAGGAGGGGCCAGCTGCTCATAGCTTGTTCTGGCTTCTCCTTCTGTCACTCAGATAGGAAATGCTGCTGCTTTAAATAAATTTAAAATAAATTCATTGGATTCTTCCATAGCAATATTTCTTTTCCAAACCTGGAAACCAAATTTCTCTGCCACTGTGTAACAGGAAAAATACTTTCCCAACTTAGTACATCTGTAAACTATTTTTAAGGTGAAGTATGAGGATTAGTGACGTTTACTACATGGTGGCCCAGGGAACTGTAGGGCTCATGAAACCACCTGTGGCCCAAAGGGGAGCTGCAAAACCTTGAAACATTTAATTACAAGAATGTAAGATATATTAATAAATTGTGAAGGGGAAATAAATTGTGATACAAAATTTTTGAGAACTATTTATTGTTATTCTAGTATTTTTTAGTTGTTCCCCAGAAGATTACAGGTCTTGGAAACAAAAAATCCAGTAACCTGGGGATTTCTCTTCTGTGCATGTTCTTTTGCTGGTACTTGACAAACCTTCAGCAGTATAAAAGCTCCACAGTATCTTTGCAAGTCTTGGAGAGGTCTCCTCATAGCTTCATTTGATGTTTCATTTTCCATGTATGAGAAGAAGGAGTAAATGAATTTACTTTCTCCAATTCAGGACTTTTTAGGCCTGTTATGTCCCTACTAATTAGCCTCTTTTCTGATTGGTGAATACTACACTGTTCAGCTGTTCCAGCAGAGAAGTCAGTCCAAATTCTGAGCATCCGTCCTGGAACTTTCCTAACATTAACATATTCTTTTTGAAAGGAGGAGAACATCCTGGTTTTTTTTTCCCTGTAAATCTTTCAAAATCCATGTCTGAATTTCTCTAAGTGTGAAAAAAACAAAGCCATATATTATGCTAAAATAGAATTATTCCTTACTTTAAAATTGGGTTTGCACATATAATTTTTTTTCCCTCCCTCTTAGGTGCTTTGACAGATTTGAACCTTCTGGTAACAAACAGTTAACAGAATGCTGTAACAATACAACAAATCCTCAGGGAAATAGGTTATACATCCTAAAAGCAGATAAAATCATCCAACTAAAGGCAACAGGCCTTTACTCGACTATTTATAGAGCTATTTATAGGGGAAGAGAAAGAAGAAAAGGAATTAGTAAATTACTTTAAAAAGCACAGGTACTTAGAATTCATAGTTGATTCAGTGCTCATTTAGGAAGTCAGGAGACATGACAGAAAAAGAGTAAGGAATGTTAATAGTGTTACATAGACAAAGACTAATTTTTTTTCTACTTTTGTCACCTTCCTGTGTTTTGGATTTTTTTTTTTTCTTTTCCCACCCAGCTATTTCAAAGGCATATCCTCGCAATGACGCATCATTTTTCTGTCTCCTTGAGGTTTAGAAATAGCTGAGCTGTTATAAATAGATCACAATCTGCAAGAGACTAAGACAATGGAAGTACTGTAAAAGCTTCACTGAAAAATTTAGAGGTGGATTGAGATTCCGGCTGTCTCCTTGAGTAGAAGTGCTCAGTCTGAAATGCTTTATTAACCACTGCAGAGGAACCCGTGCTCCCCGTGCAGCAGGGGAGAACAGCCAGGTGCAATCAGGTGGCACTTCTGGTCCAGCCCGGTGCCTGGGAGCTCTCAGCTCAATGACGTGAGAAGGAGACACTGCAAAACTAAAACACAAGAGGCAGTTATTATTTTATACACTGTAGAGACTCTAAATCAGAATATTTAACTTCTACACCAGTTTTTCTGGCAGTACTTGTGTACTCTGAATTGATAGCACTCGTCAGGTTTGCTCTCTTTTTCCACTTTGCCTCCAAACCACCTTAACTTTAGTGAGGTGTCATAGCATATGGCTGAAAGCTTGACCTTGTCCAATAAAGCAGTGAAAAAATCAAACCTGGGAAACAGTTTAATATCCCTTTGCTTCTGTTTGAGAAATTCCTTTGTAGAGTCTTTTAGACCCTGCCAACACTTCCAAACAGACTTCAGAAAAATGAGTAGCTGTCCTGCACTGAAACCTAATACCTGGGAGTGGTGTTATTCCCCCAGTCATATACAAATAACTGGGGTCCATTTTCTTATACGTGACTGTATAATTCTGTTAGAGAGACAGAGAAAGATGCTTCGGTAACTGTGGGTAAAATAAGACATTAAATGGAAGGAACAAACTTTCTCAAAGATATGTTTCTGCCTTAAAGAGGAGCTGCTTCCTGAAACCAGGCTGTATTACAGTAACTATATCATGGCAAATAGCTTAATAAAAGCTATCCATTCTCAATCCTTGCCAAACACTAATGTAGGACCTGGTCTTTTCCTAAAGTCTGTCCCCAGTTGTTATAATCAAACTTTAGGCCAGTACACACTGCAGAATCAGGTCCTGCAAACCTAAATTAGCATTCTGTCGAAAACTAAACATACGTTGTTTTTTTTCATTGTCAATAATTTTGTTTCCAGGTTTGCAGAAGAAATATTGCTGTGGAAGAATCCAATGAATTTATTAATGAGCTTGGTAAGTATGTAACTATTAATATCTTCTGAGATTTTGTTTGTCTTATTTTTATCTTCAGTTTCAGACTCTGAAATAAACATATGTTCTGAAGCTTTCCACTGAGAATACTACAATATACTGTCTTAAAAACATTGTGATAACTGGGATATTGTAGGAAACAAGTAAATAGCTGTGTACGGTATTTCAGAAACAATATGTATCTTTACATGAAGTAAAGTCCTTTATCTCACATTGCACTGGTAGCCCTAAAAAAAAAATCTAAAATAATTCTTGGATGTTATTAAAGATTTTTCTTTCCAACCAGAAAAGAGAATACAAATATTGAAAGAAATATGTAACTTTGTCCTCTAATATTATCAGAGAGCATTAAATCTGCTATTACTATTGCATGGCATGACTGGCAATATAGTTTACCTGTCCTAAGCACATTTTCAGTAGCTGAGTCCTTCAATTTGTCAAAAAAGTTTCTATTTATTTCACAATCACTTTTGATCAGAGATACTGCTTTTGACTTCTGTAACTGAAGTCTTTGGCAATCCTCTTACTGACATTTTTAAGTACTCAAGTCCTTTGTTCTTTACAGTGAGGACATCATCTGGAGAGTTTAAGGAGGGCATCAGTACATTGCTCGTTGTTTCCACCCTTTGAGGGGAGGGACCCATTTGAAATTCACCTAGAAACTAAATTCAACTACTAGTATTTCTTGGATGTTCTCCTAATAACCAAGAAATTAAGAGATCAACCCATCAGTCATGTTGGAGGTCCTGAAAGGAAATACAGAAGAAAAAGATCAGTGTGCTTTCTGGGAAAAGAGGCTATCTGTGACTTCCTTCTGTGTGAAAGGTGACATTTACTGCTTTTATTTATAACGAAGCAAATTCAGCTCTAGAGAGAGTTAGATGTGAGGTCTCTGAAGTCAGCAGCTAGCCTTGGTCCGAATTTAGTGCAATGTGTTCCTCAGTACAAAGATTATTTCACTGCTTCTGTCACCTTAATTTACAGGTACTAAACAGAAATGCCTTCGTCTTGGTTTAGGTTTACAAAGCTACATTGTAGAAGGTGTGAATTTAATCAGGGAGGTAAGACTATATGAACTGCACTTGCATCTGATTAAAACAAATAAAAAACAGTTCAGGTGAAAAGTGCTCTGAGTTCTCACCATTTTTTTTAAACCCATATAAATTGTGAGAGCTAGTCCTTGTACTAAAAGAGAAGAATGTATAAAATCAATAGTAATTTTCTTGAATAGTCTTTCCATATGTAGACTATTGAACCTTAATTAAGATTTCTTTTGGTCAGGGAATATTTTTCCTTGCAGTGGTATGGTATTTCCTTTAAAAGCTATTGTCAGAAATTTAATTTTATTTTTAAAAGCTGAGAACTCAAATTCCCATTGACCTCAAGTCATTGACTAGAAATTAGGAAAGCAGGGATATCTGACCCTATATGCATTTCTTTTGTGTCCTTTTAAAGGACAATAAAAGTAAACAATTTCTTGCTTGAATGCTATTGGTTGGGTATTTTCCCAGCCTCTTGCTCTCAGAGGGGAAAGAAGGAAGTTCCTAGGGATCAGAGAAGTAGTCAGTTTGCTGTCCCTTGGTCACATACCTGCAGTCATCAAACACATCAGGCTCAGCAGGTACTTGGTATGCTCAGTACACAGCATAAAAACATGCATTTGTTTTACTAAAGTCATGTAAAAGTAAGGACTCATTGTGCAAGGACATAGTGGGCAGAGGAGGTAGGAGGATGTGTCATATTTTTAACTGCTTTGCCTGCCCTACTCATTTTGCATTTTAATTTTAACATTTCTAGTGTTTATTTAGAATAAGATGTACGAGCATGTGGGAGCTATCCTTCTAAGTTTTAGAAGTTGGAATTTTTTCTGGGGACCCCATACTGGGGACCCCAGAGGGTCTAAGCAGATCCATCTGTAGGTTCTGGCTGGTTAAGCTTCCTACCCTCTATGAAGACAGGCCAATTCAGAATTCATTGCAGGTTCAGTGGATAAATTGCATAAATTGTCTCTAGCTCCTGCTGGGACTACAGGATCAGCAGAGCTTTCCACACTTCCCAGTCTGGAGGGTTATGACAGGATCAAGGACATCATATTTTTCCTTCTATTCAAAGGCATCAATGTTGTCAGCAGCCCAACTTAAACATTTACTCTGTGGACAGCAAAACCAATGAAGCTGTATTTCCTATGGGTTTGTGTATCTGTATTTTTACAAATGCAAATTACTTGCACTCCCTTATGCCACCACTTTAAATGTCTCACCTGTTCCCTCTCCTTTTTCTCCAGTTCCCTCCTCTATTGCCTTACTTGCCTCCAAGTTCTTCACTGCTACTCAGGCACAAACAGTGACTCTGGACAAAAGGACGGTGGAGAGTTCCTGCCCTGGAATTTCCTCCCATGGAGGGCACTGTCTTGCCTTTCTTTTCTGTATTATGCTGCAGGAACACACTGTGTTGTAGTAAGCTAATATTTGTGCCCACCAAATTTAATATCTGCCAGTGGGTTCAAAGATTTTGAGGTGAGGAAAGGCTGATTACTGTATGAGCAGACACCATACAAAGACAAATCTGAATTCAAGGGGAAAAAAAAAATTTAAAAGGCCTATCCAGTAGGAAAAAGTTGGTGTATACACACACACACACTAAAGATAGTCTCAGTATGCACAGTTTCTGTCTTAGGTTTTTGCATTGCTCTGCCTTTGCTAATGAATGTAATGCTTCTAGAAGTATTGGATTAAAATTCAGAGGAAGAGAATGCTCTGCTTCCCTGCCAAACCGGACAGACCACTGCACTGGTTGTCTTGCTGGCTGTGAATATTTTATCCTTGGTCACCATTAACATTGCTGCAGCTGTGTATGATTTGCTGATTCACATGGTGACTGTTTCTCAGTTCCTCTGTTGAGGAGTTTTCTCTAACTGGTAGCATAAGTGCTTTTGGTCTTTGAAGAAGTAAGGAAAAGTCACACTGTTCCTCACACTACCTTAAAGTCTTCCCAGACTTACCCCGGGATATGTACAAACTGTTGTATTATAAAGAACTTCCACAAGAAGCTGCCTTGATGCAATGCCTCTCCTAGCAAAGGATTGACTAAAAAAAAAGTAGTTTTCATGTTATGCAAAATATATTAAAGGTCTCATGGAAAGGAAAGCTTTTCTGTTAACCTGATTGTACACTGGAACAAGTCCTAGCAGCATAAATCTCACCTTCAATTTACCTTTCTAATCTGACTTATGTAAATGACTTTTTTTTTTTTTTGGCTCAGAGTTAAAAGCTGCCAAAGGACAGCAGAATATTTTAACTCAACCAGAAATTCTTGATTTCAAAGTGCAGTTCTAGCTTATTAAAGAAACCAGTAAGTTTTTTCTAAACATTTAAGCTCCTAGAAATCTGCTTTATTTCCCCTCTAACCTAAGGAATAAATGATGGAGTCAGCTGACACCACCTTGTCCTTTTCAAGCGAAGTCTGTATTGTTAGCTATGTGCAGTCCTAGCAAGTATTTGTAACTAATTTTATTTTACTTTTAAAAGATAACTACTTTGCTTTAATTTTTCAGTTTATTTGGTGCTTTCTTTTAGACATTAAATTTGGATTTTTGGTTTTTAAGCCATTAAACATTTGTAACTATTTTTGGCAAGCATTCTCACCATGATACATGGTAAAGTTGTATGGGGAACACAAATCAAAATCTTTATAATATAACATGCATTGAACCAAAATCCCACAGAAACCCATATGCATGGATAAGTTAACCCAGATGTGTATTTATAGTACAGAAGTTTTTATATGGCATGTTTATGTATGATTTATATTAATTTTAGAAAGTATTAGTTCTGAATTTTCAAATATCCAGTGGTCATGTACATATTTATCAGTGTCACTCTCTTAGCTAAGAGAAAAAGATTGGATTTTGGTATATCACATTTATATATCACATTTACACATTACCAAATGTCATTCAGAGCTTGAGGTTTTTGAAAAACAGGTATTTCAATAATTTGGATGGATTTTGCACCTGACTCAGCTTTTTATTTTGTTTCATACTAGCAACTATTTAAAAAACCCCCCCAACTTTATACTTCAAGTAACTCAAAGTAACTTAGATCTAGTTTATTACATTTCCTTTTCTCTGAAGACTGCTTTGACTAGAAGTATTTGTGATAAAGATACATTAGGACAGTTTGTGAGCAGTGCAGCAGTTTGTCCATTTTTCCTAATCCTCATTTTCATAGCTGAAAGAACTCTCTGAGCAGGTGTAGTAATTTGTAACAGGCTGCAATCCAGATGTTTACACACAGCCTGGCTGAAAGAAATAACCATGCTGAGCCCCTACAATTTTCAGTTCTGCCCAGGCTAGAGTAGCTTGTCAGGCTAGAATAATGCTGTTCTGTGCTCAGGCTTTTCACAATGCTCACCTCACCACATTCAGCTGGGGATGGATTGAGCTTTTAAACTCAGTAAGAAACCATTTTTTATATATATAGATGTATAAAAACATTTTACATCACTCTCTATCAGTCATATTCTATTCTCTGGTCCTCAGCTGTAACTTCTTGTTCACATTCCAGGTTATGTAGAAGCCTACAAAGAAACGTTATGCATTTGGTCTTAATTTCTCTCTTCAAAGAGTGTTTAAATATTTAATTCTTAAAAAATTTTATTTAGGAAATGACCTTGGCACCTCCGAGACCAAGCAGAAGGAAGGGAGATGATTACAGTGCAAGTACTTAAAAACACAGCTGCAAGAAAAGGAAAAAACACAGCTCCAAGCAAGGCTGCAGAGATGGTCACATTCCTAATGTGATGGGCAACAGAAGTTATCGGAGATTAGAGAAAAATTGCTTTTAAGGCTTCAGTAAATGTAGTTTGTGACTACAAAGATCCGCTTTTTCCTTTTTAGTTGACAAACAGTAACTGCAAGTCATTTGAATTACAGGTCCTCCCTAAAAGCTTTTGTAGTAATTTGCCAGAATAGTCTCCATCAAGATTAAATAATTTTGTTTGGACCTTAGATCTAGTTTATTACAGTGACATTTCGTAATAAAACCCCCACTACATGAGCTGATAATTGTCTGTCTCTGAATTCTGTAAGATTACAGGAGGCCTGCACTCCTGCTCTCAGACGTGGTTTCTCTTTGTGGTTAATTAGCCGCGGGGGAGATTCTCAGAGATTATGACTTCTGAAAGTCCTTCCAGAGACAGATGATAAACAAGCCTTCTCCTGCCCCGGGTCATCTCCCCTAAGACATTCAGCTTTTGTCTCCTGCCTCCTTCAGGAGAGGCCTTTACGGTAGAGGCAGACAGGATTTTAATGGGCCGCTGTCCTCAGTGGAGGGTGAATCCACACACAGGGACCTGAACAACCTGGAGAGAGCATTGCCTTCCACGCCGGCTGGAGTCCCTTCCACCTCGGGCACAACTCCAGTTAAATGGGTCGAATGCCTGTCGTGCCTCTCTTCCTCTGAGTCTGCCTCAACACGAAAACTTGCAGTTTTCTATCAATTTCTACCCTTGGCTAAAATAATGGTTTATCTAAAAATATTCTATAAAATAATGCAAATTATGGTTTATTCTTTGGAAAAAAAAAAAAAAGGGGGTGGGTGGGTGGAATCCTCCCTCAGAAAAGGGAGGTGCCAAATAAGATGCAAGCAGTAACGTGTTTGTTGTGTGGTGTCCCAGTTCCCGATGTCTGCAGTCAGGTCAGTGTCCTGGGCAGAAGCTGCCGTGCTGGTGCTGGCAGAGATGGCCGGTGGTAGCTCTTTCTCGACCTGACTTCGGACTAGGGCCCAAACGTGAACTATTGTGTAAAGAACACCATCATTTGAGCTTAATCCTCCAACAGCTTCAGGACCGTCCTCTTTTCGTTCACGGCTGATACAACACCCCAAATCTCCGAGCTGTCCTTTTCACTTCCGTGACTTCTTTATTTAACACCACTGACCTTTTGATATGCGCACGACTCAGCTCAGAGTTACACTCCCTCCTCCCTTTTTCTGCCTCATTAATTACTGTGTGGTGAAGTTCACGGCGGTGTTGATTTAAACATTTAAGTAATTTTATTTCATTTTTAAACAGTGTTACCGCTAGGTGACCGCAGTGGGCTGTGAAGGCCCTACGTAATTAATTCCTTTGTGCTGTAGATACGCATTTGGAACTTGTGAGGGGCGGGAAGCGCTAATGCATTTCGTGCCTGCCGTGGCCCAGGAAGGCTGCCCGACCGGTTTTTGTGAACGCAAGGCCCTTGCTCGTTCCCAGCAGAGGCGCGGAGCCTGCAGCCGCACGCGGCCCGGGAGCGGACTAGGCCGTGCCCGCTGAGTGCAGCCCGTGAGCGGACACGGCGGTGCCCGCGTGATTGTGCAGCCGTGATGCGGACTCTGTCCGGGCCCGCTGAGGGGCGCACCCGGGCCGTGGTGCCGCGGAGGCGTTGCCTCGGGCTTGGTGCGCGGCCGCCCCCCGCGGCGTGGCTGGCTCCGTCCCCTCCCCGCAGCTGGCCCCTTGCTGCGGCGGCGGCGTGCGCGGCCCTGGGCCTGGTGGGTTGCGGGATGGTGCTCGGAGCCGCCGCACCTCATGCGAGCCAATGGTGAAAAGGTAATGTGAGTATTGGTGGAGGGATTGTGCTACGCGGCGGTGCAGGGAAGGGTCTTGCGATGCTCCCGGCCCGATCGCCCCCCCCGTCCGCCACCGCTGGGCCGTCCCCGCGGGAGTCGCGGGCAGGGGAGTCGGGGCGGCACCCGCCCCGGGCGCCCCTGGGCTGCGGCCCCGGCCCCCTCTCTACACCGGGCGTGGCCGCGCTGACTCAGCCTCGCACCGGGAGGCTTCCGGGGGGGAGCTGCTCGGCCGGGAGGCATCGGCAGCCCCTTCCCTGCCGCGCGCTGCTGCTGGCGGCCGGCTCCGCGCACCTCCCGCCCCCTCCGGCCGTGCCGCGCCGCCGCCGCCGCGCAGGGCGGCTCTGCGTGCGGGGAGGGACGGAGCCGCCCTCGCCGCGGGGGTGGCGCCGCGCACGCCGCCCTGCAACGCCTCCGCGGGCGCGTCCCGGGCCTGCCATCAGCGAGGCAACGGCCGGTCCGTTCACGGGCTAGCCACCTCAGCGGGCACGGCGGTCGCTCACGGGCTGCCCCTATCGCGGGCACGGCCGGTCCGCTCACGTGGTCTGCGTGCGGCTGCAGGCTCCGTGCGCCTCTGCTGTGACACTAGCAGGCCTTGGCAGTTTTCAAAACACGGCTCGGCAGCCCTTCCGGGCCCCGGCAGGCGCGGTAATGACATTTTTAGGGCTTTCTTCCCCTCAACACGTTCCGAATGCGTATATTACGAGCACAAAGGAGTAATTACTGTAGGGCCTTTCACAGCCACTGCGTCACCTCGTCGGTAACCTGTTTTAAAAATGAAATAAAATTTACTTAAATTTTTAAATCAACACACACCGGGGGGGGGGACGTGAACTTGCACCCCACAGTAATTACTGAGGCAGAAAAGGGAGGAGGGAGTGAACTCTTGATCTGAGTCGTGCTGCCAATATCAAAAGGTCATGGGTTAAACTAAAAGAGGGGTCAGATGCGGG
>CM031863.1:29971180-29990679 GCA_018697195.1 Certhia americana | reverse complement strand
CCCCTGCCCGCGCTCCGCGGGGACCGGCCCCGCGGGGCTGGCCGGGGCCGGCTGTGGCGCACTGAGCCGCCGTGAGCCGCCGGGCTGGGCAGGCGGACTGGACAGACCGTTCCCCCCCGCTGTCCGTCCCGACACCGGCTCCAGCGCACTCCCAGCGGGGCGGCGGGCCTCGTCCCCGCGGCCGCCCGGGATGCTGCCGGTGGGCCCGCGCCGCAGCTTTTCCCGCAGGCGGTTCCTGCTGCGCCTCCACGGAGCCGGCCGGCTGTGTCCGTCCTGACGGCCGCTGTGGTGGGTGCCGGCCCTTTCCTCCTGAAGCTTTAGCATCTCTTAGAAGCGTGCTGCGGCCGAGCCGTGTAATGCCCCCTGCCCTCCCCGGTGACAGGGTGGTAGTCCCGGAGGTGGCCGCTGGCCGGGCCGTGTCCCGCGGGAGCTCCTGCACAGGCATCCCCGCACTTCTCCTTGCCGCCAGGCTCCAGGCGTGGCGTTACGTGTGGCTGTTACTCGGATCCAGAGCCCTTACATCCTTAAAATACCATGGGCTTTAGTAAGCGGGTTGTCGGTTGCTGCTGTGTTTATTTGAACAAGCGTAGGAGCAGATACACTACTTAGGAAGTCAGTGCTGAAGGTGCCATAGCTGCTACGGATGCCTGCGATGTTCTAAGTTAGGTGGAGTTTAAAATCCGTGTCTATTCGGCAGCTCTAAAGTTTTTATAGTAGGCTCTTTTTAAATGTTGTGTTAATGAAAAGTACAGTGTTGAGGAGTGATAAACTTGGAGTGATAAACTAGGGCAGGAGAGAACAGCTGAATAAATATAGCACTGAAGTATTTCAGTAAAAACTTGCTCCAAACATTATTACCTTACTAAGATATATTAGGTCTTCTTGTCCCCCAGTTAGTAATGTCCAAGGAAAAAGATTACAAAATGCTAGTTTTCTAGCTTGGTTATTTTTCTTTGTGTGTTTTTTGTTTCACTGGGTAGGAATAGTGGACAAAGGTGACGTTTATTTTGTTGTTTGTATTCTGTGAAGACCCACCAAAGAATAGGAGAAAAGAAAACAATCACCCCTTTAAGGGTGGTTTTGTGGTAGTAGTCAAAAATCCAGTAAAAATCATAAGAAGACTTAAGAAAAAGTCAAACAGCTGGAGTGGGAATATGAGAGTAGAAGCTGATGGTATGAGGAGCTAATGGGAGGAAGCTGTGGTTTATCACTGACGTAGCTGGTACTAGGGCACAGCTTGAATGCAGCCTAAAATTCATCTTAATCTTCAGCTACAGTACACTGGGCCTGAGTTTATATAGCAGTGTGGGAAATCGTGAGCTGGTGACACGATCCATGTGCAGGTGTGGCACTCGGTCCCAGAGGCTGGGATGGCCAGGAAGGCCTTGCTGTCCTGCAGCAGACTGGGACTGCTGCTGCTGCCAGGCTTGGTGGGGCGGCTGGGTGCCCGTGTCCCTCCCCAGCGCTGGCAGCAGTGTGCTCCTGGAGTGCTCTGGGCACTTACCTGGTTTGTAGCTGAAAGCACACGTGGAAATAACCATCATTAATCAAGTGTAAACCTTGGAGGCAGTTAACAAATTGAAAACCGATTTAAAAAACTGGAGGCTGATACCCGCTAAAAATAAACTTTAACAGATAGAGTCTATTCCGACATCTTAATGTGCACGTATTAAATGGAAAACAAGATTGGAAAGCAGGAGTCATAAGATGTGAGTTTAATGATTTTTCTTTTAATAGATGAGGATTCATAGTGTTCTTTAATGTTAATACTAGCACTATTGTAGCAACTCCAGACCTATCTTAAGTGCATTATAAACCTATTATAAACCTAATCTTGACATATTTCAGGACATACTGTTTTCTTCCAGTCTAATTGACTAAATGTGTCAGTGTGTAGATTTTTTTATATCCATACTGAAGAAGCAGAATATCCTATAGCCCAACACATTAAGTGAGTGCATACCAGTGACACAAAATAAAGCTATTTTAAGTGTTAAGTGCTGCAGAACAAGGTGGTTTCACTTTCACAGAAACCCTAATTGTGTTGGTTAATGTTACAACACTTGTGTCCTGCTTTACAGTTGAAACAAGTGCATTTCCCAGGACCAAGTTAATTCACTCTGTGTGACATTTCTGATTTTATAAATTCAGAGTCACGTGTTGATGATGCTGGGGCCTCACAGGAGGAACTGCTTACCTTTAGAGAGCAGGGGATGATGTGGGGCAGGTGGGTCAACCTGTGGCAGTTGTTCTGGATGGCTTGGCAGGGAACAGCCCATTCAAGGGCTCCGCCTGGAGGATGGCTTATCTGGGAGAGGCTTGGGAACGTGATGCAAGAGGGAATGAAGTCTAGGCACTTCTCTGTCATGACGTAAGTTGTTTGCATAACATTCTCCTCCTTTTTGGCATGGATGCAGGCGACAGTGCCAGGCTGCTCCTTAGGAGTGAAACTGCTTGAAAATGGAAAACATGGTCTATTATTTATGGCTATTGCAGCGGTGCCTTGTAGGCCTGCTGGATGCAGGGCTTCCTTCTGGAGGCACTGCACACATCCTGAAGCAGAAAGTCTTTGACCCAAAGACTTTTGTAGCTTGGATCGATGGGGCTGGGCAGAGGGTCTGAGGAGGAGGTGTTGTGCCTGAGCTGTGTGATGGATGCACTCATGGCAGTTTCACCAGCTGGGGCATGAGTGAGGTGAGCCTTCCTATAGTTTTAAGTCTCCTTCTCTGGCAGACCTGTTCTTGATCAAACAATACTTAGTGACTTTAAAACAAAGTGTTTTGAAGAAATGTGTTTTCCATTAACAGATTTTAAAATGTTTGTATGAAAACTTCACGTGGACTTCAATGTATTTGCTACAAGGTGAGTTTTCTAGACATTGAAAGGCTGGAAGGGGTCATTAAAAAGTGATGCCATGCTGGCTGGCTTTGATTTATCTGCACAATGCAAACAGCAAGCTGGCTGCTCTCTTCCTACAGCTGCATGTTGTTTGAGAGATTAATTGATCATTCCTGTTCTGAGTATGTTTTCTGAGACTGTATAATATAAATCTTCTACAGTGAGTCATTTTGTTAGGTATTTAATGGGTTAAGCCTCTCTTGATTGTTTGCACTGTCTTCTCATGAAATGTCACGGGGTTTTTTTGGTGGTTTGTCTTTTAACATTCACATACATCTAAACCCAGATTTTGAGTCTCTGCTTTGTGAGTCTTAATTATACTTTAATTTTCAGTGCCTAGTGAATGGAATATTTATGCTGAATTAAAATTTATTTTAGAGCAACAGTACACTTTTACCTCAAATCTAACTTTCTGTTGGTCTGCAAATGAAGTTTCAATGCCTGGTTCTGTAAGTACTATGGTATTTTCTCTGAGAGATTTAGGGATTTGCTACCCCAGTCTGATCTCGATTGACACTTTTTTTTTTTTTTTAATTTGAGATACAGTTGAAAGCAGGAGGGTTTTTTCCTACAAAGTTTTGGGAAGAATGACTCCAAGAGGAGAGCTGAGTTTTTAGTGTACACTGCTATTATTTTTATTTCTTTTGTGTTCTTTGTTTTTATTCTTGTAATATGAGATTGTTTTGAGTAGATTAGCTTTTTATCCTTTCTGATCTTGAAATCCTGTTAATTATTAGGAAAGACAGACTAAATGAGGATCAATTTAAGAAATAAAAGCAAGAATGCCAAGAAGATACTTAACTAAATGTAGAATGCCCTCCTTCTACCTACCTGCCAAAGAGGCTCATTGCAGTTGTTAAAATGACCACTGCACTGTCATCACTGAATTTCTTGGGACAAATGGTTCTTCCTCCATTCCCAAGATAGATGCAACAATTTCCCTGCGGACTTGTGCCTTTGAGCAGCTGTTTGCAGGAGATGACTGGATAAAAAATATGTTCTAGATGTAAAGGCTTGAAAGTGGATTTTGACTTGCTGGAGGAATAGATATTAAAGCAGGTGACAGCAATCTGTATCAGAAAACTTAGAAAAAATGATAGCCTCTACTTATATAAAAAAAAATCCTATCTGTGCAGATCTTGAAGGGAGAAGAGCCTTGTGGTTAACAAGTATTCTTCCTATCTGAGGATAAGCACGTGCAGTTGGGCATAAAGAGGTTCAGAGCAGGCATGATCTCATGGACTAATGCCCAGTCTGAGAGCTGGGTAGGCTCCCAGAGCTTCCCATGCAGCCGTGAGCGAGGGATGTGTGCTCCCAGCCCAGCACGGTGGGATCACGGGCTGGGGGGGAAATTCAGCACTTCAGGTCTCCATGAGGTCTTTCCCCATTGTAGCCTTGTAGGGGTGATGGGATGGTGAGGAAACAAGGGCTTGGTTCCTAGTGCTGAGTTCTGTAGTGGTTTGGAAATGTCAGCCTCCGTGGAGATAAAAGCTCCTTTGTCAGTTGGAGGACCAAAGTGCTTTCTTGTGACACACATGTGCTGCTGTGCTGTGCCCTTGCTACACCTCTTCCCTTTCCCTTTGTAGGGCTTTCTCAGGAGTCTTGTAGAACTTCTTTCCAGTTTACATCTTAGGGCTTTCTTGTGTGTTTCTGAACCCTAATTTTGGGGGAAATAGCTCCAAATCATTACTCTTGCTTTTAGAGTGATAGTACCACTCTGCAACCTCTCTGATGTCATTTGTCCTGGCTGAGCTGATTACATTCAACAGGCCTCGACCAGAATGTTGTGTTCTCTTCAAACGAATTAAAATTTATGTTCACTCTGAAATCCATCTGTTAACTCCCTTAACTCCTTACTCCTGTTTAAAATGTTGTTCATTTTAAACTTGCCAGCTGTGCTTGTCTTCTGTCCTCCTGTTGTCTTGTGTGTTAGAAAAAATATTTGCAAAGTAAAGATACAGTATTTGAAGGCAGTGGTTACAATAACCAGTAGAAAATTATTCTCCTATCACTGAGAAGTATATTGGTTTTTCCATCTGTTTAGCATCCAGTTTGCTGCACGTTCAATTCCTGACTGGCAGGGGGGTTTTGTCAGTAGAAGAAAACCCCATAGGTTCAGGGGTTTTGTAGATTTTTTTCAGTAACAGTACTGCTCTGTTCATTTTCTCCTTCTCAGTCATTTATTTTTAGAATTTAAAACATTGCTTTCAAAAACCTGACTCCTAAACAAACTAGTGATCAAAACAATAAAGAATGCCATATGGCTCCTACCACTCTTGATGCTGTTATATTTCTGAAGAGTATATTCTGTATTATTAATAACATTTAATGAAGCTCTTAGTGTGGGAAAATATTTACTGAAATTATTATGAAATACACTTTTCAAAGCGTTCTAGCCCAGGATGTTCTAGTCAGAATAGCAGGAGTGGATCTTTTGGATTGTGCACATGTAATGTGTTATAAGATGGATGCTGAGAGTGATATAAATTATGGAGGGGAGAAGAATATGCAGCAATGAAAGTGTTCAAAGATTATCAGTATCATAATTTGTTATGTACTCACTATTCATGCAACATATGAAATTGAAATTCCACTTCAATAGAAAAGGGAAATGAAATTTAAAAAAAGAGTGAATACTAATTGCTCTAAAAGCCTTCAGTATAATTCATATGAAACCAGATGGTTCAGAGCTCATATATAGGAATGAGCTTGTTTAAATCAGGATGATTTCAAGCTATCCTTACAAAAAAGTTGTCCTAAAATATCCATAAAAAATATCCAACATAAAATGTTGGTTAAAATGTGAATTCTGCCTTGTCATGTCTGGGGAACAGGAAATCTATTCTTCAGAAGCAAATGCTGTAAAGCTCTGATGCAGCACACAAGCAAGGTGCTGTAAACAGATGAGCATATACTGAGAGCTCAGTTACATCTCCTTGACATAAGTGGGGCCCTGCACAAGATCTAGAGTCTTTGTTGTCAAAGAAAGGCAAGGCATAAAGAAACTAAGAGTGCAGACGATGACTGATCTAATTTACTCATTAGAAGGGCTTTTTTTGTGGATACAGAAATGAGCAAAAACCCCACAGTTCTTCCACCTGTCAGGTGGATGTGGCTGGCTGAATCAAAAATTGCAGGAGCTCTCTAGACAGCTGCTGGGTTTTGGTTCATGTGGCTTTTGATGGTAACAGGCAAGAACAATAAAATGTGCTTTCACATTTGACTGTTATAACAACTTAATTAGGACTGTCTAATCTTTTGACAGTTGAAATACTTTTTTTTAAATTTAATTGGATTGTCTCTGAAGAAACTGGAGGAAAAAAGTTAAGTCTCTGTGTATGCACTGGCTTGGTTTTCATTTACTTCTGACCTTGAATACATGAATATTTAAGGTTCCAAGATTTGTATGTAGCCTTTTCTCCTAAGTAAAACCAGAGATCCTCGTAGATGGTATCCCATAGAAATCACATTTAAAAGTGAAAAACATACACAAAACTTGGGAGTGTTTGGGAGTTTAATGATGGTATTTTTAGGCATGTCTTTCACTGAACTGTGTAAGGTTTAGGTTATTTTCATAAACTGTTGTTTTTAGAAATATCCATGTCTTCTTGTCAGCTGTTACATACATATATGTTGAATCATTAGGAAACAATTAATTTAACATACTAGTAAATGTAAGTCTCTTTTCCCTTATTAGACTTTGTCAGTATTAAATAATCCATTCCAACTCCATTGTCAGTATTGAATAATGATGAAATATAATTAATTAATTTAAAGGCACTGGATATACTGTTGCATGACTAATTTGAAGGGGATGATGTTGTACTTTCAGATGAGTAATGAAAGACTTATTTCATTGTCTTCTTCTACTTGGACTGAAGTGAAGACCTGCAAAAATATACTTATCATAGAATGATATAATATCCTGAGTTGGAAGGAACTCAGTTGGATCATCCTGTCCAACTTCAAATTCCTGTACCAGATCATAAATTGAGTGCTCTTTGAGAAATTGCAGGTTCTTCTGCTTCTCCTTTCAAATACCAGTCCTTGAAAAAGTTCCTCTGAGATAGTAATACTAACCCAAACAGCAAAGGGATAACAAAACCAGAATATATTAAATGTTTAACTTCCTTACAATGAACAAGAGCTATTCTTACTCAGTTAAATTTAAAGGTACCAATAGAGCAAAAATAGTTTTTTAATAATGATCTGGAGCTGATAGCCTGCTGGCAGAGCTGGGTTTTATTCTTTGAAAAGGAAGCTTTTATTAGCTAGGTTAGTTTATTGGAATGTATTGTTTTTAAAAATGTCAAAGCTGGTTGGTCACTCTAAGGAGTGTTTATTTTTTAGAGTTGCTTATCAATTTTGCAGGCTCTTCTGCAGAAGATGAGCGCAGGCAGCTGCAGTGCTGTTACCTCCCAGTCCAGGGAGGTAAACCAGTTCAGGCTTTTTCAATTTCAGAATTTGACTTGAAGATACCTTTATAGCGCCTGTCTCTGTTTCTTTGCTCCCAGGTCTTTGATATCTTTGAGATTGTTATACTAATTTTGATCTTAAAGCCCCATCCTAATTTCCCCCTCTCTTCCCATTCAGCCTAGAAGCTCCAGCTTCCCATCAATTTCTGCTGTAGTTGTGGAGTGCTTAGAATGTATTTCAAGAGCAAACTGATAACCTTTTGAAGGCCATCATGAGGCTTTGGATAATAATTTGTTTTGATGTTCAAAATAACCCGGATTTATGTGGCTGCATTGCTTAATTACAAAATCATGACTATCCTTTGGCATAGGAGGGAATACAGGAAATAAAGCAGTTAGCCTTGGAGGAGAAAAGCCAACTTGAAAGAAGAGACTTGCAAATGCTGGCACTTAATTGCCACAGCAACTCTGAATATATAAGTTATTCTCTCTCCTAAACGTGAAAGATGTTTTATTGCATAATATAAAAGCTGCTGTTGGGAGAACTTCACAGAATTGGTCATAAACCACATTTTTATTGATGCTACCATGTACCACTAGTCTAGACAAACGGCCTTCCCCAGCCTGAATACTGTATTTACTGCTCAGGAATGCTACTTTTAAGAAAGAAGCTGTCTTTGTCCTTTATGGCTGGCATTGCAGGTCTGCTCCCCTGTGGTATCTTAACCACCTGATGTTTTATTTGTTCACAGGGTAGCCCTAGTTCCTTGAGAGTCCACCAGATACTGGATGCTTGTGGTAAACCATGGCAGCTGATGATAAGGTGGCCATTCTAACCGACGATGAAGAAGAACAGAAGAGGAAGTATGTGCTTGCTGATCCTTTCAATGGCATTTCCAAGGATCAAGACTTGCCACCCAATAATGAATCCCCTTCGACAGAGACAACCACTGCCCCAGATGAAGAACTGGATTGGTTAGAAAAGCACTGTGTCAAAATCAACAACGACCTGCTGATCTCAAAGGTCTTTTATTTTTTCTTCTATTCCGCATATGGCTCTCTCTACCCCTTGCTGCCCGTGTACTACAAGCAGCTGGGTATGACACCCAGCCAGAGCGGACTTCTGGTGGGCATCAGGTACTTTATTGAGTTTTGCAGTGCTCCCTTCTGGGGAGTGGTGGCAGACCGCTTCAAGAAAGGCAAGATTGTCCTGCTGTTTTCGCTTTTGTGCTGGGTTTTGTTTAACCTGGGCATTGGATTTGTGAGACCAGCCACCTTAAGATGTGTACCAAAGGGGCTTCCCCCAGCACATCCCACCAACGCAAGCAGCCTTTTAACAACAATTCCACAAAACGCCTCGATGTCTTCTCCAGTAACCACAGTGAGTGCTGCATCCCCAAAAGTTCGTGTGAGGAGAGACCTGGTCACTTCTAGTCCAGTCACTTTGGAAACAACAGGGACACCTAATCCCGAAATAACATTCCTGGTACCTACGCAGAGCAATGATGAGGATTTTACCTTGGAAAACAGTACCCATTTGATTTTGGAAAGCACCACCACTAGCCCAGTCTCACCAGGGAACGCAACTCTGAGCACCACCCCAGCTTCCATCAGCACAAAGCCAATGCCTTCTGACCAAGCCGTGCTCGTTTATGATCAACAAGAAGTAGAGGCCATCTTTCTACTCATTCTGCTGGTTGTCATAATAGGAGAATTTTTCAGTGCTTCTTCTGTTACCATCGTGGACACCATAACTCTGCAGTACCTCGGCAAACACAGGGACCGGTATGGATTGCAGCGTATGTGGGGGTCTCTGGGCTGGGGGCTGGCCATGCTCTCCGTGGGAATTGGCATTGACTATACTCACACAGAAGTTGCCATTGAAGGTCAAGGATGTAAAGCTCCAGAGTACAAGAACTACAGGATCGTTTTTATTGTTTTTGGTGTCCTCATGACAATGGCGCTAATTGTGGCCACCCAGTTTCGATTTCATTACGCGCACTTCAAGCAAGATGAAAATAAGAGAAAAGAGGCAGAGGTCTCACAGGTGGACAGAAATGCCTCCAATGAATCTTCAGATAACACTCCTACCAGTATGAGCCAGTCACAGTCTTTCAGTTTTTGGGACCTAATTAAACTGCTATGCAGTATCCAGTATGGCTCCGTGCTCTTTGTGGCCTGGTTCATGGGGTTTGGATATGGCTTTGTGTTCACCTTTCTGTACTGGCACTTGGAAGATCTGAACGGCACCACCACTCTCTTTGGAGTTTGTTCTGTGCTCAGTCATGTGTCCGAGCTGACTGCCTACTTTTTCAGCCACAAACTCATTGAATTGGTTGGTCACATCAGGTAAGATGGCAGCAACCATTAAAGAGCTATACAAAAAATGATGACTTTCAGTCTCAGCCCTTGTGCTACAAAATGAAACTCAAGCTAATCCTTTTTTTTTTTTTCTTTTTTTTTTTTTAAATTCCAAGTTCTATTCAGTTATGTGGCTCACATGATGGATTTTTTTTTGTTGTTTCTAAGAGTTGAAAATGGTCTGAAATGATTGCTTTGCATTTGAATTGGATGTTGGTATGTGCATTATGCCTGGCACCATAACCTTTTTCAGATGGTTCCAGAAGATATTCTTGTTCCCTGATGTATCCCTCTGTTAGAGATCTTTACAAATTGCCACCCACTCAAGGGTTGTCTGTTCTGACATACAAATACCATTAGTTTTTCAATTTTTTCCTGTGAGTAGCAACATTCTGCAAACCTCTTGCTTTAGCCTGGCTCCCCTTGCAGGGCAGTTTGTTGCCCCCTCAGCAGCCTGGAAAGGTGTCAGCTGCAGGCTGAGAGGGGAGAAGCAGAGCTGAGGAAAGGAGGTGAGCACCTCCTGTGTACATGGCCTCGTAATCAGACTCTGGGTGTTGGCAGAATGAGGTTGCAGCCCAGCAGTGTCACTTACCAGTTCAGGGCTTGCTCTCCTCCTTTAGTTGCAGCAGTGTGTCAGCTATGAAGTGAAATAGCTGCAGGGCTTGTCCTGTTTTTATTGCCTTGTGTAAGTGAAAGCGACTACTCCCAGCATATTAGTGAACATTGCTTTCCAGTAAATTCACTAAATTGACTTAATTTCCAAATTATTCTAAATATTCTAAATCCCTCTACTGCTCTCTAAAAAAAGCACAGGGGAGGAAAGATGGGGAAAACCTGAGTTAACGAAGCTGCAAAGGTGGGGATTTTTATGTTTACTCAGGTATGCTGTGCATCTAAACACAGAGCTGTGTGCTGTTAGCATCATATCCTTTCCAAATGCCCAGTTTATAATCATACCGTCATTGAGATGTAAGCATTTTTAAGCTGTTTGCATTGTTCTTTTTGTATATTCTGTTCTAAGGTTTTCCTCTTTGTTTTGCTTTTATTGGTATGAATATTTTTATTCATTTGACCTCTACTGAAAATGTTTGAGATGTTTAGCACGATAATTTGATAGATTACTTAAAAGACAGAATTCTTTCTTACTTTAAACTGAGGAGGATCTCTTTACTTAGTCAGTCTTAGTCTCTGAATTTGACAATAATTAGTAAGAGAAAATGACACCTTGCATGCAAAGCCTGGAGGAAGGATATGATGATGGAGGAGTGGTGAGAACAGATCACAGTCTTGACAGCTAAAGATAGCTTGGGTGTGCTTTTTCAATGTATAGTATAGTACAAAATCCAGGCTTAGACTTCAACTAAAGAAAGAATGAAAACCAGAAGAGTGGTAAGATTGTGAATAGGATGGAATAGAAGGGATGGGAGCATTGGCCAGTGAAAAGAAGGATGATATATGGGATTAGATCCTTTTGGTTTTTTTCTTTGAACACTGCTAATCCTGTGAAGGCGAGATTGGATCAAGATTAAATAGTTTAAACACTAATCCTTATTTGCTATGAAACAGCATTCTCCATACCTACACCTGGAAAATGCACATTAGTCATGTTTTAGTGTTATCTAATGCTTACTTGTGTTTAGTCATCACAGTCTGAGGTGACTCCTCCTGGTTGCCTCCCACTGGGTACTTTCTGAGCTTCATGTGTTTGAGAGGAGGCAAGCTTTCTTCTGTTTTTTTTTCCCCAAAGAAAGATGGATAGGAGTTCATAGCTCATCTTCTTTGACAGTTCTGTATATGTGTTGTCTGCTGCCTTCTAGTGCAGATAATAATTTTCCCATTAATAAGAGCCAATAACCTCCAACTCCATATCCTTAGCCAGAAGCATTTGGCATTGATGTTTTACCTATTTCTAATAGTTCAAAATTCCTTTCTGGGTTGTTGGACTTCTAGATGTAGGCATTCTTTCTGTAGTATTTGAATATTTATCATTCAATTTTTTGTTCTGTGCTGAGTGTTTGAATACAGGCATGAGTACCAGAATTGCATGCATTGTCACAGTAGCAGGAGAAAATGCTACTGAATGTCCTTTATGGAACTGCGAGAAAACAGGCTTTACCCCTTATCAGACACAAGTTCAGTTTCCCTTTTCAACTCTTAAAAATCTTTCTGTTTCTACCATTTTATGTGGTGGCATATAAAACCCTTACGACAGTTTGAAACCTCTTATGTTTTCACAGTTTTTCAAAACTAATACTGAAATCATTGTCCAAGCATTTTACACATGACAGTATTAAATATGTGCTGATTAAAATGCCCAGTTTCTGACTTCATTAGCTGTGGTATTCGTACACTTGTGCATTGCATGTGTGCTTCTAGTGTTTCTTTGAGAGGATATTAGGAAGAAATTCTTTACTGTGAGGGTGGTGGCACCCTAGCACAGGTTTCCCAGGGGAGCTGTGGCTAACCCATCCTTGGAAGTGTTCAAGACCAGGCTGGATGGGGCTTTGAAAAACCTGGCCTAATGAATGATGTCCCTGCCTATGGCAGAAGGGTTGGAACTAGATGTTCTTTAAGGTCCCTTCCAACCCAAACCATTCTACAATACTGTGACAAAAAAAGTGTACAAAACTGGTTATGGAGTATTTAGACCCCACCTGGTGTAGAAGCACTCAAAACTGCCAGTGACTTAAGAAGATGATGTCAGAGTCTGAAAATAACTTCCTACTTGAGGTTAAGCTTCAATGTGTTTGTCTGACCACAGTTCCAGCATGTGAGTTTTTATGTGAAACAGAGACTGTTACTCATGGCTGTAAACATCTTGGACTCCTTGGCACAAATATAGATTCAATTCTTTAAATGTTTAACCCATGAATTGAGTATGGTGTCTCTGTGGGTACTCCATATAGGGTTCATAAGGAGCATCTGTTTACATTTTCCATTTAGGTCTGATATGGAGCCTAAGTGATTATTATAAATGCATTTTTGAAAAGACTCTGTAAATATACAAAAGTTTTTGTGTGACGTACCCCTCCAAAACCATATTTATAGAAGTCTTCATAAACTGTAATTTACCTAAAATTCTGTATGTATATTCTAAGAAATTAAGAGGTGTGGAACCTGACTAAATTGCTGCTCTTAAACTCTGAATCCAAATCTTTCTGCAACTGTAACATGTTGGAAAAACGCAGGTAGGCGAGTGGTTAGTGATGATGGAAAAGCTCTGCAGCAGGAGGAGGTCACATCTCTGGTCTGGCTGTGCTAGGGAACAGCTGAGATAGGAAGACAGTTCTTGGTGAACAGACAAAGTTTTTGCTAGACAGAAGTGAAATTAAACTGTCTAGAACTCATCCTAAACAGAGAAGTGAATCTGTATTGCTGCTGAGGAAAAACAAATGTACATGGTGAGGCCTTTCCTTTGTATTCCTGAGTGTGTGCATCACTCTGGGCCTTTCTAGTAGGGGAATAAAGACATGAGCCTGCAGACCTTGTGAGTTTGGTTGCCTTTTGAGGCCAGTGTGTCCCAATATATTTCAAAAATGTGGTTGTACATAAGAACTACATTAAGTTGTGGCTGTGAAAGGAACCAAGTTATTTGTTTGGAACAGGAGGCATCAATTAAAGGATGAGATGAAATTTATGATTCACTGCACAAAGAACACGTTTGTTCTCATTATTGTATAATAGTGAACATTTTTATGGCTTCCCATGTTTTCTTCCTTGAATGCTTGGGCTTGTGTTGCCTAAAGGCAGCTAAAACCAGCTATTCATGGACCTCACATGTATCTGGAAGCAACACAGTTTGGTTTGATGTATGACTGAAGGGGGGGGGGGGACTCCTTCCTGCCGATCTGCCCTACTTGTTGAAAGTAAATTCATGTTGTTGTGAAATGCACAGGCCTTTTTCAATATCACTGACATGATGAAAACTATGGTACTGGATTTGTCACTGTCAGCATGTGTATTTGGAGACCTCAAATGTTGAAAAGATGTGTTTTTGTGATGGTGTCTCACTTTAGATTTTCAAATGGCTCCATACCATTTAATTAAATCTCAGTGTGCATTTGTAGAAAAACTAACTGAAAAAGCAGCACAAAGAATAACGAGCCCTTTCACAAGGTCAGTGTTTCACTGTAATTATCAATTGCATTTATTTCACTTATGCCAAACCAGGGTTCAAACAACAAGCCCTATTTGGGCAATAGATTATCCTTGTCCCTGAAAAAAAATCTTTAAAAGGTTGCAGTAGTGCCCTTTCTCAATCCATAAACATGTTTTCAATTAAGTCTTTGTTTCCCAAGATCCACCTAAAATAAGAGGAAGATAGCTGGATGAATGAGCACCCCAGAGGGAAGCTATGCTGAATTAAAAAACTGGAAGGGGAGAGTCATCAGGTTAAATGTGCAATGGGAAATGCACTTCACAAATAGTCTTTGTATTTCATTGTTTAAAAGCTGTTAAAGCTGTTGTAAGAGCTTTTTTTCTTTTTTTTTCCTCTAAATTCTGAGCTGCAGCATCTGCTGCTTTTCAACAGGATGGCTAAGTTTTATCCTGAGGCATGTTGTTATAAACCATATTGCTTCTGTGGGATGTGTTTTAGAGTAGTTCTGAGCAGTTTGCAGATACGGAGACTATAAACTTATATTAATTGGGTTAAAATTAATTCCTTTAATACAAACCTGCTTCAGGCTTTCATTGAAATGACAGAATGAGTCTCTGGATGATTAGAAAAGAAAGTTGTTTGGAAAGGATGTTGAATGCACTCAGAAATTCTCACTCTGAAGCACAATCCCATTTAAAGTGTGGCATAGAACTACAGAGCTCAGTGGGTTTGCTGTCTCTTTGATTTATGTTTTTTTTCTATTAGGATTTTTGAATGTGTTGAATGGGAAAGAGGAGAGTTTATGTTTGAGTGTAGGGACTTAAAGAATATATTTTGTGTTGAGCAAATGCTTTAGACTGGCAAACCATGTGCATGCAAATAACTTCTAAATCAGTAAGTTATGTTATAACATACCAGAAAGGGAAAGTGCAGACTGTCCTGACTTCTCCTTTCTTTATTTCCTTTAGAGTGCTTTATATTGGCCTTGCCTGTAATACAGCACGATACATCTACATCTCATATCTGGAAAATGCCTGGACTGTTCTTCCGATGGAAGTGCTTCAAGGTAAGACCTTCCAGCACAAGATCAGGTGCTTCCATTTATCTTGTTTTCAAGTGAGCTATGCTTAAGTAAAAAATCTAGTATTTCTCTATTTTTTTGACCACAAATACCCCAGAAGATGCAGGTTCATAAAACACATAAACCATTACTGTTTATCCTGGGAAATATTTGACGTCAAAAGGGTGGGTGTGCATTTGATTGTGCACAGTTCTCTGTTTATTCAAACAGAACTGTGTGAGACCAACACACCCTTTGAATAAACAGAGAGACAGAAGCATAAGCTGAGTACACACCTCCTGCAAATCCTGTTTGGTGATAAATGTGAACTTCATTACATGCCAGAGGTTGCACTCCTTGAAAGGATGCTGCAAAAAACCTCCAAACATAGTCTGGGTCATTCTGTCTCTGTTAAATAATTTCAGTTTTTCAGTTCCATCAGTATTTTTAGATTATAGAATTTTTGTTTTATTTTTTTAATTTGATTTTTTTTTAGCAGAAGTTCTCTCAATAGCTTTCTCAATGCTAAGGGAACTTCTTTAAGAGACATGCCCTTTTGCAAACCGACTTACAAGGACAGAGGTGTGGCCTATTGACAAGTAACTTGAGTCCTGTTTTCAAATCCTGTTGTAGAAGTCTGTAACAACTTCATTGCAGTGTTAAAGAATACATTGTTCTAGCTTAGTTTTTATGACTTTTTTTCCGTGTCTTTGTGGTGGGTTCCACTTCTCAAAATGAAAAATTGTAGCCGTTTTACTTTCTATTTCTTCAGTATTTAAAGAATACCATTTTTTTACCATCTTTTTAAAGCCAGTATCTTGGTTTTATACAATAATAATTAGAAAATTTTGTATGTATTATACTTGGAAGTTTTGTTCTTCTTTATGCAGCATAACTTCAAATTAAATTACAGAAATAATTTGTAAGCTAGACTTTGAGTTACAAAATGCAATTAGAGAGCACTGTGTGGATATCTACATACATGCAGAGAGATCCATTTGTGTCCTGGCTTAGCCTTCCAAGCTAACAAAACCAGTTTATCACATTATAATCGCCACAACACCAAGCTTTGGAATTTCGTTATTAAAAAGTCCCCAAACCACAACTATTGAATTGATACTTTATTGTTCCTACTAAGTGTTAAAATAGGAACATGTTAGTAAAAACCTGAAGGATGAGTATATGTGTTACACTCTCACCTGCTCAAACATCGAGGGAAAACAAATGATGAATACAAAGCTTTAGATGTTGCCTTTTAAGTAATCCTGTTTTAAAGATATCCCATATCAAAATATAGGAAAAGAACCCCTGTGGTTTCACCAATACAGCCATAAGTTTGTGCCTGGAAGCCTCCTATAAGTCATGGCTGAAAAGAAAATTTCTTGTACTTTGTGGTTTTTATTCTGCTGAAATTTCAATATGAATTGCACAGTACATAGGTTTGCCTTGACATACAGCAAGGCTGAGGGAGTGGTTTTGGTGGGGGTTTTGTGTGGCACAATCCTGAGTAGCTGAGATTTGAAGAAAAAATTAACGACCTTCAAAATCATACTTTGTCATAAATGTATCTGCCAGATGTTCCCATATTTAGCTAGTGCTGAATCATGGGCTCCTTGGTTAATCTGGCTATTTGCAGTTATTTATAGTCAGCAAATGAGAGAGCTGAACCCAAAGCAAACCCACGCACGACTCCCCCCACCCAGCCCCCAGCTCTCTGTGTTCTGTGTGCTCTTTTCAGCCTGCATCAGACGTCATCTGTTGGTCCCTGATGTCCATGGGTGCTCCGTGTGTCACCACTGCTGCTGCTTTTTTAGGATTCCAGTCATCTCATTCACTGTTGCCAAATGGGGGATCAGGGTTATCTTTTTAGAAGTCCTGTTGACTTCCCCCCCCTTTATTCATTCCCTTCCTGCTCTTACCAGTTTTCATCTTTTCCGGAGTTACTTTTTTCTGCAGCTGTTGCAAGTCCTGTTTCCTTGGGCTCTGGTTTCTCTCCTACATAACCCCTGTGTTGTCAGTGGCAGTAAGAAGTGACACCTTAATGAAATTTGGGGTGGTGGAAGCTCTTATTTTTAAGTGAGCATGTTGACAGAGGGAAGCAAGAGTTGTAGCTGTTTTCTCTATGTAAGGATTAGAAGTATTGAAAACCAAAAAAAGAGTAGATTGTGTACAGCATGTGGGTACCATGTGGGCCATCAAGTTGATGGGTCTTTGAAACCCCTGGGTGAAGTCCATGTTGTAATTGTGCAGAACTTTCTTTCCAGGAAGCTGTCAAATTCTATTAAACTCCATTTCCATCTGCTCAAGGGGTTTTAAGGCTAACAAAAGTTTTAGTTGACTTCTGTAAAAAATTTATTTTACTATTTAGTGTGTTTCTGCAATACAAGCAGGATTATCCCCATGTGCTGTTGCTGAAGGGCATGGAGACATTTCTGGAAGATGACTCTGCAGACTGCATCTATTGATTGTAATAAGAACCATGCTGTGTTCCAGCTGCTGGTTTGTAGCTGGGATGAGGACAGCTCTCATTGTATTGCACTCTCAAAGGAGTAAATGAGGAGATTTAAACTCGCTTCACAATTCAAAGTTTTCAACCACTGTGCTGGATTAATTTGCACAGGCAATGTATGAAAATAAGAGCTAAGGCTGAATTTGTAATAACTGAAGATTTCATGACATCCTTTTAAAGCATATATATCTATATATATTGCACACAAGCAGTCTTGTTCATTTGGCACCTAGTAGATGAAGTTTTGCTGTGCTAGTTAGTTGCAATTTATTGTTCCAGGGCAGTGGTCCAGATTCTCTGATAACAGCTATGCTAGCTCACCAATTTGCATGGCAGGAATTTTTTCTAAATTACAAAACTATCTTGTTAACCTGAAAATGAGCTGTTTTCAGTTGGCAGTTACTCAGCAAACTCCAAAACAAGTACTATTCTAAGAAGTGACTCCTACTAATGTTCCAGCAACACAGTTATGTCTAGAGAGCAAAGAGTTTGGCCTTTGGCTCACAGTAATTATGATACATATTTCTCTTGAAATAAATTTGGATCCCCAAATCTTCAGCTCATGGTTTATGTATAAATTATCCTAAATTCACTAAAATTACAAGCATCACTCTAAGGTTGCTGCACTTGTTGGAACTGTTGTGCAGATGATGAAATGGTGGTTAGTGGTTAGAGCAAATAATGTCACAATATATATAGTGAGCAACTTCTTTTAAAAAGAATTGTGGTTAGCAGTAACAGTAATCCACACCAGACTTCTTATGTAAGTTGTGGTAAAAACTGTTCCAAATAGTCGCTGTTATATAAATAATTATAATAAAAATCACATTAATAATGTACACATACTAAAATAAAAAGTCTTTGCCTTTAAAGGCAAGTGAACTTAGTGAGCTGATTTAAAGGTATGGATTTGTTTTCAGAGAAATTGAGAACACTGTGTTCTAGTGGGGCTTTCACTGCTAAAGATGAAAGCATCCAAGAACCTGTTGGTTAAGTTATGGCCTTTTGTGTTCAAACAAACTCAGTTCAAATAATTTCTGATGTGTTTTTTATTTGCCTGGCTTTAAAAATTGACTTGTTCCTAATAGCCAGTAAAACTGCAGGTTTTATGTTCATTTATGTACTTTCTAAACCAAAGCCACTTTACCTATTTTAAATTAGCTCTGCTTTGTTATTGGGACAGCTCTTGGTTGCTATTTGCAGTGCATGCCTGGATCTGCATTAAAGAAAGTAGGGCCTCAGTGAGTTTTAAAACTCTTAAGCTTTTTGCATAGAAAATCTATGAATTTTAAAGCCTTAAACTATAAATAGTAAGGTAATACAGACTCATATTAATGCAAATTTTTTGTTTTTCAAAACAGTGATGTTACCAAAACCTTGAGAGAGAAATATTTACACATATATATGTATAATACCCGAAGTTTTCAGAATTTTGGGTTTGAGTGAATTTGACTTGTAAAGCCTGGTGAACATCTAACATTTTGTATACCTGCACTGTATCAAATTTCATATAGTGCTATTTCTCATTTTACCTAAGCAAAATCCACATTATTCCATGTTATGAAAATGTGTTTTCTTGCTCTTAGCAGTCTTCAGCCTAAATGCCTAAGTAATTATTGATTGTCCAACTGTTCATTAATAAGTCAAGTGTAAAGGACAGAAACATGTTGACTGAATCATCAGTTGTGCCAATATTTGTTTAAAACTAAGGCAGTCGAGCTTAGGCATTGGTAAACTGTGATGACTATTTTTAATACCTCTGAAATAAGGAAAAAATATTCCCACTCAATCTGAGGGTGGCAAAACAGTTCAGGCTTATTTAACGTGTGATGAACTACAAAACTGTTTTGTTTTTCTAACTTCTCCACAACCCTGCCTTTTCCTGTCCTGTTCTTCCCCACTCCACACATGCCCCTGGCAGGTGCTCTAAGGTGAGGGCTTCACCTGCAGCCAGTCTCCCACACTGAGGGTCATGTGCTGGCCTTCCCTTAGCTGGCCTGCAGGAGGAAAAAGTGTTCCCAGCCCCAAATCTGCTGGGACAATTGCACCCTCTCTGCTGGAGGCTGAGGCTGCTGTGGGGCCATGCTTGGTGGCACTGAGGACTGGGGCTGCTGTGGTTGGTGGCACTGAGGACTGGGGCTGTCCTGGGGCTGTGGT
>CM031863.1:29947889-29971170 GCA_018697195.1 Certhia americana | reverse complement strand
CTGGGACTGTCCTGGGGCTGTGGTTGGTGGCACTGAGGATGGCTGCTGCAGGAGGGGGTGAGGCAGAGGCAGCACCCATGCAGGATGCAGGCACAGGGCAGGATGCAGCCGCAGCAGGAGGGAGGCACACTGATTCTGCCTTTCAACAGCAGCCATGGAAAGTGATGTCTTTGGCTTACCCTGAGGTGCTGTTCTCATCTGGACCGTTCCCTGATAAATGCAGGGGGTGTTGGTGTTAAGTTCAGAAGGAGTTTGCTGGAAGGCGCTGGGTTTTTACAGGGAGTGAGAAGGGCAGGAGGGGATTAATTCTTGCCTCTGAAATGGCATGGATCTCTAATACTGTTTGGATTTTGTGACCTTTGTGCTGTCTTCACTGTGGTGGTAAGGAGACTGCTGAGAGGCATCAATACTGTAATTGCCTGCAGCTTGTGAAATTGGGCCTGTATTCCAAGGGCCCTGGGTCACTATGAAGGCACAAGAAATCTGGCAGTCTCCCTAGGGACTGTGTCTCCAGAAGTGAAGCGAGGTCATCTTAGAGGGAGAGAGAGCTTTTGTCAGGCTCTGCAGGAGGAGTTTTCCTGTCTCTCTGCAGCTTGGTTCCCAGTATCACATTGCCACAAGCTGATTTGTACTTCACCGACATTTGTCACGGGAGGGTTTTTGCTGTTTTTTTCTCCACGTGCTCCAGCTGGTGAGCGCAGTTGCTCAGATGTTGTGTTGGCCCCCCTGGTGCTCCTGACGATGTCTCGTTTCTCCAGGTGTGACCCATGCAGCTATCTGGGCAGCCTGCATCTCGTACCTCAGCGCGGCAGTGCCTCCGGAGCTGAGAACGTCGGCACAGGGAATACTGCAAGGTCTCCACTTGGGGCTGGGCAGGGGATGCGGAGCCATGGTTGGAGGGGTTTTGGTCAATTACTTCGGTAAGGAAAAGTAACACTGAAAATTTCAATTTTATTTATTCCGGTTTTACCGAACTGCCAGCTTTAAATTTATTTATGCTGTAGGTATTGTTAAACGTTAAAGAGTTATACACTTTGTATGGATCACAGGATCATAGAATTGCTCTGGCTGGGGAGGGCCCTGAGATCTCCAGTCCAGGCCCCTGATCAAAGCAAGGTCAGCACTGCATTCAGACCAAATTGCTCATGGCTTTGTTCTGTCAGTGTTCCAGATTGATTCAATATGTTACGCCTAGGTATTTTCATTATTGTGTCGGATACCCAACCTGATCTGTAAGTAAGATAAATGAATCCTTTGTTAGAGAATAGGTTGATACTATAAAGCCTCTTGATGAACAAATGAGAATCTAATTACTTGCTTAAAAACCCTTTGCAAAGCCTGATGAAGAAGTGATGGGGGAGGAAAATGTAATGAAACAAGCTAATAAGAGTCTACATGGGCAATATATAGCCAAGCAGCACATAATGCTGACTCATTTTATTTTATTAAGTAAGTAGGTTCTCAATTTAGAAAAAAAAATCTCATTACAGGTCCTGCTGCCACATTCAGAGGAATAGGGATGGCTTGTTTAGTGATTCTGCTTCTGTTTGCTCTGATCCAGTGGATGTTGGTTCCTGATGAGGAAGAAGGTAAATGTTCATGTCACAGACTCACTACAGAATTAGTAGTGAAAAAAAGATCTCTCTGTAGCTGCTCCTGCAGCTTTACTTTTGTATGTTTGGTGTCAACTTAGATTTTGACAAAACAATTTGTTCTCGAGTTTTTTTGGAAGTTTTTGTCCTGAACAATGAAGAAATTGAAGTGGTGTGCTGCTGCTGTAAGAAGTGCAGCATCAAGTTCTTGAATGTCCATAGAAGGAAAGCATGGTATATTTTGCTGCCTGTATGTCCTCTCAGTTCTGAGAATCCCTTAGGTTAGTCTTCAGAGCTGTAGTGAGTCATTTCACTTGCATCAATTCTTTAAGGTCACCTCGATCCCACTTTGTGCTCTCATATTGTACGAGTCAGAGCCACCTGCTAGAAATTGTAGAGGTGCCTTCAGAGGACACAAAATTTCATAGATTTTTTTTTTTTTAAACCTGAGATATCTCCCCTCTGGTGGAACTTCAACTTTTTAATCTCTACCTTTATGAATTTAAAGGCTGACCAGAAACTAAATACTTGGAGCAAAGTTAGGGGTTTACCATAAATCTAATCTTTACAAAGACAATAAAACACCGGCTAACTGTGAAAAGCCATGAATTTTTGAGCTGCCTTTTACCCAAATACCTTCTAGTATGAGCTTTGAGTATGAAATGAAAGTTAGTTTTCTTTAGCTGGAATATTATATTAACTAGTTTTCAAGCTGCCTGTACTGAAGTGTTAAATATGTATTTTGCTAGTATTTTCTTCACCTGTGTTCAAATGATAATGGCAAAAAATGAAAAGGTGAAAAGGCTATTTGTTGCTTCAGTTTCCCATTGGCATTCAGTTAATTACACATGAATCTACAAAAGGACAGTTTGTTAATAGTGGCCTTATTCTCTTTGTTTCTGTCTTTGGTTTCCATTAAATACACACTACCCATTTTAACAGTGTGTATATTAATTTAAAGCATAACAGTAATTAGGCTGCTTTCGAGCAGACCAGTTGGATAAGTAAAATGAAACATGCAGTGTCAAGTGTGTGCAGGATTAGTCTCTTAATTTCTTCACTCCTTGAGAGGGCCCTTGCTTAAAATATCCAGTACTATCTAGGAGTTTGTAAACCAAATGTAATTTTATAATTTTGAAAAAAAAAAAGATATTTTTAATCTGTAAAACAATTTTTTTTTGGAAAAAAATATTTTTTCCAAGTTTACAGAATGTGTTTTTACAGAGAGCACATAGCTATTACTGAAAATATCTCTCAGATACTAAAAATCTGTTTAAGTTTTTGTATGAATACTTTGGCTCTTCAAGATTGTAAGGCACATTGGCTTGGGTCATAGCAGTCATTTCATGGATGACATTTCAAGATAGCTATGAAAACTATTACAGTTTATTTGAAGACCTTAGATGTAAAGGTCGTCTCTTGGGAGGATTTCTTCCTTTATCTGAAACTCAGATACTTTGTGTCTTCCAGCATGTCACTATCCTTAATTCTTGTCTCACTAACTGCAAAACTCCATAGTAACTATTTGCTGGGAACAACTGGAGTTTTTCATACTCCTCAGCCCCCATGCAGTGACACAGCAGCCATGCTTGTCAGGCACCAGCCACATTTCCCTAACCAGACTGTGCTGTGTCTGGCTCCTGGCAGTTTGTGCCAGTGTTCTGCTTCCAGGGCAGTGATAACCACAGTGTGAAAGCAAGAAACACTTCATGCTCATTGTCTGCTTTGGGTTTTTTTAAGCTTGTTGGCTTTGCCAGTGATGATTTTGTTTTAAACTTCAGAAAAGACAATGCTGGCGGAAAGGATTCCAGTGCCTTCCAGTCCTGTTCCCATAGCAACTATTGACCTTGTACAACAGCAGTCAGAAGATATCATGCCTCGGACTGAGCCCAGACTCCCTCCAAAGAAAACTAAACACCAAGAAGAGCAAGAGGATGTCAACAAACCTGCCTGGGGCATCAGCTCTTCACCGTGGGTCACCTTAGCTTATGCTGTCTACCAGATAAAAGAGATGGTTAAACTATCCAAAACCAGTCCAGCTCCTGAGAATCAGCCTTTGCAGGTAATCTTCTAATGTTCAGGAAGTTCTTATGTAATTTTAGCTGCTTTAAAACCTTTATAGCTCTGTAAGTCTGTTAGTACCTGGCAGGTATTTTTCGTCAGCTTGTAATAAAGCTGGACTGGTGACACAGTAGTTGAAATACTGCATGAAATAGAGTTGTTTTCTATGTATAATACAGCAGGAATAACTTTGCAAGTAGTATCTTCCTGAAGATGATAGGAGAAGATGAGACATTGAAAGGGACTCTATTTTACAGACTTGGATATATTTGGATTCCCTTTAAGTTTACATTTCTTCTCATATTAGTTGGAATGTGCAGGTTATGCATTTTGCAAAATTTACAAGGTGATAATTGAACATGAAAGACACACAGCTGCTTAACAGACTGTAAAATTATTTTTATTTAGTTTTGCTTCCATGTACATGTACATGGCTGCTGTGTGCCAGACAGCTACTGATTGGATACAGAACCTTCTTTTCAAATGAAGTTAATCTCTTTTTTTTACCTAGAGTCACACCACATAAGAGCCATTTGGGGACTTAAAATACCTGGTGGCTGCTGCTTACTGTGCACCATTACCCTTCTGTTCAGTCTCCCCACAGAACAGCTTGTAATAGCTGCCTCAGTGGTTGGATGTGCTTGGATCTTCAACTTGTAATGCTCTGGCCCTGCTTTTCTGACTGGAGCTGGAGCACACTGCTAAGCCAAGTAGGGAAGAGCTGGCAGTCAGGGTTTAGAACAAGCATGGTCAGTCTCAACCACAGTGTTTACCTGTCTGAAAGAGTGGGTGAGGTTCCTTCTTGCACCCAGTAGGCGTAAACACAGAAATGCTTTTTCCGCAAGTGCTGTCTTTAGAAATAGGTAATTTGGGATGAGAGTGTGAATCAACAGAGCTGTGTGTAGGAATTTCACCTGGTCAGTGACCTCCTGCCTTTCTTACTTGACTTCATTCTTGAAAATGTGTTACAGGCGTACTTTAGGTTGGCTGGGGTTTTTGTTTGGTTTTGACCTTTCCAGAGTCAAAGAATGTGAGCTGAAGATATCACAGGGTCTCTGACATCAAAGTAATGTGTCCAAACTGCTCAGTTTCCCATTGCAAATGTCCTCAGGGTCTTGGTTAGTGTAAGCTGCCCTCTGTTAAATCAGAGCAAAGAAGTTACCCAGAACTCAGGCAGTGACCATGGCAAAAAATAATGTTTTGCAGGTGTGTGGTGTCTGAGAGTGATTTGTCCCACACTGCCAGACACAGCCCAGCTTCCCTGAGCACTGTGAAGTGACCAGAAGGGTTTTTGTGCCTGTTCACTAGGGCACATGGTCTCTTTACTGTTCTTTTCTTCCTGTAAAAAATATACAGTGCTGATATAAAAGTACTCCTTGTTAATGCGCCAAAATTCAATGCACCAAGAAAATTATATAGTTTTCTTCATCATGTGTAGTCTTCAAAATTTCTCATCCCTGTTTCAGTGGAGCTCCAAACTTGCTCCAAAATATTCCAGGTTTTGTGCTCAGTCATTTATTTTAGGCTGATGATATTAAAATACTCAAAGTAGGAAAAGGCTGCCCAGCTCTTACTAAATTTGTTAAATCGCTTCCTTAAAATGAAAATAGATCATTTGAAAGGAGGGTCAGTGCACAGAGAATTAGTGACAAAAATGATTCCTTCTTATTTCATTTTGATTTTGGATCAGTTTTGCTTCTGCTTGCTTGTAGTCCTTCAAACAAAGGGACATGCTAGCCTTATTGTGTATGCTTTGGTGCAAAACAAATAATGATAGGCAGTTCATCACCTTCTAATGAAATGTGTTAGTGTGGAGGTTTGCTGTTTCAGCCCTAGGAATGTAACTGGTGTTTAAATGTGCTCTTATGCTCCCTGATAAGGCTTGTTTGAGAAGACTGGATGGATTTGTACATCAATACAGCAAAACTTCTGCCAGTCAAAGTCTGAGCAGTATCTTGGGGAGGGTGGGATCAACTGAGAAAAGCTGTATTTAAGAAGCGTGAAAACCAAAAAAAGAATCATCTTGTCTAAACACTTTGAAGTCCAGTTAATTGTTTTTTTCCCCTTGAAACACAAGTTTGTTTTTTGCATGCTTCTTGGGAAAGTGCAGTTAGGAAAAGAGATGGAAGGTAAGCTACTGTCTGCTTGCTATTAGTGTCATCTGGATTTAAATGTACTACTTTTGCTTTGCTGCTTTAAATTTGACTTGTTATGTTGCGGGCATTCAAAGCAAGTGCTTTGTGACTTTTTTGACTTTGTGACATTTCCAGCAGTGCCTGAATGCATCTGGGGGCGTGCCAGTGGGGACAGTGTCCTGAGTATTTATGTTGACTTTTGGCATGCAATCCTTTCCCCTCTTTGTAGAAAACCAGTGAGAATTGCAGTGCTTCATCAGCCAGCTCAGCAAGACAACCCCAAAATCCGACAGATTCTGAGCAGTCCAGAAATTGTTCAGCACCAACACCTACAGCACCATCAGATTCCCAAGCAGATGGCAACCGTGTGGTGTCGGATCATGATGCTCGGCCTGCTGCTGCAGGGCCCTGAGATGCGCTCATCTTACCAAATCCAGTGCATGGAATTCTGCTTCTCACCTGGGAAACGCTGGAGTAGGAGCTCAAAAGTAGGACTTCCTTCATCTTAACAATCATAACGTGATGCAGTGCAAGCTTTTAACTATATAAAGAATATTCATATGATTACACAGAGCAACATGAGCAGGGAAGCCAAAAGTTTGGATTCTTGAGGGAAGTGATGTGGCCAGATATAATGGTAGGAAGAATTCTCGGCTGCTTTGCTAAAGCTGAGTCAAGTGCTATAAGATTTCTTTGCCATCTGTGGGAGAAAGGGACTTCACTCCTGATTTGTTGAGGCACAGTGTGTCTGACTTGATTGGATTTTTTTTTCTTTGAATTTATTCCCAAATTAAAATTAAAAGACATTTTAAGAGAGACACTTGAGTTTCTCTAAACAGCCTATTAGAAAATACCAGATCTAGTAATTCTAGGAATGTCATGAAACTGTCTCTGGAAAGTTTTCTCAGAAACACAGTAGCTTAAGGAAGTATAGTATCTTAATACTATGGTGATGGATTAAGTAAACCACATGCATATTCAAAGAATATGTTTTTGAAGCTAACGTTCTGTTGTTGGAGATAAAAGTTTAGTTCTGCAAAGCAAAAGTTGTGAACTGGCATTATAGTGCAACACAAAAGCTGGAGGAAGGCTTCTGAAGAAGTTACTCTCTGTGCTTTCAGCCCTGCAGTTGGGCAAAAGGTTGTGTGCATTTGGGTAGTTTTAGGTTTGATGTTGTATTGAGATAAGAATCTTTGATCAAGATTGCACAGCCTGAGATTGATCAATGGTCTTTTTGGTTTTTTTTATTTCATCATCTATACAATGTTTTATTTAATGCAGTGTAGTTATTATGGTTATTTATTAAGAAAACGGTAAGCTTTAAGTGCCTAGGGAAGGTGGGGGGGGTAGGGAGGAAATCTTAATGTTTAGGATTATAGGGGCAAAGTAGTGGATGCAGAAATCAAGTAGAGTGAGAGATTCTCAGGAGGAAGCAAATGTAACTCAATTGCAGTATGTTTAGGTAGTTACTTTGCCCAATGTCAAGACACTGGAGGACTTTGGATTATGTTTTGTTACGCTTCTTAATACTGTCTGCAGCCAGCTCATGCTGGTGCATAGTGAAAATTGCTGCTGGAGGGAAATCCTCGGGCTCAGGGAAGAGTCGGGGGGGTTTAGTCAGGATAGTGTTCTGGCCCATTTTCTTAGATGAACAGCTTGTTCCTGGGAGACCCTGAGCACTCTGCTCCCATGGGACTGAGGGAGCACTGCTCAGCTGCCCTCCTGGAAGTGAGGTATGTGTGAGGGGTGAGGCCTTCTGTGGGGAAGGTGCCACTGTGGGGCTGGGCTGAGCCAGAGGCAAGGCCAACAGGAGCCCAGAGTCAGGGAGAGGAAGGTGGCAGCAGCTGAGCAGGGAAGGGGGTGCACAGGTTACCCACTTTGACATCTGTTGGCTTGACTGAAGGGGTGTCCCATAGCTGTGCTTTAGCTGTGCTTTTAGAACAACCCACGTTCTGGCAGTGCCTGGGACCAACACCATAGACAATAAAAGAAACATCAATAACTAGCCACTAGTTACTTTTTTTGCACTTGAATTTAAATGTACTGTACTCACATAAATCCTCATGACTTGTCTAAGTGTCCTTTAAAATCAGAAATGTATTTATTGTATGTTTGTATAACTCGGGGGAGAACTGAAGACTGAACAGGTGACAGGACAGAAGGATGCTAAAAATCATCTTGAGGCTAACCAACCATTTGTTGAGTTCATGCTGTATGGTGTTACCTCAGCTGCTACTGCATAGCACCTGGATTGTGAAGTGAAGAGCTTGTACACTGTGTTTACACTTCAGAATTGTGTATTTGAAATGCCTGCTCTTTTTGGAATTGTATAGTCATTCTATGTTGCAAAATGGACATGTACACCTGGATTTTGATATTTGTGAAACTGTAAAAACTGTGGTAAGAAATATAAAATATCCATAACATATTTAATAGTATCAACATGAACTTTTATTTTATTTGACGTATTAGTGTCAACAGTGAACATAACCACCTGAAGTGAAAATAATTCAGTGATAATGACCTTTTACTAAAGTCACTGGAGGATGCTGAACCAAGAGCCTGGGAACTACTCTTGCACTGTGATAAAACAGTATTTGATACTAAAATCTAACTGTAGGCACCAATTCCCTTGTCTGGGGTGCAGGGAATGTAAGGGACACAAACCAATGTGCGTTGTAAACTGCTTGATATGGAAGAGAGTGCAGGGCACCACATCACCACAGAGAAAAAATGTAGCATCCTTTGTTAAGGGAGAAATGCTTTTAGAAGAGTTAGGGCAATGGATTAATGCCTAGATTCTGTTCCTTGATTTTCTAGCTGAACAGTGGACAGTACTTAACAATTGTGTTTCAGTAAGGCTGTGTCATCTCCACATGTCACAGGAGCACTGTGCAAGTCAACAGGGCTCCAGTGACAGCAGCTGGGTTTGGAGGGTTTTGTTTATGAAACCCTTCCAGTGTTGGAACAGGCTTGGGAGGATTTTTAAGGTCACTATTAGCTACCCACTAAGCTAGCCATCACCTTTCTCCTTTGCTGCCATTCTGTTTTGCATGGATTTAGTAGTTTCCTACTCCACTTTGGATAGATTTACCCATCCCTGCCAAATGATGGCTCTCGCAGCTACACACATTGTGGGTTAATTTTTATTGCTTTTAAACCTTTTTCCTTGTTGAAGTAGGTGTACCTGGGGGGGGCTTTTCCATTTAATATATCACTTCGATAAAATACTTCCTTAATGTATAATCTGGGGTATTGTATGTAAATACATATTATGTACTTACACAGACGTGTACTTATGTACCTCCACATTATGGAAAGGCAGTCATCCCTACCTCATAAAAGAAAGGACATCCAGAAAAGCTGTGTTTAAGCTCAGACAAATCTGATTCTCTTCCTTGGCCTCAAATTGCTTGGATGGGAGTTCTTGGCTAACTATGAAGTACACTGAAAAAAAACCAAAAACCCTGTGTACTTTAAAATACGCAAAAAATGTTAAGAAATCTGTTTGAGTATCCTTTGCCTAATCTGTAATGATTTTAAGTACTCCATTTTCATGATGGTGACACAGACAAAGATTAAATATATCTGATTTCATCTATGGTAATTGTTCAGGGGGAAGTTTCCAGCCTTCTCCCAAACCATCCAAGATAATGAGGCTTTCCTCTCTTGTCACAACTGCCTGTTGCTAGTGTCAGAGTCCCCTAAGCCAAACCTGACTTCCAGAGTGTGGGTGGCAATTTAGCTGTGGTAGCAGCTCCTCTCTTGGGGGTGAGTCTTGCTGCTAGTGGCCTTCCTGAACAGAACTCTTGCTCTGTTTTTGAATGTTCTTGACTTAACAGTGAGTGCATTTGGACCACCTGCTTGACATGGCTTTTCTCTGCTAAACATGCTAGATTCTGTAGGTACTTAAAATTTTATGGCACTAAAGGGTGTTTAGTGTCTCTTAACTGTTAAAATGGAAGTGTTCCTATTGAACTGAAGCAATATAAAAGAGGAAAGACCACGTCAGTAAGGCTTTAAGGCTTTCAAGCACCAACTCTGAGTCCTTTGTTACACAGAGGAGCTCTTGGATTATGGTATGGCCACGCTTCTTAGCACCATTGGAAGTAATGGGTTTTCTCCCTGATGGAGTGATGGACAAGGAGAACCCAGGGCAGCACCTGCACTGCTGAAGTCATTCTGCACCACTGGGAAAGTTACAGGCACCCCTTTTAAAGCAGAGCGATCCCAGTCTGACATGCCCTTCTTGAGCACCAACTGCTCCCCGACACTGATGGTTCCTGGTGGGTTTCTAAGATCAGATGGTGACAGAATTAATTGTCTTTTGTTTTCTGCAGTTTGTAAGACAGTAAAGGAAAACAGCAAAGTGAGAACAGAAGAATACAAGGAGAGACAGTCTAAAGAACAAAATAAAGAAATTACATCTGCAGGTGGATGAACTGAGGTACATACTCTACTCCCTAGCCTAGGACTGTGTAATACATAAACTGATAGACACATGACTGCCTACATTTCTCTCCCTGGTCTATTTTTCCTCCCCACATACCTCCTGTGAGAAGTCACATGGACAGTTGAAAAAGGGAAGGTAAAAGCCAGATATCTTCCCTCATTCTTTGGCCAGGAATGATTTTCTGCTTCTTACTCAGTGAACAAACTACTGAGTACTCTGAGGCCAGTGGAGCTGTGTGTGGATTATCAGCATTCCCAGTTCTATGCTCACAGCAGCACTTTGGTCCTGCTAACAGCATTTTCTCTAAGCAGCCTCAGCCTTTGTGGCCTTTTTGGGGCTCTTGAGAGGCCTGGAATAAACAGCAGCACCCTCCTGAGGTAAGCTGACACTGAAACTGAAGGTAATAGCAAAAATATTTGGGAACAGAAAACCTCTCCTAAACCATCTGCATTGTTAGAGGGGGAGAAGCAGAGGGCTAGAGAAAGGTTTAGCAGATCTGTACAAGAGGGAATGAAGTGTGTAAATAAACAAAGACTTGTAAAGAACAAAATGCAGTACAATAGAGCAGACTAAGAACAGAATAATATGGGCAGAGGGTGAAAAGTCAGGCAGCGTTCTGAGGGGCAAGGGGAGCTTAAAGCTAAAGGCAGAGGCAGGATGAAGCTAACAGACAAGCCCAGGCAGAAGAGGAAACAAACCTCCTTCAGCTGCATTAACTCTATGAAAAGTCTCACAAACAAGGAACAGTTTATCGACACTCTAACAGCATTACCAGAAGTGTTGACACAGAGGGTACTTACTAAAAGGACAGTATTAAAAATGGCTTTTCTTCCCTCTAGTGCTCAGCACAGAGGACTTGACAATGGAAAAGGCCAAAACAGATTCTCTGTTTACTAGAGGTAGTGTCCTTGGTAAAAGAAGGCATCCTGGTGGACAGCCTGTCTCCAGTAGTTGCCTTGAAAATACACAAAGTTTGTTTCCCCAGTGAAAAAACCCATAACATGAGATTCCTCTTCACTTGAACAGCCCCTGTGGTTTTCTTCTGTTGCTCTAATCATAGGTGATACAGGAAACAGTTTCTTCAAAAATCCTTCTTTGTCCACCAGCAACCACAAGAAAAGGCCAAGTGTGAGTTCTCATTCTGTATCCTCCCTTTCTAGGACAAGTGTGTTTTCTGTCTTTTTTTTTTAATTGTTGTTATTTTTCAAAGCTCAGAGCAGCTCGGTACCATATGGAAATGGAACTTGTGTATGCATTTCATTTTCATTCTCCTCATCTTCTTCGTGCACAGAATTGGCTGGCTCATCTTGCTCAGACTGTGCCCTTGCCTCAAACAGCTGCTCTTCCAGAAAGGAGCTCCCAATGCCATACTGCTCATCATGTGCCTTTGTTTCTGCAGGTGAGACGTGGGGAGAGCCCAGAACAAAAGCTGCAAACCTGCCAAATTTTGAAAGGGAGAAGCGATCAGCTGAGAAATTAAAAGAAGAAATACTGTAAATTCTAGGGGTATTGCTATTTAAGCAGGAGTGTTTTAAGGACATCCCCACAGGCAGTGCAGATGAGGGGAAGTTCCAGTAACAGATGGCAACAACCCCAAAGATTGGTTTTCCCAGCTCATCTTTTCAGTATTTTCTGTAGAAGTAACTTTTGCTCTTCTGGAAACCATCTGCAAGGTCTTGTGACTAAGCAAGAGGACCTTACTTCATTTTCATGTCTTGTTAGTACTTGCAGGGTAATCCAGAGTAAGCATTTGTACAGTGGGGTGGTTGGTACTTTAGCTTCTAAAAATAAATCAAAGTTGTAGAATATTTAAGACAAAGGCTGTAAGAATTCAGGTGTGTTGATACTGCTAATGGAAGGAAAAAATGGCAGGAATTCTGCACTCCTATGTTGTGTGTAGTCACCTTGTTGCTGGTGCTGTGTGCACACTGTAGGCAAGCTGAGCTCATGTCTTCCCAAAGAATTCCTGCCTCTGGTCAAGCTGGAGCTACATACTGGGAATTCTGCAGCTGCTCCAAGTAAATGCCAGAAAAAAGCATGAACTTAGCACTGTCCCTATACTGCAATCCCCCCCCCCAATCTTACTTTCAGTGGGCAGCTCCATTGAGGAGAGAGAATGGAGCTGGAGGTTTCTGGCAACAGTGTGGGAACAGACGGCAATTCTGACACCTGGGTGTGTGTCGACAGCATCAGAGAAATGTATGAAAAAGGAAATGCAGCTACATTCTGCAGTTCTGGTAAACTGATCAATAATTTACATATCAGACTTAACATTTCTGTGAGATGAACGTCGTCGCCTCGCTGTTCTTGGAAGCTCTGTTAGTCTATGTGGGGATCCGGTTTGCCTTGGGATGAACCAGAGTCTGATGCTTAATGGGAGCTGGGAGGGGTTCTCTAAATCTGATTGCTGTTGGTTCTTCTTATTTCCCTGTTTTCAGCCAGTGAGCAGTTTAGAACAACTCTATTAATGAAACAAGGGCTGGAAAATATGAGTGTCTCAGTTGTTTTGCACATTGGGTGGTATTTAGTTCTACAATACGACAGTAAGCATTCACTTTTTTATTTCTCCATCATGCTAAAGAAGGCAAGCAGCTTAGAAAGTAAAGACTGTTTAACACTAAATCTATAAAATCTGGCAGAGAGGCTGTCTGCATGCCAGTCCAAGGAAGATGAAGTTTCTAAACCCAGGTTTAACTTGTTAATGATTAAATTCCAAGCAAACTAGGCTTCCTCTAGAATCATGACACTTGGTTCTGTGGCAAAGACTAAATCTTTGTCGCTGGCTAATTTTTGGAACTCTGCTTCTGAGATCTTTAAGTTTTTGTTTTGATAGGAATACACTGTTAATTTTATATTCTGCAGGGTTTTCTGGCTTTGCTTGCTTGACCCTTCCTGACCTATATTTGTCTTAGATTTATCTCTCAAGCTATACATGGCACAGCTTTTCTACCTGTTCTACTTGCTAGTTGCAGATATTGATTTCTTTCTCTGTATTCTTAGTCTTAGATAGTGATACTTCTCAATAATAGGATTCCCTGACTGTGCAGGTTTGCAGTTGGAGAGCTTAATACAGGTAATATTTGAGTATGTGTCTTCACCCTGCCCCAATTTTACACCACAGACAAGGGCACTGCTCTAACCTGAAGGAGGGCAATTTTCACTGGTTAGAGAGCCACCAGGGTCACTGCAAGAGCTTACAGAGGCACTGTTGGAAGCCTTTAAGTTCTATGACCATGAATTAGCTGTGAAAGTCTGCAAATTCCCAAGGGTAATTTGTGGTCAGGGAGGAACAAACAGAAGTTTAATGCCACCAGCAAGTAATACCCTTGAGAGGTGTGGCTGTGGTCCCGAGTGGGATATGCAAGACAAACTCACCTGGAACAATGCCTGAAGTGGCATTTAGGTGTGCTGTGTGTCAGTGTCTGTGAAATGTGTTTCCTGGGTTTCTTACCTGTGTGGAGCCTGGAGTTTGGATACAGCTATCCATGATGGGAAGTCAGGACTCCTGCAGAAGGAGCGCAGCTCCTCCAGAGCTCTGATGGTTTCACTTTCACCTTGTTCTCGATACTCCTCTTCAGTAAGGTATTTAAACACCAATTTTTTTGATTTAAAGTGATGCTTCATTTTTCTAGAATGAAATTAAAATAATCAGTCTTTATAAAGTCTTCTGTCAGGTAATTATCTGGCCTTTTTCTCTATACCTGCTATTAACACGCATTAGTCACCTCTACTCTTTTAAGAGAGCAAGCTGCATCCTTGTATTTGAGGACAGGGTGTGTAGTGTTTGCCAGCCTGTTTACCCTAGGTCTTAACCAAAGCTGTAGAATTTCACATGATATTTAATGAGCTTCAGATGAGCTTTAGATCAGGTTCTTATTGTGTATGCATGGACTAAAATCTCACAAAATTAAGAGATGGCTGCTTGCTCAGCCATCTTTAGGTGCAAAATGTGTCTGTGCAGAGACATGGGCTGAATCAAAACCCAGCCTGCATATGTTACTTCAAAGATAAGCAATGCTCTAAGCCTGTTGAGTTGTTCATGTTGTTTACTAGATTGCTTCTCTCAAATCTTGCTCTAAATTACAAAACTGAGTAGTCTGAGGCCAAAATGTTTACAATCTGATGGTTTTTTAGCTGCTGCATAGTGATGTATAATGTAATTAGATAGAAATTAGAAAGTGTGCCATGTTCTGTTTCCTTCTGTCAACTGCTTTCAATTTAAATGTTGTGATGAGTTAAGATAAGCAAGGGCTGGATGCCCATAAAACTTTCAGCTCCGTATAAAAACACCTGCTCCAACATCAGCAGCATTCAACTTTCCTTCTTTTATCCCTTTAAAGCAGAGAACTGTAGCCATTGTTTAGGTCAAACAGGGTCTTGCTGACTCAGTGAGATCCACTATACTGGAAGATTCTAAATTATTTTTATGTATTTGCTGCTCTGAACGGTGTATCTGGCATCATGGCCTCACAGTTTGGTGCTGTGGCTTAAGGATTTTGAAACAGAAAAATTAGAAAACCCTTATCATTCTCCTAAGAGAGATTTGTAGAACTGTATTTCTTTATAGAAGCATCAGTTCATGAAAACAAAAAAGAAAGAACCACATGAATAAACTACAGTGTTTCAGAGTAAAACTTGAAAGTAAAGTAAAAGTAAATTTGTGGCCAAATTGTACTGACTCCAGAGTGTTCTGAACCTGCTTACAACAGGTGCTGATCTTACATGTTGCTTTTGAAACAGCTGCTGCTCCTCAGCTACAGGCAAAAATTGGTCTACAACCAATGACAAATTCTGCCTAAAATTAGAAAACTTCAACTCAGGTCAGACAAGACCAAAGCAGTATGTTCTTCAAAACTAAGCAGTGTGTAAAAAAATACAAACTCAAATTATTTGTTTTTTATTATTTTGGTTATGCCATTTCTAGCCTTTGCCTCTTCCTACTTCTCTGTGGTTCAGCAGAGTCCACAGCTATGGAACAGCCTGTACTAAAGACTCTAAAGCTGGATGCCATCCATCACTGAAGGTAAAAAACACATGTCAGTTGGCAGGGCTTTTAGAATCTTCACTTGAGCGTTGCTCTTGTGCTAAAACATGCTTCAAATTCAAGGATGAGCAAACACGTTGTTCCTGTATTGCTATTGAAAACACTTACCCAAGTTAAGGTCTGCCTACTGCAAGCAGTTCCTGCTCCAACTCCACAATGTAAATGGGCCTCTAGGAATACTGAGGACTATCTCCATAGTTCTGAGAGATTGCTTCCATGAATCACAGGGAGGTAACAACTTGGAAAACTAAAATCATGGAGAACACTATTTTGTGGATATGTGATTTTAGTCTCTGAGCTCTATTCAGCCTCCAAGGACTGTCACTTTTGAACATCCTTGGTGATGGTATGCTCTTTTATCCCTAAGATTCCATACGAGTTCCCTGCAGCTTCTCTCACTACATGTCAAACCAAGGCAGTATTTCTGCAGTCTAATCAATCAAACAGAAATGTTCTGGTTGCCATATGCCGTGGACTAGAAGGTGCTACATATGTCCTTAAGAACACAGTCACATTTCTCCATTATCCACAGAACAAAACTCGTGCTTAAAACTGCCAAGTGGAAAATAATTTCTGTATCTCTGGACCTTAAACCTTTCCTACTGCAATTTTGCATTTGGAAAAATTATGAACTAGTACTAGAAATTCCTCCATTATTATTGAACTGTAGGGTTTTTTTTTTTTTCATTATCAGCTTCCAGTATTGCCTGGTTCTCCCAGGACATTAACAAACAGACACAGACCTGGCAATGTAACAGGCAGCTCCCAGGGGGTAACACAGGCCTTTGGAGCAGATGCTGACTGCTATGACTGCATATGCAACTTGAGGGATGGTGACACCAAAGTAGATCAGGACAAAGGCTGTTAATTGGAGCGTCCATGTGAACAAGGTTATGCTGAGCTCCGTGGTCAGCGGCCCATGCTGATAGCAAATGGCAAAGCTGGTAATCCCAACTGCCAGAAAATACCCTGTAGGAAAAGAAAAGGACATGGAGGAAAAGAAGCAAACTACCCTATAAACTTTACTTTGCTTCACAAAGCTAGCAGCTGCTGTGAAGTGTAGCTTGCTGATTCTTGAATCATGAATTCTCCTCATGTGACCATGTTGAGGCAAGTGCCAGATCAATGGTTTGTCAGCCCCTGCAGCCACATCCCGGTCCCAATGTGTGCATCCATTTCCCACATCCAGCAAAGTGCAAACCAGAGGAGGTGTCCTTTTGCTCTTACAGGGAAAGTATGTAACAACAAATCAATAAACAAATAATGCAAGCAAAATGTGCTCTGAGATCCAGTCCTCTACAAGGAACTATTCAGTGATACAATGTGAGTAAACACTCATTTGAGTGGATTAGGAACCTTTAGTATGTCTCAGTATCTGTGGCTTAGGAGAAAATAGAACTCTTTATATGTGTCACTTGATTTTCTTTATTTATGGGCAGGTATTCATCTGACCACTACAGTAAACCAAAATCTGCAGCACATTTCTTGGTAATTTTCTTACCCAAGAGGTAGTTTCTGTGTTCAGACCACAACCACTGTATATTCTCTTTGAAGTAGTAAATAAAATAGAGAGAGACCATCCAGAAGCCACTCATTAAAATCCAGAAGGTACTGTGCTAGAAATAAAAAAAAAAAAAAAAAAAAGGTAAAAAAACTTCATCTAAAAACTTCAAGTCAGAATCAGGACCATTGTTTCCAAAGGAACTCACAGGCAAAACTAGCTGTGAAATTCTTTAAACCTACAGGGTTTGACCCTTCCACTGCACAATCCTCTGCATGCTACAACAAAACAGGATCAATTCCAAGCAGAGCAACTGCATCCCTGTATTTGTATATCACATCTGAATGTCACAGTGTAACCCTACTGATATGTGTTCCCAATTAACATATCTCAGCAATATTATGGGAATGCATAGGCTTTATAAAAATAAAGGAAAAATTCACATCTGCCTTACAATGAATTGTCTTCCATGAATGGAAGAGAATCTGTCTCAGTGGCCACTATATTTTTATTTAGATTGATTCACAGATTGAAAGGTAATCTTAGCTCCAGTTCAATAAAAATAGTTTATGTTTCAGAATGAACTCTTCTTGTACACCACCAATGCCTGTTCAATTTAAACTCAGGAGGAAGCTAAATAGAACTTGAAGCTAACTATATTTACTTGATTCAAGCAATCCTGCATCATTTCAGTGCAGTTACCTGGCCACAAAACCAGAGCAAGATCAGAATCTGTTGCTGTACTGTCCCTTCTTATATTATGATGATTACTATTATTTTGTTTTATAAATGTAAATTTACCCTTGGAATAAACCTTTTAAGGGTCAACAGGACAAAGACTAGCAGAGCAAGAACACCCAGTATTACTCCAGAAAGGTAAAAGAATTTGGCACTCCTGCAAAGAGAACAAGAGAGAATATGGTGAGAAGTATCATTTGTAATTGGTTAAGATGCCAACACTTGTAAAAATAGCAGTGATCTTCAATAAGAATTTAAATCAGCTGTAATTTAGAGTTGTAGTTAGAAGGTTAACAGGCCCAGTTCAGGTATTAAATCTGTGTAAGGAAAAATTCCCAACAGACACTTAAGGTCACTGGAGTTGTTCCAGGTTAAGAGACTGTGCTGGGGTTTTTTAAAGCTCACACTACTTCTGATTGCATTGACCTTCTAGTTTCTAGTACACAGAAGAAAATGAAATGACCAATATGCTTCTATACTGCAAGAGAAGCTTTATTTTAATTTAAAATTGCAGAAAACCCTCCACAAACCCACAAGTTTTTTCCTAAGCATATGAATTTATAAATTCCATCTCATTAATTCAGAGTTAATGGTATAAAACCTATTGCTCCTCTGCTCGTTTTAGAGGTGCCCTCCTGACAATTATTTTGTGACTCACTTTGCTTTGAAGTTGTGGGCACATACTTTGCTGTAACAACTGAGCATCCTCCCTTCTGTGCTATGCAAAATGTGCATCAGAAGAAAGACTGGCACAAAGGTGGAGGCAGAAGAGGCCCCAGATGACTTCATCCTAAATATTTCCCCCCAAGGAAGGCATCATTGATAATCCTCATTCTTTAGCATTCAGCTGTCCTCAGTGGTCTACAAAAGGCAAAAGGGACTTTTCTGATCCACACACTTGCCCACTGAGGATTGATTGTCTTGGTGTCCCCCAGTGCAGGAAGCTTGGACACAAAAACCCTAACACAGCTGACTGATAAACAGTTAGGTACTCCAAGGTATGTCACAATCTGTCCAAACACAAACGGTATGAGGAAGTGTTAAATATATATTCAGTTCCTTATTTCACTTTCCCAAAGAACTGCCTCTTTAGCTTAGCAAACAGACCAAAGATGCACAGGCTTTGGGAAGGAAGGTCAAAAGCAGCTAGTACTCACCTGCTCAGGCTGTTTGCAAAATGGAACAGAAAAATTCCAGCTACAAACAAAAACAAGAGCTTTCCATCTAGCACTAAAAAGGGGGGAAAGAAATAGAAATTGACTTTAGACTAATTCAATCTGAAATGCTGATTATATAAAATATCAACAGAAAAGTCCCAAGCTTCTTAAAAAAGAGATGGTACATTCAGTAGCACTGGCAATACCAAGCCACCTGTAAAGATTTGGTACTTACTTTCTCTTTTCACCCTCACAACGTACGGTTCAATTTTGAAGGGTTGTATTTTGAAACAAACATCCTCTCCATATTGTTTTATGCTCAGAAAAGTTTCTGTACATGTCTCTGGTTTCCAGGGGACTTGGACGGCACATGCAGCAAACTCCAGAACAGTTTCTGAATTCTGACAGTTGTTTTTTTCTGAAATGGGCTCAAACCGGAACTTTTCTCTGCTGTTAACTTTTATCTAGAAACAAAGAACAGAATACACAGAGAAGCAGCTCAGAACCTCCGTGGGGTTTTGTGAACTATATCACACATCAGCCATGCACGTGGTAATGAAAATCAGGCTTAATTGTTTAGTATTGGTTATTTATATTAAGCAAAGATTGTTTACAGTTAATCACCTTTCAGGGTAATTCAGAGAATTCACTGGCAGCAAAGTGGTGGGACCTCGATCCATCCAAAAGCACAGTGGGTTTGCTTTTACTGTGACATTTGCCCCACACAAATTTCTAACACAGCCAGTAATATCTGACTGACCACAGTTTGTCTTCTGAATGTTCATACCCTTCTTCCTTCCCCTCCCAAACCGTAACAAATTTGACTTGCTTTTCTTTATGATGCAGTCTTCATGTTGGGGACATAAGAGGGATGGGGAAAATGAAAGATACCATAACCAGAAATTTAAATAGAAGCACATTCCTGTTGGGTATTTGGGGTTTGTGGGCTGGTTCCCAGCACCCTCTCCCCCACCAAACTGGTAAAAAATCTTGTCCACCTTCTAAGTTGGGATCTTCCTGAGGACTCTGATACATTGTGAGTTCTTCATCAGGGCCTACTGGACAACAAAGACCCATCTGCAAAAAAGTGATGCAGTGGGTAAAATGGGTATCGGGTTTGTACTGAAGAGGAGACAAGCAATTTGTTGTGGGAAAAATCTGATCTTCCTGCTTTTAAACATTGACTCCAGGAAAGTTTGTGTGACTGATGGAGGGTTTTGTCACCTGGAGCTTGCTACCATTCATAAAAACATCTGCAACTTGTTCCTGAGGAAAACAGTGCTGGGAACAGATGAAGAAATGTTCCACTTTCTTATATCTGAGAGAAAAGTCCTCCAACAAGAGACAAAATGAAATTGTTTCCTTCCTTTGTCTGGAGACATACTTCTCAGGAAAGAAAAGGAACCATGGAGATGGTTAGCTCGTTCTTTAGCTGTTACTGCTTCCACTCTTGAGGAGATTTTTATTTGCTTCAAACTAATCTCTAAATGTGTGTCTTGTAAGGTAACCCTCTGTTGCTCAGGAGAACAAACACACTGCTGCTGCTCTTTGTTAATTAGTCACAATCTAAGGAGCCTTTGGTTCCTACATTTTGGTGCACTGTGGTGAGAGAGCCACAGAAATGCATGTAGTCCTCAAATTGAAAAGTTCCATAAAGGCAGTTGGTGATTAGCAAAAGCATCTGTTGCAGAGGTTAACAGGTGGTCCATCAACAGAAAAGGTGTACAAGAAAATAATACACAATCCTAAATTAATGTTTTTGTGGCACCATCATACTCTAAGCCTGGCTGCCATCCTTTACAGCAGAGACCAAACCTCACTGCATCCCAACTGGAGGCTCATAATGCTGCATCTTTATCATGGTCCCAACTATACACCACTCAAACTATTAATTCCATAGAGACACTGCCCTGATTTTCCTAACTGGCCACGTGGTTTGCTGAGAAAAGCTCACATAAAATGTATTGACTGATGCCCAGAACAGCCTCTTTTTACCTGGAGAGTTGACCACAGGTACTGTAAGTGAATGGTTCTGTTTTGCACATAGCAGTAACAGTTCTCATCCTGCTTCTGGATGACATCCATTTCCTGCAATAAGCTGCAGTTTTTACCTGGGGGGAGCAAAAAAGTTCATTTTAGGCACATGTCAAATACAAATGTCTAATTTTAGTCCATTTCATTGTTGTAAATGCTGACAGAAACTTGTTCAATATGATTTAGATGGTAATTCAAATTGGACTTCAAGTCATTCAGGCTCCAAAGTAAACAGCAACACCTTTGGAAAAAAAAAATAACCAGGGAGGTATTTTTTGAAAATAAAACAAAAAACTTGGCTTCAGCATCAGTGTTTTGATGGCACTGGAATAGGGCCTCTGGGCCAAATTCACTGCTGGCATGAGTGGGTGTAACTCCACCAGAGTTCTCTACACCAGTGGTGAATGCAACTGTAGGAGTCTGAGCAGGTAAACAGACTTACATATTAACACAGTCATTTAGCACATGACACAGCTGCTGATCACAGAAGTCATACTCCTCTCCCTCGGAAATGTTTCTAATGTTAAATCACATAACTCTTCTTTTTAAAACATTTTTTCTCCCAACACAGTCCAGCCATGGCATGTAAAAAGGGAACTGCACTGACAGCTCACCATAAATCACTGAATTAGAGATGTGAATTGTTCTAACCCTCCTGAAATGTTAGTGATCCCTTATGATCTTCAGAATTAAGACTGCATTTTTGAGTAGAAATAGACCTAAAAGATTAATGGAGCAAAGTTTGAATAACATACATTCTGATCTATATGCATGTGTAAAGTATACCCTACAGTGCATTACCACAGTGTTTCAAGAACATAATTAAAGAGAAGCATAGAGAAAATAATTACACATCCGAACAGAGGGACTCATCTGGCTTACTGAATAGAAAATGTAGGTCTCAGCCAAGCTCAGTAATAACTGCTAACACGCTGTCACACACTCAGAGCAGCCAAATGGGTATGTGCAGTCTCAATCCAGACAAGGAGATGCTGTTTGCAGGTAAAAACCTGCTGTGTCTCTGTAAGGAAGCTGAAATTAAGCTAAATTATATTTTAACAAATTTAGTTAAGCCAATGAAAAATACTGTGTGGATGTTCTTACTTAGGTTTATTACAGCATTACAGAATTATTGTCCACACATGATCCTACTAAATTGGTTTAACCTTAAAATTCGGGTATTTTTCTTTTGGAAAAATTAACCATTGGATTAATTTTCAACCATGGCAAATCCAGTGGGAAGGAGCACAATCGCTCAGACAAGCACTGGCTGTACCTTTAGACAGGCACTTTCACAAAAATCATCGCATGATGCTACAAAAGTCACTGAAGTGCTGCCAACTGATGCAGCAAGGAGGTGAGGCTGGGCACTACCCAGGCCTAAAACCAAGATAATCCAGTAACAGGAAATGGCAGGGCCAAAACACAGCCCAGAGTGTCCACACCTTCCCTGAAGGGCATTTTAGGATTTCCTGCCACTATGGATAAAGTATCCATTCGTGTCAAAGGCAATGCCATCCACATGCAGGGCTAGCAAGTATTTTCCTACTACCCATAGTCTTCAGGGATTTTTCTCGAGAAAAATCATCTGCTTGAAATGTTGCATCAGCTCCACAGAGTGAAACAATGATGTTCCAAGATGAGAGATGCTTCTGAACAGGTAACTCTGAGGTGGTGCTGGGTTTATCTACTGGGAGGATGCACAGGTGGAGTAACTCAAATCCTGCGACTGCAAGCAAATTTGAAATTACGAGCCATCAGATGCAGAATCCAGAGGATGCCCAAGAGTCGAGAACGTCAATGCAAGGAGGAAGCCGGTTCTGGAGTTCCTTATTGGTACTACAACTGAGCACAGCCTTTAGGGGTTTGCCTGCCCTCAAACATGTTAATAAAATATCTATTCGGAACCCGATTCCCCTGGCCCGAGCTCCTGAGAAAGCCAGAGTGACTGGCACACCCAGAGGCAGCTCCGGCCCGGCCGCTGGAGCGGGAGGGACACGCCCGCCCTCTGGGCGCCGCGGTCCCTTTGTCCCTGCGGGCTCTCCCGGGCCGGGTCCCGGCGCCCCTGCCCCACCCGGCCACGGCGCGGGATCGTCCTGCGGAAACCGACCCGCTTCGAGAGACCAGGGGGACACGGCAAAGCGCCTCAGGCCGCGGCTGCCCCGGCTCCGCCACAGCCGCCGGCAGGGCGAGGCGGCCCCGGCCCGTCAGCCGGGCAGCGCCATGTTGGGCGGCAGCGGGAACCGCGGGGCCCAGGGACAGCGGGAGCGCAGCGTGTCCCCGCTCCCCAAGGGATGGGGCGGAGGAACCCCCGGCCTGTGAGTACCCGCCCTGCCCCGGGGGCGGAGGGGTCGGGCAGTACCTGCTGGCGGCGCCTCCCCGCTGCCCGCGGCCGCCCCGGGCAGCGCCAGCCGGACGAGCAGCAGGAGCAGCCCCGGCCCCGGGTGGGCCCGCGGGCACTGCCAGCGGCGGGGCGGCCCCGCCGGACCCATGCGGCCCCCGCCGGCCCGGGCCACCAAGCCTCGGCCCATCGCGGCACGGCGAAGGGGCGGGGCAGGGGCGGTGC
>CM031863.1:29915995-29945067 GCA_018697195.1 Certhia americana | reverse complement strand
GGGTGGAAAAAAAAATACCAGGGAGTATTTTTTGAAAATAAAACAAAAAACCTTGGGCTTCAGCTCATGTTTTGATGCACTGAATAGCTCTGGGCCAATTCACTGTGTCGATGAGTGATGTGTAATCCACCAGAGTTCGCTACACCAGTGGTGAAGCCAACTGTGGAGTCTTGAGCAGGTAAACAGACTTACATATTCACCGTCATTTTAGACACATGACACATCTGCTGAGCACAGAAGTCATACTCCTCTCCTCGGAAAGGTTTCTAATGGTAAATCCTAACCTTTTTGTTCCTTTTTAAAAACATTTTTTCACCAATCACAGTCCAGGCCATGCATGTAAAAAGGGACTGCCTGACAGCTCACCATAAATCACGAATTAGAGATTTGATGTTTCTAACCCTCCTGAAATTTTAGTGATCCTTATCATCTTCAGAATTGAGACTGGATTTTTTTTAGTAAAAATAGACCTAAAAGATTATGGAGCAAAAGTTTGAATAACATACATTCCTGATCTATATGCATGCTTAAATTATACCCCACCGTGATTACCACAGTGTTTCAATAACATAAGTAAGAGAAGCATAGAGAAAATAATTACCATCCGAACAGAGGGACTCATTGTCTTACGGAATAGAAATTAGGCTCAGCCAAGCTCCAGTAATAACTGCTAACACGCTGGCACACACTCAGAGCAGCCAAATGGGGATTTGCATCTCAATTCCAGACAAGGAGTGCTGTTTGCAGTAAAAACCTGCTGTTTCTCTGTATGAAGCTGAAAGTAAGCTAAATTATATTTTACAATTTAGTAAGCAATGAAAAATACTGTGGGATGTTCTACTTAGGTTTATTACAGCATTCAGAATTATTGTCCCACACTATCCTACAATTTGTTTTAACCTAAATTCGGGTATTTTTCTTGTGGAACAAATTAACCATTGATTAATTTATCAACCAGGGCAATCCAGTGGGAGGAGCACAATCGCTCCGACCCGCACTGGCTGTACCTTTAGACAGGCACTTTCAAAAGTCGTCGCATGATGCACAACAGATTATTTGTCACTGAAGTGGGCTGCCAACTTGATGCAGCAGATTGAGCCTGGGCACTAACCAGGCCCTAAAACCCAAGATATCCAGTAACAGGAAATGGCAGGGCCAAAACACAGCCCCAGATGTCACAACACCGTCCTGAGGGCTTTGTAGGATTTCCTGCCACTCATGGATAAGTATCCATTCGTGTCAAATGCAAATGGGCCTCCACATGCGGGCTACAAGTATTTTCCTACTACTACCCCTAGTCTGCAGGGATTTTTCTCAGAGACTATAAAATCAGCTGCTTGAAATGTTGCATCAGCTCCACAGAGTGAACAATGATGTTCAAGATGAGAGATATTGCTTTCTGAACAGTAACTCACTGAGGTGGTGCTGGGTTTAGCTTACTTGGAGATGCACGGTGGAGTAACGTCAAATCCTGCGCCTGCAAGCAATTTGAAATTACGAGCCACTCAGAGATGCAGACATCCATAGGATCCCAAGAGGTCGAGAACGGCATCAAGGGAAGCCGGTTCTGGAGTTCCTTATTGGCAAATACAACGGAGCACAGCCTTTAGGGTTTGCTGCCCTCAACATGTGTTAATAAAATAGCTATCGGAACCCGATTCCCCCCTGGCCCGAGCTCCTAGAAAGCCAGAAGTGACTGCACACGCCAGAGCAGCTCCGGCCGCCGCTGGAGCTGGAGGGCACTCCCGCCCCTGGGCGCGCGTCCCTTTGTCCCTGCGGGCTCTCCCGGGCCTTGTCCCGTCGCCCCTGCCCCACCCGGCCCCGGGCGGGATCGTCCTGCGGAAACCGAACACCGCTTTCGAGAGACCAGGGGGAGCCGGCAAAGCGCCTTCAGGCCGCGGCTGCCCCGCTCCGCCACAGCCGCCGGCAGGGCGAGGCGGCCCCGGCCCCTCAGCCGTGCAGCGCCATGTTGGGCGGCAGCTGGAACCGCGGGGCCCAGGGAACAGCGGGAGCGCAGCGTGTCCCCGCTCCCCACGGTATGGGCGTAGAGAACCCCCGGCCTGTTGAGACCGCCCTTTGCCCGTTCGGAGTGGTTCGGGGGCAGTACCTGCTGGCGGCGGACTCCCCCTCTGCCCGCGGCCGCCCCCGGGCGCGCCAGCCGACGAGAGCAGAGAGCAGCCCCGGCCCCGGGTGGGCCCGCGGGCACTGCCAGCGGCGGGGCGGCCCCGCCGGACCCATGCGGCCGCCGGCGGCTCCAGCCTCGGCCCTCGCGGCCGGCGAAGGGCGGGGCAGGGGCGGTGCGGCACCGAGGGCCACGCTGCCCGCTTCCCCCTCAGGGCCGCGACCGGCCCGGGGCCGGGGCTCCGCCCGAGGCGCACAGCCCGTGTGCGGGAGCAGCCGTGCGGGGGCTGAGGGGCCCGTCTGGAGTGTGACACCCCGCCCTCGGCTCCTCTTACGCCTTCCGAGGGGTTGAGAGAGTGCGCTTGGAAAGGAGGAAAACCATGGAACGTTAACAGCTCAGCCCAAAGCCGAGTGTCCTTGGATTGCGGTCCCCTCAGTGAGAGCGTTGGCTGCCCAGTGAAAGGTGTAATGTAGTTCGAAACCAAACGTGGAGGGCTTGTGACACTTGCAGACCTCAGCCCAGGCAGGCACTCAGCCGAACAGTGGCTGTTAGAGACAATGGCTGTTGTCCTCCTCACACACCCGGTTCCCAGCCCCAGGGAAGGGCCGAGTCAGGTCACCAGGCTGCCGGCAAGCGGCGGAGCCAGACACTGACCCACACAGTAACCACACCCTCTGTCCAGCCACAGGACTTGCCTGAACGAAATGTTGTTAGATGTTGTGATGGAGGTGAGCATCCGCAGCTATTCTGGATCTCCTGGGCAGCCAAAAGGGGAGCCGGGTGCAGAACACCGTTCCCCTGTCCCTGTCAACCCTGTGAAGACACCGGTGAGGGCCAACTCAGCTCAGTCCCCACTTGCTCACTGCAGTCATTTTAGATCACTGGTGAGTCACAGCCAGAAGTCAGGGGTGGAAAGGGCTGGAGCCTTTTTCCCTATTCTATGAAAATCAATAAACACAATTTTGCCAAGGTATTCTGGCATCACTGTTGTCTATTTTTATACTGAGCCCTACATTTGGCTTTTCCAACCTGCTTGCTTTGCTTCAATGCCTTCCCTTCCTTATTCTTGAAACAAGGCTCCTTCTCTGCGTGAAGGTTGCTTTTAGTTTTATTTTTGATTGTTTAAGGCTGTATCCAACTGTATCCCCTGTATCTGGGGGTGCCAGGATGGGTTTTTTTAACACCTGAAGGGTGCTGCCCACTGCCTCGCACCTTGTCTCGGTGCTTACATCTGCAGGGAGTGGGCGGTGCAGGGCTGTGGCTCTCCTCGCCTCACCTCCTACGCCCGCTTGGTGCTGGCTGGGCTCGCATCTAACTGTGGATTTTTCCTTGCAAATACTGAGGAAGTGAAGGATAAGGGCAAAAATAGTTGGGATTTGATAGCGTGTGCAACATCTGACAAACTTAAGTCCCCAAAGGAAGCAGCGATTGATTTATATCTTTGTCTTTATGTAACTTGGGTGTTGTCTCTATGTAACTTTCCAGGCACTTCCTCTAGCAAATTGAATAAAGAAAGAAATACCCGGGTTTGTTCCCTGTGTCCCTGATAAACCCTTAGGAATATGTTACCTCTCAGCTGTGTGTCTACACAAGGGACCATCACAGCCAAGTTATTAGAGGAATCCCTCTCACACTTTCAACTTGTAATATTTTTTTGGTTATGTTAACTTTCTTGACAGTATTTTTTCTGGGAAGGGAGACACTCTGCATTCAGTTCTCGCTTGTATTTTCATTTTTAGAGCTCTTAGCACTTCACCGCTAATTAACTTTCAATAACTGTCGTAGGGTTACAGTTAGTCAGCATGAATCAGACAGAAAATGTAGCTTTAGGGGACCACATTCTGACAAAAACTATTAGAAACCTTTGCTTGATTTCCAAGGAGAATATACTCGCTCAAGCAGGATATAGCAGCTATTAGGCAGAGTTGTACTGCAGTCAGAAATCCTCAATAAAAGAAACTCAGTGATTTTGGTAACAGCCCTCCTTTCACAGAGTGGCTCTGAGTAATTTTCCTTGTTTCCTGTTTGTTTGTCTGATTTCCTAAACGGAGGTGGTGCTTAGGCCAAAGCTGGGGTTCTGAGCTTAAGGGAGGTATTTTTACCTGTTTGCTCACAATTATAATTCAAAACAGGGGGAGAAGGGGAGGTCACTTATAAGTGCAGGTCAGCTCTGCCCTTCCCAGGTCTTTCCAGCTGTGGAAAATTGAGTGAGAACCACTTTTGGCTGGGAGCATTCGAGGGGAGCCTTGGCTGTGGCAGGCAGCAATGCTGTTGGAACCAGCGATGGGTGACATCCCTGGGATGCAGCATGCAGAGCTCTCGAGTGCCATGACAAATTGCCACTTCAGGAAAATGGGAAAGGAGGAAGGAGAGCAGTGCAGAGCCATGTCCACAGCACCGTGTTTTCCTCCCAGGCTTTTGGCTGTCACCCTGTACACTCTGACGCCTAAAACACTCCACATCATCCAGAATACCCTCATCCAGCTGTGTAAAACCTGCCTGCAGCATTAGATGGGATACCAAATCCTCTCAATGCTGCTGAATCCATGTTTTTCCACAAAGGCCCCAGGTGCTCCCTGCTGAGGATTTATTTGGCTTGTGCAGCAGGAATAGGCAACAGCTGTGTAGGGCTGGGGGGGGAGGGTGCTCCTCTGTGCCCACAAAGGAGCATCCTCTTTGGACTCTCAGGCTGTACGAGGCAGCCTCTCTCCCCTGCAGCACCTGCAAGGCCAGGCTGAGGAGAAGGCACTCAAGTCCCATTCCCACCCCACGAGGTTATGCCCATTGCCCACTTGCAGCCTGCTCTGTACTCTCTAGCTAGAGCTAATAGAGACTTTCAATTTTCAGGTGTGCTGTTAAAAATCTCAACACGTTGCTGTGGATGACTAAGGATGCTTCCTCTGGTTTATTTTATTATTCTTTTCCCCCCTTTGCCCTCCCTTTCCCCCTCTTATGTCAGCAGTGGGTATAATTTGTTTGCAGAGTTCCAGAGTGTTTCATCTTTCTTTGGCTGGCCAAGTGCACGGGGGGTTGTTGAAGCAACAGCATTCTTGGTTTCTTAGAACTGGTATGTGGGTGTTGGATTGTGTCATTCGTAGGAGGTGAACGTCAAAGGAAGTGGGATCAACTGCTGGAGGTTTGTAAGCCAGGTACTTAATATTTGGTTTCCTGGAAAAGCAAGGAAAAATAGCAAAACAGGCAGCCTTTGTGTCTTTAGTTTTCCAATGTTATCAGAATAACACAATACCTATGCCTGCTCAAGCACAGTTTGGGTTGGTTTGGGTTGGGTTGGTTTTTTCCCCTTGCTTTATTCAGGATGGAGAACTACTGTATTTTCCTTTAGTTTCACATGTTTTGGTGGATTCTGTTGAATGTTTATCCAGTAATGCAAATAAATTGTGTTCTGTAAGTGCCCTCACAAATAATGCGATTCATTATCAGGTACATTATGCTGTCTTTTTGTTTGATATAAAATGGTGTCTTTGAGTTAAAATTAGATAGAAGAGCTATTTGAGACTGTTTTGTTCATCTCCAGCTGTTTTTTTCAGAAGTGCATTAGTCTGAAGTATTTCATGGGCAAAATACTAAGTTATTTTGGGGGCAGACAAATTATCTGCAAAAGAAGAGTATAGCTGCTTATTTTTACAATAGTTTTATGGTAATCTCTGTTTTATTTGACAAGTATAGATACCAAGCTAGATAGAAAATTCCAGCAGAGTAGTTTCTCCTAAACTGCTCTAGGGAGGAGGTGTCTTCTGCAGTCCTTGTTCAGGCTAAGCTTTAAAATTAAATATGGGAGAGGAATCATTTGAAAATACTATTTATCCATCTTATGGATTAGGCAAAAGCACTTTAGCAGCTTTCTGGCATTTTCCCTTATGCTCATTTTCCCATAGCTGTCAAAGGGATCGTAGGTCAGGAAGAACGAAAGCTGATGGTGAAGTGTTCATAGGAGGACTTGTCTGTAATCACTGGAAAAACAGTCCTTCCCTCTGACTTTAGCAAAGCATTGTGGTGTAAATTTATGGATCTCATTGATATTTCTCCTGATTTACACAACAGTAAGCAGTATGTAAGCACAACAGTAAGTTAAGTAGAAGTGGGCCTTAAATATTTATCTGGTTTATTTTTAGAATGGCAGTTGCAGCTATTTATAGAGCAAGGAAGCAGTGATACAAATCTGACTGGATTTCTTCTTTGCTTTGAATCCGCAGTAGAGAAGCAGTTGGGGTTTTTTGCCCATGAGCTCTTATTTATTATGTTAGATTTGCTCCGGATAATAGGTTATAGGCTTCATTTTTCAAGAGCCTCTAAATCCCTGCTTATCAGCATAAGGAATCTTGTTAGCTCTGTAAAGGAACATTGATGCAGCCTAAGAGCAGCTGTGGGACTGCCCTGTGCTGCTGTGCAGCACTAATACCTTACATGGATTTATTCATGGGGAAAGGTCCCAAGAGAAAACACACTTATGGGGGATCACTGCTTACCCATAAAACCCCAGAATAGAATGTATTCTCCTGTGGGAGGCTCTGCTGGATGTGGGATGGGGGGGCGGGGTTGCTGTGAGTGAGCCTGTGTCTGTGCCAGTGTGATAGGGAGGGACATTCCTTCTGGAAAGCAACATGAGGGGTAAACTAGGCAGATGGATGGTGGTGCCAGAAGAGAGCATGCCAATAGTATGTGCTGACTCAGAAATTAGCACTTTCAGCTCTTAGGCCACTGCTTGATGTGAGGCTTAGCTTAGCAGTTACCTAAATCTGTTGTTTCCTTTTGATTCCAGATGGTTTGTGGTAAGTACACTGGTGATCCTGCCACTGATGTTGACATCCTGACTGAGTCTCAGACACCTGGGCTTCACTGCAGCTGAACAACCCTCAGCCCATACAGACAGGCAGGTCAGCACCTGGCAGGGCCAGTTTTATTGCTGCATCCCTCCTGTGGAGAAAAAGGGATTGCCCACTGCCATGAACTTCAAAACATCATTCTGTATTTCATTCAAAAACAAACCTTGAGAGCCTGGGAAGGAAATAGAACTAACAGAAGAAGTCAACCCCCTGTGTTTGCTATGAGAAACCACAGAAGGTGGTATGGTTTTGTAAGGATGTTTTATTTATGGATAAGTGGATATCTGTCTGTCTTGTGCCTTCAGATTTATCTTTATACTGACTGCTATTTCTTATTTCCACATTTATACAGTAGCCTTTAGTAACTGTCCTGGGACTTGACAAAGCACTCTTAGAAGAATGAATTGCTAGTACTGTTAAACAAATGTGAAAAGAATTATTCTCTTTCCAGCATTTCTTGAAATTAAATTTTTGCCCCAGTGTGCTCAACTACCTTCAGGATTAATCTCTGTATTGTCAAAGGAGTCTGTCAAGCCCTTTAAGATCAAAGGAGGCTGTTTTTCATTAAGAAGGTTCTGATGATGTTTTCCAGCTCTTATGTACAACACAAAGGCAACCTGTGGCTCTTCATTGCTGTTTTACTCGTTAAGTTTTTGAGTGTCTTGCTGCTTCCTATTTTCTTCAATGCGCGGGCCCTGCCAGGTCCAACTCAGGCAGGTGACCATTGGCACGGCCATAACCAGACACGTCCAACCTCCCTAAAATATCTCCTTGCTCTCTCAGAGCCTGTCTGGTCAGGGTTGGGTTGTTGATGGTTTCTTTTCACAGCTTGCTGTTCCTTACGGATGCACCGCTGTACGCCTGCACCCACATGGAATCCACCAGTGCGCAATTCCTGTTGCTGGCGGAGCTCGCCAGCTTGGCATGCTTCCCCTCCCTTCCCAGGATGCCTGGCCTTTTTAAGTTCCTACTTTTCCTGCTTTCAGATACACTGTCATTACACATAACAGGCTGCTTAATGACTTTATTTTTCCTCACTAGCTCAAACTTTTTTTTCATTTGTTCTATTTAAATATAAATATGGGAGAGACGAAGAAATGCATACTATGGAATGATTAGGTAGAGATAAGCCAGTGGCTTTGCCTGATTAATGGATTTACATTGTACATTACTCACAGGCAGCTTTCCAAAGTCATTCTCTAAAACAAGAGAATGTTTAGATTTGTTTAAAGGGCTATCTTTTTGTAAAATGCCAATAAGAGAGTGATGCTCGGTGCATGTACGGAGATCTAGGCTGGGAGAGCCAGGATAGGATGTACACTCATTTTTCCCCTGCTAGTCTCAGCCATTCCTGCAGGTACTTGAGGAATGCAGGATGTGCCCCAAATAGATCTTCACAAATATTCCCTGATGGAGTCATTTCAGCCTCTCCTGACATCCTTATTAGCTCTTGCTGACAACAACAGGATTTTTGTGACGGCGACTGCAGCAGAGTACAAATGCTTTTCTTCTCCTTTCGTGCCAGCCAGCAAGTGAAGGTAAAGACTTGCTGTGCTGACTCAGAGGAAAGGTTGAACAAGCCTGGACTCCTGCCTCTGACAGTGGCCAGAGAATCTTCAAGAAAGTCAAAGAAGAAAACAAGCACTTTTCCCTGATTCATCCTCTTCACAAAGTGAGTATTTCCAGCTCTGGCATCTATTCTGACAGGGTAAGAAAGGATAACTTAAAAAATAGTGTGGCAAGGTGAGGAGAGAGGCTTTCTCTTCAAAGCACTAGCAGGGTTTAGTTTTCTGATCTGGTGCCAAATGCAACAAAGGTACTTGCCAAATGCCCTTGCAGTAGGACATGTCCAAGGGCTTTACAACTTTGTACCTCTCTCTCTGTGTCCTGCTGCTCTGGTTCTGTTGGAGTCAGTGGGATTCCTCTGGTGCTGAGCCAGTGTGAAAATCTGGCTTCTCCTGACTGCAGGGCACATCTCCAGAGTGTGAAAGAGCAGGGGAGCCCAGTTCATGCCATTAGCAAGGCAAGGTGTTAGTGAGAGCTGTAGTTCTTGGCTGTTTGGGACTGGGGAAGGACACATCTGCTAAGCAGGGAGACAGCCTGGTTTATCTACTGTCCAGTTTACCTCAGCATGGAGTGAGACCACCTTCTGAAAGTGAGGGGTGATGCTGGGCTGGTCCCTCTGGCTCCTACCATCTAATCAAGACCAGCCTTGTCTCATGTTCCAATTTCCTCTGGATGTGGAGCCACGTTCAGTGTTGTTAAATATCTGCCAAAGGTTGTGGCATCAGTACCAGGCTCCTCTGAGGCACAGGTGCCTGGAGAACCCTGGCTCAGGATTAGGATGCTGGCTTATATATGTATATAATGCTGAAAATGCACAGGAGGTGCAGGCACAAGAGTGACTCCAGGTTGAAAGTCAAAACTCCTTTTCCATGCACTGCCAGCTTTTTTAACTGCACACCATTCCTCTCGCCTTTCCAGTTCTATAATATGGATATGAATGCAAAAGGATATAAAATATGTCTGTCCATCCATATTTCTATCAAAAGGTTAAAGTTAACTGGAGACTGAGCTGGCTTGGCTTTTTTCTTTCACTTCTGAAAAAAAGCCTTTTTAAGCTGTTAATTTCAAAAACAGCATGGTCTGGAAACAAGAGCTTTTCTTCTGTGTCATTAAACTTCAAGTCTGTTCCCAGAACTATACGTCCAAAGGAAAGCATCCCTAGGCAGGTGTTATTTGTCAGCTGACTTGGACCTTTGGCACTTCCCAGCTCTGAGCAAGCTTCCTCGGTGTGGAGACATGCCAGAGAACTGGTGAGCTTGCAAACACTGTTCCCTGCTTCAAAGGAGTTCCAATACCAAACACACCAGGGGATCCTGCCAGCTCCAAACAGGCTGCAGTCTGAAGAGGTCAGAAACAACTTAGACACACCTGGAAATACTCATAAAGCCCTTGGGCCTCGTTAATATTGCTCAAGGTGTCCAGCAGCTCTGCAAGCATTCAGATGGTGTCTGAGCCAGGCAGGTGTGGCTTCAGCAGCTTGTATGCCCAAATAAACCCAGCAGGCTGGAATCACGCAGCTAAGGCTCATCCATTTCTTAATTTGTTGTTATCTAAGTGTCTGTAATCCTTGTAGGGAGATAAGTTGCTGGCTTTTCCAGGTATCCATATGTAGAAAGGACAGGGATAAAAATATCCGTGGTTGTGTTCAAAGACAGTGGGAAAAAGCAGTGCCTGCTGGCAACAGGCCAGGGGAGAAACATCCTACTCCACAGGCAGATGGCCACTGCCTGTAGCACAGCTCTGCTCCTGCCCTTCCAATCCACACTGCCTGTTGTCAGCAACAGCATCTTCCAGCCCAAAACACCCATGTTCACCAAGCTGATCATGTGGGGCCACAGGATGCCTTAAGACAGAGTATTGACACTTGCTGAGAATTAAGAAACTTCTAAAACATCTCTAAGTGGCCAAAACTTGCATTGCTCAAGATCATTGTCCAATGTTCTGTAGGCATATATTGCTCTGCAAATGTTCCCTGCTGTTGGTTTTGCTTCCAAGCTGTGCATCCAAGCCAGGTGCTATATTAGTTTCTTTTGCTGTGAGTCATAGCACCACAGCCCTGAGAGAGATCATTGCTACATCCACTGAAAATGGAGTCTTCAAACCTTTGGAAGAAGAAAAATGGGAAGGTGGTGGAGTGGTGACCCACCGTGTGCACAGACCTTAAAAATGGGGGAAAACAGGAACAGGGAAACTGTGTGGGAGCAGTGGCTGGGGTGTTCCTCAGCCCCTTCCAGCAGAAAGGTGGAACACATTTGGGTCCACTGACTCCCTTTATTTGAAGGTTAATTAGTTGTTGAGCTTTGAAGTCTTACTTACGTGGCTAATGTGTGATTATTATTAATGTGTGATGCCCAGCAGCAGGCCCCAGTGCTGGGGTGTTCCACACTGGGTTTCCACTGTTGTGGAACACAAAGCTCTGGGTATCCACTGCTGTGCTGCAGCTGGGACCAGCTTTCAGTGAGGAACCAGACCAGCTGCTGCTGCTCCTGTTCTGAGCATTCATAAATGGAATTTGCTCCCTCATGAGAAATGTCGATGAGATTTAAATTGTTTTGCAAAGCAATGGTGTTACAGATACTATGCTGTTACTGATTTAGTAGGATTTGTATTTCCAGTGTGGCTGACAGGTATCCAGTGGAAACCTTGCTGTGGATTGTCTGATGTTTTTCAGAAGCAGATGTTCTTCAGTCAGGGTCTCTTGCTCCCTGATGCTGCAAAGCACCATGCCCTTCCCAGTCCAAAGTCAGCATTCCTCTTTTGTTCACTAGTGGCATTTGCTGGAAAGAAATTCTTCAGTTTCAGGCTGAAATAATTCCTCCCCAGTCGTTTTCAGCTGTCTGTGTTCAGTCTATGGGAAGCAGAACATCAGACTGGTATTGTGTGGGACATGGCCCATGGATCTGCAGGACCTTTTCTGTATTACAGGCAAGTAGAGATCCTGAAGGCCCTGAATGGCACAGAGAGGAGGCGATGCCAGGATGAGGCAGAGTGAGGGTCAGGCTATGCAGTGCCAGCATGGATGGGATATGAGCGAGCTGGGCTTAAAGAGTCTTGGTTTGGCTATTGGTCCTCTCGAGTGAGGCTTGATTATAAAATCATGAACCTCTGGCAGTTTGGAACTGGGATTTCTTGCCTAGAGATGGCATATTCTCTGCCACAGAAACTGCATTAACTCCTTTAGTGACAGTTTGTAACACAAATCCTGGCTGTTTAATTGGATTTATCATGGCTATTGGGAGCATAAATGTGTTTACAGATTTGTTTTGAAAGCTTTTTTGTGTGTTTTTCTCATAGCAAGTCAACTTCCATGTGGTGTAATTATGTTCAAGATGTTCCCTGTAGCACTGGAATAATGTCAGATTATGCTGTGTGTGCATGTTGTTCTTTGAAAGGATTTTATCTGTGGCAGGAGGAGAAAAGGAGCTTAGTTTTTACTAAGAGAGTCATAAAAAGCTTAAAACACAAAAAGTTCTGTCAAATCCTGTTTCCTTATTATAGGAAATACTTGTCTCTGTCTACTGAAATGTGAAACTTTTTCCCTTTTAATTTCCTTCCTGCTCCATCCAGCTCTGCCAGAACTCAGTCCACACAGCTTTCCACTGTTGTGCCACAGCCTTTCCAGCATTGAAAGGTTGAGGCAAACACAGCAAGACATTTCAGAGACAAGCATTTATGGGAAATAAAAGAAGAGATGACTTTCATTTGTTTTGGAAAATGTCTTAGTTCTTCTTTAGTTTACAGTGCGGCCTGGAAATCTGCAGTGTGTTTCATGCAGTTGTACAGGAGGCCCACGTGAAGCCTGCTCACATCCCCAGCCATGGGGCTGGCTCCAAAGGGATGCTGTGGTACAGGAACCACCCTTGGGTGTCAGGGGCTACAGCACACAGTGCTTACTGTTAGATCTGTCTTATTTCTTTCTTTATTTCTTTTATTATTATTATCATCATCAGCTTGGATAACAATGCAACTTAAAGTGCAATTTCTTGTCGGATGGCAGTTCAGATATTAAATGTCACATCTGCCTAGTACTTCAATCCTTAACTATGACAAGTTTTCCCAGCACTTCTAAAAGAGACAGTTGTGATGTTTCATTCCCTGCTGAATGATAGTCAGAACCCTAAATTTATTCCATAGCCCATTATTATTATTAATACTCCTAATTGTTGTTATTAGTAAGCCTTGTAAGAGGAGTTAGTTGGAACAGCAGCACAAGAACTCTCCCCACCGTGGGAAAGGTCAGGGTTTTCAGATGTCACTGTTTGCATCCTGTCACTCTGTGTGTTGCTCACAGCTTTCCATTGCCAAAGTTGCACTGAAGGACAACTTTAGGGACATGCCTCTGCTCCCTCTGTCTGCATCCTGAGTCCAGCCCCTCCCCACAGTGCTTCTCTGTCCTGGGGAAAGCTGCCAAGCTTGGCTGAGGTCGGCAATGCCGTGAACAATGCAGGCATTTGAAAACTAGAAAGCTCAAAGCTCCTGATCTTGTGACCAAAGGGATGGATGGAAAGATCAAAGAAGAGGACACACAACTTGAGAGGGTGTAGTGAGTTTTGGAAGCAAACAGCAGTCAGGCTCAGGGTCTGTGATGCACAGAGCATTGCTGCTGTGCCACAAAAATGCAGATGGAAAGGCATGAGGAGCTTGCAGCTGTGCTTTGCTTCTCGAGGAGCTCCAGGCAATGACTTGCCTTTCTGTCATAAGCTCTAATGAGATACGGGAGCAGGAGAAGAGATGCAGGCACATCAGAACTCAGTGGAAAGGGAAATCCATATGGCAGTCGCTCGCTCGAAACAAAGCTGAGTGATCTTTGGCAATCAGATTTCTGGTGGCCCTGTGTGGTTACACACCACTGAGAGTCTGGCCCCAGAAACTGAGAGTGGCAGCAGAGCTGAGAGCAGTGTAACTATGCAAGCTTCAGGTAACAGTTCCCAAGGGCTTTGCAAACCCCAATCTGCAGATCTACTTTGCCAATTGAAAATTTGGCCTTGATTTTAAAGAAAGGGAAAGAAACAAAGAAGATAAAAGCCTGAAGCTCTGAGCAGGTATGTAAGAATGTACCCAAGAATGTAGAAACACACCTTTGTGGGCTTAATCAGGTAGATATTTGTCAAATTTTCCAGAACAGTTTGTATATCCAGAAGAAAATCACCTTTAAAAATCAGCATGTTTTGCAGAAACTTGGTGTGCAGAACATTTTACAGGATTTGGGTTTTTACCCTGCTTCAGTCTGGGTAAAAAGCTTGAAAGATGAGCTGTTTTAAACCATTTCACAAGACCTGTGAGTCATGCAAAATCCTATCTCATTTTTCCTCTGGTTGAAATCACAGAAGTTACGAATGCTAAAAGAGTTATTAGATCATAGATAAAGAATGCTGCACAATGGGTTGGTGAAAATAAATAAATAAACCCCCCTATTTTTCCTCCAGCTTCTAATTCCCTGGGGAAGAATTCAAGAGGCAAGAGTGGAGTATCACAGCTCACCCTCAAAAAGGAGTGGCATGCAGCTGCATCCCTTGCAGAGCTGCTGTTCCTTCTCTTGGTTTCTTCAGTGCTCCAGGCAAAAGGAGATTTTAAAACCACTCCTTTATCTAGCACAGTTAATTTCCCCACCCTGTACCAGCTCAGCTTCTCTGGCAGGTATATTGGGGGATGGTGGACCCAAGCTTTCATCTGCTCCTAAGTCTTCTGCTAACAAAATTGCTCATTTGTGATCCCACAGAACCTGCTCCATACCTGGAGAGATCCTAGCAGGCAGGGAGAAGGTGACACTGTGTTTATACAACTCAGCTCTACCAGTGCTGCCACTTCTGTCGTTAGGATACCTGTATCCCCCAGGTATTTTTATTGCTTCAATAAATCCTGCCTGGAACTACTGCTGGGATCTGTGGGTAAATGCTAGGCTGGCCTTCCAACTCTTTTTCCCCATATTTATTTATTATGCTGCTGTCACTTCTGAAATCCTTCTCCCTTTAGTTTCTCTTCCCTGAAATGCTGTGTGGTTGGGTTTCCCAGATGTGTGTGTTGATCAGGAATTTCTGAACGCTGAGAAGGGATTGCAGGAAAGTACCAGGCAGCGGGTCTTGTGTGACCATAAACCATAAAAACATTTAATCAGACAGAAAGTCTTGCTTTCTATTGCAGTCACCATTTTTTGGAGCATGCATTAGAGGTCAGAAATTAATTTTGGCACAAATTAAGTAAATTCAAATAAGAGGGAAAACATGTGCCATTTTTGACAATATTTTGTGGGAAAAAAAACAGCTGAGGGAAAACAATTATTTTTAATTGCTTACATGATTGAAATCTGTATGATTAAGCTGGCGTTTAGCTGAGAGAAAATAGTGTAGTTCAGCGACTTTGCATGTGGCAGGGAGATGAATAGTTCTGCTTCTCAACAAACCTGAAACATTCTTACTGTTCAAGAGATTTCAAGTGACCTCTCCTTGCTACATTTTTCAGGTTCCCTTTTTTACACATTTTTTTCTTTCCTACAGTCATTTCATCCTGTCTCTAAACAGTTCTCTCTGGAGAAAAGACAATGGAAAAGAGAAATGCAGCAGCAACCTTTGGGCATTCAGCTTCTTCCTTATTCCCAGCACGGTGTAGGATCTGCCATCTGATCTTCCCTCTGGCAGTACATGTGAAGGGTCAGTAACACCCTTGAAACAGGTAAAATTAAACCTTGTCCTACTTTCAGAAGGTTGCAAAATTCCACACGTTGCAACGAACAGTGATACTAATTTACTGTAAAATCTTTTGTGTATGTTAATGAGCTAGGTGCTAAAAATAAGTCTCAGCGTAGAAAAGGCTTACAGAATGAGCAAAATTGCTCATTGCCAAAAAAAAATTCATCTAAAAATTCATGTAGTCAAAAACACTTCGTCATGTAAGATCTCCAGCTCTCTGTTTCTTTTGGGTAACACCAGACCTACTTAGCCTTGCTCCTAGGGGAGTGGGTATAGTGAGCAATTTTAATGTCTTCTATAGTGAGGATGATTTTACAAGACTTCTCAAAACAGGTAAGAAGATGCATGAACTCAAGGTAACTCATGAATTGAAATTTTCCATGTCAAAGTTTAGCCAGAAGGTTTCTTTACAGGAAGTGTTAGGTAAGGGATGAAGCCCCTAGCCCTGATAGTATTCATCACCTTGGGATGGATCAGCACCTTAACCAGATCATATGTTGTTCTGTCTTTGAAAAGATGGCAGTGAATTTTGGAAGGAGAAAGGCCATGAAGTGATTATTGGAGTCAATTTTACAGCTGCTCACACAATACTCAAAGGTGGCCATGTCTTTCCTTGCTTTGTTTTCTTAGCAAACCCTTTGGAAGAGATTCTGTTCTCTGTGTGTTTCAGCTGTATTTCAGTGTGTTTCAAAGTGGGGTTTTACTTGCACGTGACCTTTCTCAGTGATGTCAAACTTGCACAGAGGAAAGCAAAGCTGCAGGCTTGGTTTTTTGCTTGCTTGTTGTTAAACCCCAGGTCTCACAAGTCTGTGTTTCCAGCAGTCACTTTCTGACAGATCACAAGGCTAGTCTATGCTCTCTTCCATCCAGCTGTCACTGGTGCTCTCTAAGGCTCCACCACCCAGGCTGTATGTCAGGAAAAGGCAAAATTTACTGATCTGCCTCAAGGAAGCAGCTACAGGAGGAAAGCAGTGGGACTCCTTACTCCAGATCCCATGGAGGTGGCCACTGGTGGGCCTGGTGACAGCTGTTGGAGCTGGTGATGTGTGTTGTGTGCTTCCAGCTGTCCCAGGGGATGTTGCTTTGATGCAAGGATCTGAGGTGATCATGATGCCTTCTCGAGTCTTAAGGCATCATTCACACATGTCTTGGTGGATTAGAAGAAGAAAATTTATGGTTTATTTATGTGTCAGTAGCAGCAGGATATCCCAAGCATGGGTCAGAACCCCCTGGTGCTGGCTCCCAGTGACAAGACAACCCCAGTTTCAAGAGATTGAGAGTGAATGTGTGAATTCAGCCGGGACAGCTGGAGGGCACAGCTATGGAATCACAGAACTGTCTGAGCTGGAAGGGGCCCACAGGGATCCTCAAGTGCAACTCTTCAGTGCATGGCCTGTACAGGGGTTTTGATGAACGGATACAGAGTTTGGCAGAAAAGATAACATTCCCCGTTTTCCAAGGAGAGTGACTTGTAGGCATTGCGTCAGGACTGCCTTAAAAGACAGCAAACTGCCTGCTTTATAGGTTTGGAAAGATGTTTTGCCATGTGAAGAGCACTTTTTCTAAAATGCAAAATGCATGTTTCTTTGTTGTTATGCAGTGGATGTTCCCTGTGCTGGTGTGTCACCACGGTACTGGACTGGGGAAGCTGAACATCAAACCCTTTAGGGAGCTGTATGGCTCAATTGTTTCTGCTTTCATCATCCATTAAAAAAAAATCTAAATGGAAGATGAGAACCTGCCTGTCTTAGGTGCATATGGAAGTAATTGTAGGACCAAGCAGCAGCAGGGTACTTTCTCAAAGATGAGTAGATGGTTGGGCCTCTACAGGAAATCTGCAAAAAACAGATCATTCAAAAGCAACTTTTTGAGGCTATGTGATGTAAATGAAAAGAAATAGCTAATCAAAAGGAGAAAACACTGAAATGGAGTGCTTTATCTGATGTCAGAAGCTGTTGGCTTTCATTCTGATCTTCTTGTTTTTTTCTGTATATAGCTTTTAGAGTACCCTTAAGTCTTCTCAAAAAGTTATTACTCTTCCAGTGGCATTTGAGAGGCTGAAATGATATTTGCAATGAGGGTAAGTGACTCTCTTGAGGTTTTGGCACCCACAGCTCAGATTAACTGGAAATGTAGGCATTTAGTAAATCTGAAAATAAGTGCCTCTTGGCGTTGTGTACTTCAGAGAAGTCAACTAAAGTTTTGTGAGTGGGACCAGAGCAGGAACACAGTATATTCCACACAAACGGCACATATTTTTAAAAAATTAAGCCCCCCAGAATGAATGCAAGCTCATGAGGTAGTGACCTCCGTTCTTTTTGTCCAGACTATAAGATCCATGGAAGTCTGTGAAGCCCTGCTGTTAGTTCCATTAATGGGAACAGCGAGACTTCCCTTTCTGGTGTTTGTTTTGGCTGACCAGAGGTGTAAGTCTTAGAAATTTCTGTTATTTAAAATCTCCTTGGGTTTCCAGTTTCCAAAGTAAAAGAGCTCCATTAGAGGTCTGGAGTGGATTAAAGCAGTGAGTGCTAATACAGAACTGTTTCTCGAGATGCTGCACTGGTAGAGAGATGGATTCAACCATGCCAGGAGGGACCTGGCAATCAAAAACCAGCACAGGAGACAGAGGAATAGTACCAATGAGGCACATGTATATAAATACTCCCATGTACAAGTGTACAGAAATGTTCCCTGCCTCCCCAGCAGTCACTAACCCACTGTTTTTCTTCCAGAAAGCAAAGTCTTGACAGACTTGAAGTGATGAGTAATGACTCCACTTTCTTCCATTCCAGCTGCCACACAGGCACGCATGTTGGTCCCTCATTGACCCAGCAAAATGTGAATGTCTTCCCCTTCTCTTGTTGTCCCATGTCTACCCTATCACTTTTCAGTTGCTAGCTGTTATGGTACGGGGGGCCCACCTTTTCTCAGCAGGCACTGTAATTGTTTTTTACAAGAAGAAAGAAAACGCTGGTAAGCAGTGGTACACATCTCGAGAAAATGTCAGCACTTAAACCCGAGCCTTGCTTTTCCCTCTGAGCTGTCATAGCTGGATCCTCTGCCCTTCCTTACAAGTGGGTTTGAGGAGGTGGTTGTTTTGGCTGGAATTGGAGAGGCACAGGTGGTACCACCAGCTGTAAATTGGAGGAGGCACTTCCTGATTATGACCACTGCCTACACACAGATCACTGCCAAGAGAGAAGCTGGAAGGCACAGAAACCTTCTCCTTACTTGGAAAAGGAGGGTAGTCATCATTCCCCTCTCCTGCAGGCGTTCACCTGTAGCCTTTGGGCTTCCTTGTCAGTGCTTGGCTTCCTAAAATGCTGTGATGTAAACCCTCAGCCACTGGTAAGAGATGGATAAACTGAGGCACGGAGTATTTAAATTCATGCATCTAACATTTAAGTACTCAGGGTCAGGATATACAAGTGCATGGCATGTTTGAAAGCCAGCTTACTTTTTTAAGAGACTTCAGCAGGGATTCAGATGTCTGCTTAGACACAGCAAAATAAGTGGTGAATGACTTCCTGACCTCTGCAATGTCAAGATTTTGCCTTCTGGCTCTAAATGTCAGTGGTGAGAGGGTTGTACCGAGCTGCAGAGCACCAGGCTTGCCTGTGAGGAGTTTGGAATGTTGCTCTGGGAGTGGGGGGTGGAATTTCAGAGGGCACTGACAGCTACCTGGTCTCAGCTGCAAGCACACACCCCCCTCTGCACTTATGTGGTTTTATTTCCAGGTTACAATATTTAGATTCTTGTCTGGTGCTCATGTCTCCACCTTCATTCACATTATGGAGACCTCTATTTGCTGGCCTTGACTTGCCTCATCTCCAGGAAAATTGGGCTGCCTTGTGCTTTCCCTGGGGTGATGCCTTGGCCTATTGCCACGTCAGAGTCTTGCTTTCCATTTCTTGTCCTAAACGTGGATCCGCCACATGGAGTGCAGAGGCACTGGAGGGTTCACCCAGAACTGCATGCTCCATGCCCATGAGCACCAGAAGAGAGCCAGATTAAAAGATTCAAGTCCCAAACTGCAGGCCCCCTTGGGCCCCTGATGAGATCTGAGTGCCAGGCGAAATTTCCACTCTGGAGATGCAGAGCTGTGTGTGCCCTCACTGGCTCCCGGCCTCCCCTCCTTCTGCCAGCTCTTGCTGGTTTTTATGAACCAAAAATTAAATAATAAACCAGTTTTGCTCTGAAGGAAGGTCCTGAATGATGCCTTGGCAATACTTGGGAGCTCAGGACATGGCTTTATGCTCCCCTCATTGCACATTTGAGTTTTGGGGTTTGCACCCTTCAGTGAGATCTTGTTTGCTTGTGTTGTGGTGGCTGGATTGCTTTGTTTGGAATGTGGGATGGGGCTGGAGAGGGAGGGGTGGCAGTCAGCACCATGGCAAGCACACGGGGAGGGTCCTGAGTCCTTTGATGCCATCTGGTCATTTCTTAGAGGTCTCTTACAAGCCTCACCCTAGCAAAACTGCCACTAGGTGTGTGCTCACAGGCAGTGGATTTTCTCTTTTTAATTTTTTCTTCCACTTGATCTTCACTAGGACTGGGCAAATAATTGCCTTTTTGGATTTATGACTGAAAGGCATGGAAGTCAAACTGTCACAAAGCACTATTACTGTGTTTCTGTCTGTAATTTTTGTTTGACCAAAGCAGTGAGTCTGAGTCAAAATGATGATTCCAGCATCACCATAATACCCAGCACACTGAGCTCTGAAAGCAACTCTTTCCCAGTTACGTTTTTTTAGATATTGTTTTTATATTTTCAAGTGCTTTTTTATCAGAAACAGGTAATTTTTTAAAAAAAAAAAAGTTTCAAACAGGTCATTTCAAAAAGCTCAGCCCTGCTGTTTTGAAAGCATTTAAATAGCATATTTTGACTTCTCAGGAGTTGTTCCTCCTTTTCCTCCCTGTGCTTTTCAGACAAAGCTCTTTGTCAGGCACAGGGTGAACCTGTGAAGACGTTCAGCTCTGGAGCTCCCTGTTTCAGCACATTTCCCAGCTCTGCTTCCCAAGTGCTCAGGTGACACTGAAGTACAGTTTGTGCCAGCACCTTCTGACCCTTGCAAGAAACGGCGTGGGGCTGTGTGGGGGCCAGAGCAGCAGTGCCAGAGTGGCCATGAACTGCCCATTGTGCAGCCCTGCCTACCTCCAGCTGTGGAAGCACTGGGATCTGTGCCTCCAGGAAGAACAGCAGCAGGACCTGTGGTTCCCAAGCTGCTGAAACGGCCATAATCAAAATATCACACAGGCACAACCCTAAAATGGAGTAATTTCTAGGTTTGTGCCTGCTTTGATGAAGACTAAAGGCTAAGTTTTAGTAAAGTCTTTTTTTATTAACTGTATGCTCACATAGGTCTTTGTGATGCATCTGTATCTTCCAACTGATTATAATTAGTGCACTGTTTTATTTACATAAGATTAATGTAATTCAAATGACTAGATTAAATCCTTTGATCTCCAGGGTACAAGAGGTGAGATTATGATGATTTGAGATTTTAAACAGTTGCTTCTGGCCATAAAATCTATTCATTTGAAAATCAATAGAAAGATATCACTTGCCATGATGATGAGATAATTTCCTCTGCTACTCAGCCCTCAGCCCTGACCCTATTCTCCTAGTTTTCACCATCCTATCAAGTTTGGATACCTTTTTTTGTTTTATCCTGGAAGCTCTGCTCCACCTGATCCTTTTGTGTGTCTGGGATACTCATAATTTGAAGCCACTTTCTGATTTATATGCTCCAAGCATGCAAGCTCTTCTTCAAAACTCTTTTCCCAACCATGCATTCAGTCAGATGGTGTAGATGCCAAAAATATATGCAGCTCCATATTTGTTCTTTGTTGCACTGGGTGAATTTATAGGTGCAGTGTATTAGAGACTGTAAACTTTCTGATGTCTTACAAGGGCTGTTGTCTGTTCAGCAGGTCCTGCCCATTGCACAATGGTTTGAATATTTATGATGCTAAATAATAATGCTTGCCTCTGACCCTCTTCATCAGCAGATCTAGCATTGCTTCACTGAGGAAGCAGTCAAATCATTATCCTAATATCCAGATGGGGAAACTGAGGTGCTGCAAGGTGAAATAACTTGTCCAATGTCAGCAAAGGAGAGCTAGAAAGGGAATGCTGCTGTCTCTGTCCCCAGCTACATGGTACAGCCACTAGACCCTGCAGCCTCCTCAATGACAGCTCACGAAATTTGTCTTCTATGCCATGCATTCTTCTCTATTAACAGCAAACAATTCTGGTGTTTTCTTCACAGGTATTAAGACCCTCCCTGAGAAATATGTTTCAACTTGTATTTTCAGCAGTACTTGTGTGTGTGTTGTGCCCCAGCCAGCAGCTGTGACCTGCTAGGAGGAGGCAAACTGGGGCGAGGTTGCACCTACGCCCCTGCACTCTGCTCCAGCACCCTCCGCTCCTCCAGTGGCAGTCAGGGAGGTTGGGGACCGACCACGGAGACGTTCTGCAATACCAGCTGCTGTGTTGGCAGCCTTGGAGTTGCCTCTGGGTCTGTCTTACTTGTCTCCTTGAACATAATTGCTCACTGCTGATTATTTTTTTTCCTTTCCCTTTGATTCTGTAGCGCTTGTACCCTACTCAGATTCCTCATCAATCTCGCAATCTGGGGAGTCTGAGGAAACAGAGAACTGATCATCTACAGACTTCTGTACATTAAGAAAGTGTCCCTGTGCCATGCGAGATTCCAATCTCTTTTTCCTTTAATCAGACAGAACATCAGTGTGTCAGCCTGCACCAGTCAGGTCTGTGTGCTGGGTGGGGAAGGACAGAGCCACTTCTGAGGAGGTGCTCCCGGCTCCCTGGCACATCTCTGGCTTCCCCCTCCCTAACCCTTCTACCTCCTCACCCTGCTCAGCTCAGCCTTGCAAATGTTCCATGGCAGGGCATGTTCTGCCCCTGGCCAAGCCCGCTGGGGCACGACTGCTTGAGCAGCACTGGCTGCAGGGACTCCTTGAAGTCTGCCTGGAAATCAGCGTCGTGTGCCGCAGATGAACCCATTCCTTGCTATTTGGAGATCTCAAGAGACCAAATAATTTTGTGGAATTTGCCAGAATTGTAATGATTTCCACCCAAGTACCTTAATATGGCTGTAGAAAAAGCATGTGTAGAAGGTTGTGTGGGTTTATGTAGGTGCAAGGGTGCATGTGCTCTTTATACATTACACTGGAAGTTCATCACAAGCTTTTCAGCACTCTAGGGCTCTGTCATGAAGATCAGACTAGGTAGTCCACACTAAGTAAGGGCCATAAATTTTGACATTTATTCCCTAGCTTGTAAGCATTTTAGGAAGGAAAGGCGGTTCTGCCACCTTCATCTTTTTTTAGTGTTTTATTCCCTTAGTGTTACAATTTTTTGCTTTTACCTACCTACTCTCAGGACACTACAACCATTTCAATACCGAAATATAAGACAATAGAACAGATATAAAAGTAACAGAACTCTATCCACCCCTCCCTTCCCATTTGTGCAGGGCAAGATCTGAAGGAAACTTTTACCTCCAGATGTCAGGACATGTGGGAGAGGGAGCAGACTCAGAGCTTGTGTATCCTCTGTGGGATGTAAGCAGAAACAGTACCTAGACAGGAAAGTGTTTGAATGTTAATGATAGGACAGTACTAAAAACACTTTAGAAACACTTCCCTGCTTTTTGCTGGGGAAATCTCAATTTGTTGGCTGCCACTGGCTTTTTGCCCAGCATTCTCAGATCTGCTGGTGAAGGGAGACAGCAGAGCACGTTTGTCCTATTCCTCTTCCCCAGAGTAACATACCAGACTGGAGGAGATATGCTGCTGTTCCTCAGGACATACTACAGTGGAGACTACAGTCTATTCAACCCTTTTGTATACCTGCCTCGATATACTCAGTAGCCCAGGACAGGGCTGAGTTACACCTCACTCACTATAGCAGCCCTTGGAAGCACAGCTAAGTGGTGTGAAAATCTCCACAAATCCATTGGAATGCTCCCAGAGCAATGGTGTTAGTCTCTTTTTCCCTAGGATACACACTCTCAGTCCCAGGCATGCAGTATCCCTGCCCGAGACCCAGCACAGCATTGCCCTGGGTGGGCTCCAGCAATGTGCCCGGAGCTTCTTGTGGGAGAAGGGATTAGTGTTGGGCACCCCTGGTTAAAACTTGGCTTTTTACCTTGATGTGCATTGTTCCTGCTCCTTTATTTCCACGGGAGTGGCTGAATTTCTGTTGCATGGTATATAAAGCATTTCGGACGAAAAGTCTCTAGAAGTGTGATACTAATAATATTTTACAGCTTTAATTACCATGATTGTAGTGCCTAGAGGCGTATGCAAAAACATTTTGAGTGGGCGGAGAGGAGGCAGCGCTGTGAACATTTTTGTGGTTTTGCTGGGCAATGTGCAATGGAGTTTTCTCATGGGAACCACAGCATGCCAGGGAGGAAAGCTGCCTCTGCCTCCTCATCTGCTCTGTTGGGATACTGGATCACACCCCAAAGACGAGGAGACAGCCCCAGTCGTGCCAGTTTTGGGGAAAAGCTGGGCTGACCGACACTCTGCTTTGCAGAGGGGCTCTAGGGGCAGGGGCTGCCTGTTCCTCCAGGTATCTTTCCTCGGGCAACATCCCTTCCGTGGCGCAGCCAGCTTCACCTGCGGGATGATTTTCGGATTGGGCAAGCGCTGATTTGGGGCACGGACTTGGCAGCAGGCTGGAGAGCAGCGTGCCTGGTCTGGGTCAGGGTGTGCGATGCCACCAGCCCGTCCCTGCCTGGGCAGTGCCAGGGACACACACAGGGGCCCCGTGTGACACCCTGCCCCAAGCCAGCAGGCCTATCCATGGCCACAGCTCGCTGGGAAACAGGGAAATACCCCGTGCAGGAACACAACTTGTGACCCTTTGGGTGTCACAAAATAAAAGGGATACAAGGAAAGGGTGCTTGCTTTTCCCCAGCTCCAGAATGCAGAACTGCATCCTTAGAACTTTTTTAAAAACTTTGTTCCTAGATCATATATTAATTTTTAGGCGTTTTTATGTAGATTTGGTGAAAAGAGGTTTGGACATAGATGCTTTACGAAGCCTCAGCCTTCTATTGGAAAAACTGAAGGAGAAATTCAGTTGTGTTTGGAGTTGTTTACCAAGGAGCCGGGTCATGACTCTGCTTCCTGCCTGGCCTAACCCTGCTCTGACAAACAGCAACAACGGAGCCCAGGTATGGTTTGGAAGGCAAGGGAAAAGGGAAGGAAACCCTGGCTGAAAGGGATTCCCAGCTCTAGGCAGAGCTGGATGTTGCCTACAAGACAAGCGTATTTTACCGAGGCTTTTTTTTTCCCCTCAGTCGCTAATTTTTTTCCACACGTGTAATGCTTTTTTCTATTGTTATCCGCACTAAATACGCGTTACTTAATTTATTACTTATTACTTAATTTATCCCTGAAACACGACTTACTTGAAAACTCAATAGCTGAGCCAATTCTCCACCAGTTAAACAACCGCACGCTCTCATTTCTCCTCGCTTGAACTGCCGCTCGGTACTTTCGCACCGGTTTCTGCACGGCTGCGTGGCTCCCCGCAGGCCGGTCCCCTCGGATTGCCCGGTGCTGGCTCCCGGGCAGTTTTCCCGAGGCAGGGAATGCGGGAGCGGCGGGGGCGGCCCCGGCGCGCTCCGGCCGCTGGGGGGCGCTGCCGCTGCCGGTCGCCCCCGCGGGCGCTGGCGTCACGCGGCGGCGAGCGGGGGCGGGCGGCGGAGCGCGCGCGGCTCTCCCAGTGTTACCGCGGGGGGCGAGGGGGCGGCGTGCGGGGGGCGGGGGCGCTCCCTCCCTGCCTCCGCCCTGCGTCCGTACCGCACCCTCCTTCCCTCCCTGCCTTCCCTACTCTTCCTCCCCTTTCCTTCCTACCCGCCGCCCGCTCGGCCCCGCGCACGGCGAAGGAGGCGCGGCCGCGACGAGGGCGAGGTGCGGTCGGGGCGGCCGCTTAGCCCAACCCCCGGCGGCAGTGAGGCGGGTGGCGGGGACAGGCTAGCACAACGCCCCGTCGAGGAAAGGAGGAAGCGGGGCGGGGGGGGAGCGGGGCAGGGAAACTTCGGAGGGGCTGAGTAGCCGGACCCGGGGGACGGCCCGATGGGGAGCCCCGGGCAGACGGCGGGGCCGACGCAGAGTAGGCGGGGGAGGATGAGGGGGGCCGCGGGCAGCGCGCGGGGCCGGCAGGAAGGAGCGGGCGGTCGTGAGTGGTTGATTCCCGGAAGAATCCCCCCCCCCCCCGGCGCGGGGAGGACGGGGGTAGTGGGAGGAAAGTGCAGAAGCGTCCCGCCGTGTGCGCGCGGGGCGGGACGGGCGCGGCCGGGCGGCGGGCCGGGCGGGGAGGCGGGAGGCGGAGGGGACCCGGCGGGGTCCCGGGGGCGGCGGGGGCAGCCCCGGCGCCGGGGCCCCGGGCCTTCTGCGAGCTTCGGCGCACCCGGGCTCTGCAGCGCGGCCCGCCGGGCGGACTCTTGCGGGGCGACCGAGAGATTCCGCGGGGACCGCAGGCCTCCTGCGGGGGGCCGTCGCCTCCCCGCCGATTTGGGACGTGGTAGGGCCCGCGCGACGGGTCCACCGGGGGACTAAGCCGCCAACCAGAGGGGAGAGGAGGCAGACCGGGGAGAAGGTTTGACGAGACTGTAGGGGGCTCGGCCCGCGCCCCGAACACTGTTAGGGGGGGGCAAAGCGCCCGCCATCGTGTCAGTGCGCAGCACACGGTGTCGGTTCTGCATGGGACACTGCTCGGACGGTACTGTGAACGACACGCTGGTCTCGTACATTTGAGGACCGGTGTGTTGGCCGTTCTAAGTTTCTTACTCGTTGACTGGGTCCGGCGTACGGATTATGTACGTATAACGCCTAGGAGATCAATCATCGGCTGTATTTTGGCACATCTCAGAGTGACAAGACTATTTAATTTGCGAGAGTATCTCTTCGGAGCTACGTGTAATTTTCTCCTGCTAAAAGTCCTTTGAAAACGCGGCAGAAATTAATGAATATGCAAAGCAGCAGCTCTCAACCTAAACCCAGTTTGTCTTCAGAGACTTTCAAAACGCCAAAGCCGCACCATCCCAAGATAAATTATGCAATACAAATTACTTCGACACACTCCTAAAACACACACACGGGATGTGATGTTTCACACTTTTCTATTGTATCCTATTTTTAATTGGTGTGACAGCTAAATTAGAATCACCTGAAATAAAATCTTACGATACGTTAGAGTTGCCTCGGTGCTTTACTTCAGTGCAGCCTTATAAAAACATAGAAAAGCTGCTCAGGAAGCTTTGTACCATGCGGAAATACCGCAGCGCCAGAGTTTTCTTTCTCCCGGTGCTTCCACCACATACACCCATGCATATTTCAGCCGCGCATCCCTGCATTCGCCGGGAGCCGTGTCGGCTCAGGGCCGGAGCCGGGGTTTCCGGTGTTAAAGATGCTGAAGCGGGCTGCCAGTTGCCGCGCCCGCTGTTTGGTTAGAGGGAGCAGAATGGGGGTGATTCCTGCACTAGCTGTTTACAAATATTTAAGAGCGCTTTGCGGTTGTCTCTGTGGTTTTGATTTCCGTTTTCCCGCGAGTTGTGTGTGGTTCAGAGTTAAGGTGAAAGCCAGCGTTTGGAGAGGAGGGCATGGCCTTGGGGGAGGGCTGTGGATGTGAAGAGGTTAATGTGGAAAATCAGAAGCATGGCTGTGGGGTGCCAAGTGAGTGAAACTCAACTGTGAGTTCTGGTTCTCCCGTGGATATAACTGAGCGACTTGCGTGGATTTTAACAGGATTTGTCTGCCGTGGGCGTTTCATGCTTTTTGTTTGTTCTATAGGTGAAGTAACGTCAGAGATGTGGATTTGCTCTTCCCTGTGTGTTCTGACGCTTCTCAGGTGGTTAGGACAGCAAGAAAAGAAGGGAGAGAAGTAGCGTCAAGGTGTGCTGTGTGAATTTCTTCCTGTAGGACCTCCCGTACAGTTGCATTCCTGCATTCTTGCTGGAAAAGGGTTTGCAGTTGTGTTAGATGTTACATGACAATACCTGCGGGGAGCCAGATCATCTGGTGGCTTCTGAGGATTTGCCACAGAGACGTGACAGGCTGCTATCCTGATAACAGGTGGGTTGGGATCACAGATTAGCCAGCTAAGAACTTAGCGAGCAGGCTGCACTGCAGAAGCGGGGATCAAAACATGGTGACCAGAGTAGTACCAAGAGCTTTCATGGTGACGGAGCAGAACAAGTTCTTGCGGCAAGCTCTCCCGGGTCTTGCTCATTGGTACCGCTGCCCGTGCTCACCTTTGCTCAACAAGCACGGTGTACCCAATGCACAAGAAATGAGACGGGTGCGAAAGCCTTATTTCAGGGCTCCTTGATACAGCTTAACAGGGTACTGGAAGATGTGGGGCGCTGAGATGATGGGGGTGTAGCTAAGGCTTTGTTCGTAGTGGCGGTGTGAGCGAGCCAGGCAGCAGCGCCAGGTGTCTTTGGGTAACAGTCGCCTCGGGTTAAGACAGTTGCTTTCAGTGTGTGCTGATTTCTCAAGCAGCCTGGTTGTTGCTGTCTTTCCTAAGCCATCGTATCTGCAGGGGACTAGATATGCTTTGTAGGCGTGTCGAGAGGGGCCGAAGCAGGGACCACGCGGTCATGTTGGAGAACAGCGTCGCTGGCGGGTGGAGAGGCGTCTCGACAAGGGCGGGAGCCTTCCCTTGTTAAATGTAGACATAACTTGGGATGGCGTGAGGGTGAGTGGAACTCTGTTTAAAGCAAGGAGAAAAGAGGGTAGAAGAGGAAGTGTGGACAAGGCCCTCTCTGCAGGAATCTGGAGCAGTGTACATGGAAAAATTTCGCCCTCCGGATTGACTGTACAATTGAAAAAAAAAGAATGGGTCTATAAAGTATGAAACAAAGGGATTTCAGTTTGCTTAAATGCAAATCTAAAGCAGTCTGAACCGGGACTCGCGGCTGAAGCTCCATAGTCTATATTAATCAAGTTAGCTGTCAGAGGAGATTTGTGATTAGAAGCAGCGAGGTGAAGCTGTAATGGTTGGTGTGCTCTTCCAGCCTGTGTGCTGTGGAAAAAATGAGTCAGGGCATGGCTGCCTGGAGTCTTGGGCATGTGTGTAATTGCACTGCCACTGTCTCCTAAGATCAATTTAGGTCTATGCACCAAAGTCCATTATGTAGATTTTATGTAGTTTTGTGCTAAGATGAATAACTTCAGACGGAAAGGGCCTCTTTTTAAAAACTTATATGAAAGTAAATTTGTGGTTATTGATGGTAACCAGTCAGCATCATTGAAATGGGAGGTAGGAACAATTTGCTTATATTCGTGGCATTTATATTTAAAGGCCACTAACCCATCAGCTGTAATATTGTCTGACAAAGTTTGTCAAGAAGGGGAGGATTTTTCTAAGAAATTCAGTAAAAATGGCACTTTAACAGTGATTCTTGCGCTGTAAAGGGTGATCTTTAAGGTGATCTCTTAATTTTCTTGTTTCTTCAGTATCTTTGCGCATAGACATATGACTGCTAGTCTTTAAGCTAAATATCCTTTCAAAAAAGCCCACAACTGGTGTCTAAACTATATAGCTCTTAAATGCTTACAGTTATACCCGAGTTCCAAAGTGTGTAGTTGATAGCTGTAGCTCAACAGCAGCTCCTGAAGGAGTGATCAATCTTAAACTGCGTTACTGATCCTTCAGCGTTACAATCGCTGTTGATTTGGGGGGTTTGATACGTTTTGGGGTTCTTTTTTTTTTCCACTCCTGGTCCATATCTTACCAGAAGAATGACTGTAGACCGGATACTGTTGCCTGCCACATAAAATTTCTGTAGAGTTTCGGGAACTCCTGAT
>CM031863.1:29836536-29915895 GCA_018697195.1 Certhia americana | reverse complement strand
GGAATAATTTCCCTTTTTATGTTTCTTCACCCTCGAGCTTCCAAAATTTCCCCAGGGATCCAGTGATACGGAGATTGGTCGAACTCTCAGGGAGACTGCCCTTACGCAACCCTTCTCCTGACGTCTGCTCCTCTTTTCCACCATCCAGTAATGGATGTTGCTGGGATCTTAATTGCTTCCTGGATTGGCTCAGCATGGGAACTGACCCAGCATTGTTTGCGTGCGTCGAGACTGTCCATTGTAACACCTTCTTGCAGAGTTCCATTCATTTTGCCTCTTCCCAGGCTTTTCGTTTGGGGAGAGTGGTGAAATTTGATGACCCAGCGCCTCCATCCTCCAGGTGGCACATCCCATGGAAGATTCCCTGAAAAAACCAAAAATCCACCTTTGGCAGCACCCTTAACACCCAGCACCTCCAAATGTGCCCCTAATAACCCCTACAAAATGCCCTAATAATTAAAGCTTAAAATCATGCGTTCAAACATCTGTAGTTGTTATAAAAGCCCCCAAAACCAACTAAAAGCGCACCCCTAAAAATCCCGCAAAGAAACCTTCAAAGTCCCTAAAAATACTCCTAAATAGCCCAAAGACCTATAAAACACCCCAAACAATAGTCCTCAAAGTCCTCAAAAAGACCTAAAAGTTCCTCTCAAAAACCCTTAAAAAATACCCTAGTCCCTAAATAATTCCCATCAAAAAATACCCTAAGTAAAAAGTCCTAACAAATACCCTCAATAGTCCTAAAACAAAGCCCAAAAAATTTTAACGTATAAATAAAAGTAGCCCCCATCAATACCCAAGAACACTAAAACCCTCAAAATAAGGACTAAGAAACACCCTAAAACTACCCTAAGTGCGCGTGCGTGTTGTTAAAAGAACAAAAAGACACGAAAGTTTCTAAACAGTCCTCAGAAAACTGCACCCAACAACCCCCAAAACCCTGACCTTTGACCCTTGATCCCTGGCTCTTGACACCTTGACGCTTGACCCCCAACCTTGACTTTCTGACCTTTTCCCCTTGACCTGATCTCTCAGATGTTGCGCCCCTCGTCCGTGCCCGCGGTGTGGGTTTCCTTCCCCTGGGACCCTGCTCTGGAGGTACTTGTGCGCTCGTCTCGTCCTTACGCCAGGGTGTTTCTGCACGTTTCAAGTTTCTCATTAGTTGCGGCGAGGTACGGGTTTGTACGTAAACGCGGAGCTCACTCATCGGCTGTATTTTGGCACATCTCAGAGCTAGACAAGACTATTTAATTTGCGAAGTCTCTCTTCTGCAGCTACGTGTAATTTTCTCCTCCTGCTAAAAGTCCTTTGGAAACGCTGCAGAAATGTAATGAATATGCAAAGCAGCCAGCTCTCAAACCTAAACCCAGTTTGTCTTCAGAGACTTTTCAAAACGCCCAAAGTGATCAAGATACATTATGAAATAATCACTTTTGCCTAAAATACAGGGATGTGATGTTTCACACTTTCTCCTTGTATTCCTAATTTAATTGGTGACAGCTCAATTAGAATTCACCTGAAATAAAATCTCTACGATCCGTTAGAGTTGCTCGGTTGCTTTTACTTCCAGTGCAGCCTTAAAAAGCAGGAAAGCTGCTCAGGAAGCCCTTGTCCCATGCGGACATCCCGCAGCTCCAGAGTTTTCTTTCTCCCGGTGCTTCCACCACATCCACCACCTGCATATTTCAGCCGCGCATCTTCCTGCCAGTCTCCGGGAGCGTGTGCGGCTCCGGGCTCGGTGTTTTCCCGGTGTTAAAGATGCTGAGCGGGGCTGCCAGTGCCGCTGCCCGCTGTCTTGGTAGAGGGAGCAGGAATAGGTTGTGATTCCTGCACTAGCTGTTTACAAATATTTAAGAGCGCTTTGCGGTGTCTCTGTGGTTTTTGTTCTCCTTTTTCCCAGGAGTTCTGTTTGTGGTCAGAGTTAAGGTGACAGCCAGCGTTTGGAGAGGAGGGCATGGCATTTGGGGTGATGGGCTGTGGATGTGAATGAGGTAATGTGGAAAATCAGAATGCATGGCTGTGGGTTGCAAAGGCTGAGTGAAAATCTAACTTGTGATTTCCTGGTTCTCCCGTGGCTATAACTGTATGCAGCCTTGCGTGTATTTTAAACAGCTTTGTCTGCCGTGGGGAGTTTTCTGGCTTCTTTGTTTGTTCTATATGTGAAGTACGTAAGAGATGATTGCTCTTCCCTGTGTGTTCTGACGCTTCTCAGTGGTATGGACAGCAAGCAAAAGAAGGGAGAGAAGTAGCAGCTCAAGTGCTGTGGCTGTGTTAATTTATTCCTGTAGACCTCCCCGTGCCAGCTTTGCATTCCTGCCTCTTGCTGGAAAAAGGGTTTGCAGTTGTGTTAGATGTACCTGCTCACTCCTGAGGGAGCAGATCCTTTCTGGCTGGCTTCTTAGGATTTGCCAGAGGACGTGACCAGGCTGCTACTCCTGAACCAGGTTGGTTTGGGATCACAGATTAGACAGCCTAAGACTTACCGAGCAGGCTGCAGAAGAGGGGGATCACACATGGTGCCCCAGAGTCTTATCCAAGATGCTCTTCCTGGTGAGGAGCAGACACAAGTGTCTTGGCTGCAAGCTCTCCCTGTGTCTTCTCATTGTGTAACCTCTTCCCGTGCTCACCCTTTGCCTCAAAAGCACGGTGCCCAATGCACTAAGAAATGAGAACAGTGGTGGAAAGCAGTATTTCAGGTCTCTTAGATACAGCTTAAAGGTCACCTGGAAGATGTGGGGCGCTGAGACTTGAGTGGGTGTGCTAAGGCTTTGCGTAGCCGGCCGGGTGAGCAGAGCCAGCAGCAGCGCCAGGTGTCCTTTGGGTTAACAGTCTCCTCGGGTTCAGACAGTGCTGTGCTGCTTTCTCAGCAGTCCTTGCTTGTTGCTTGTCCTCTTCCTAAGCCTCATCTTACTCCTGCAGGTGGACTAGCATAGCTGCTTTGTAGGCTGTGAGCGGGGCCGAAGCAGGGACCACGCCGGTCATGTCTGGAGAAGCAGCGTAGCTGGCGGTGGGAGAGGCCGTCTCGAAAGGGGAGGGAGCCTTCCCCTTGTTAAAATTTAGAAATAACTTGGGATGGCGTTGAGGTGAGTGGAACTCTGTTTAAAGCAAGGAGAAAAGAGGTTAGAAGGAGGAGTGTTTGAAAATGCCTTCTCTGCAGGAATCGGTAGCAGTCGTACATGGAAAAATTGCTCGGCCCTCTCAGGATTTACTGTACTCAATTTGAAAAACAGAATGGGTCTTTAAAGTATGAAACAAAGGGATTTCAGTTTTGCTTTAAATGCAAATCTCAACGCAGTCTGAACCGTGGACTCGCTGCTGACGCCTCCATAGTACATATTAATCCAGTTTTATCTGTCATGAGGAGATTTGTTGATTAGAAGCCTCTAGGTAAAGGCTGCTCATGGTCTGGTGCTGCTCTTCCAGCCTGTGGGCTGTGGAAAAATGAGTTCAGTTCCATGGCTTGCCTGGAGCTCTTGGGCTGTGTGTAATTTCACTGCCACTGTCCTCCTAAGATTCAATTTAGGTCTCTGCACAAAGTCCATTTATGTAGATTTATGTAGATTTTGTGCTAAGATGAATAACTTTCAGAGGAAATGGGCCTTCTTTTAAAAATTATATAAGTAAATTTGTGGTATTGATGGTAAAAAGTCAGCATCATTTGAAATGGGAGGGTAGGAACAATTTGCTATGTTTAGTGGCATTTATTATTTAAAGGCCACTAAACCATAAGCTGTTAATTATTTGTCTTGACAAAGTTTGTCAAGAATGGGAGGATTTTTCTAAGAAATTCAGTTAAATAATGGCACTTTTAACAGTGAATTCTGTGCCCTGTAAAGGGTTATCTTTAAGTGATTCTCTTAATTTTCTTTGTTTCTTCTTGTATCTTTGAGCATAGACAGTACTTGATTGATATTCTTCAGCTAACTATTCTTTCCAAAAGCCAAACTGTGTCTAAAATATATAGCTCTTAAATGCTTACAGTTATACCCCGAGTTCCAAAGTGTGTAGTTTATTAGCCTTTAGCTCACCAGCAGCTCCTTGAGGTAGTGCTCAAATCTAAACTGCTATTACTGCCCCTTCTGCTTTACACATTCAGCTGTTGATTTGGGGGTTTTATACGTTTTGGGTCTTTTTTTTTTCCCCTCCTGGTCTCCATCTCTTCCCCTGAAGATATTGACCGTAGGTATCCTGTTGCTGCCACATAAATTTCTGTAGAGTTTCTCGTGACCTCCTGATTTTATTTTTCTCTAGTAAAGTTAAATCAGAATTTTGAAGCAAAAGCCAGATGCCTCCTGAATAGAAGTTGGGCTCTGCTTGTTTTATCTGTATGTTTGACTTGCTGAAGCAAAGGCTGATATTGTGAGAAAACCACAAAAATGCCCAGACCATTTTTTTTAACAATACTTTTCATGTTTTACAGTATGCTAGAGTGCATACTGTAAAAAACAATTCCTCGAGGAGTTTTGCTTTATCTCCCAATGCCCCATAGCAAACGTATTTGCTTGCGTTGCAGTTTTGGAGGGAGTTGCATGGTATTAAAATACTTTTTCCCCAGTCTGTGCAAATCTTTCTGTAGGTGTTGTTTTTTAGGTTACTACTGTGTGTTTTTTCAAGTCCGGTGTGATAGTAGAGCCAGAGCAATGTTAGCAGGCCTACTCAGTGTTTTAAATCTGTTACTTTGTGAACCAACTATAAATTATATGCTTTAGACCTTATTGATTGGTGGCTTAGTGTAATACAGTAATACTGGAAATTATCTGCTTGTGGCTGTGAAAGCCACCGTAGAGTGAAGAGGTGTGTGAGTGTGAGATCCTGGAATTCTCTGAGGAGTTTATTAGTTGTGCTATAACTGGATAAGGGGTTTATGAAGTTGAAACTTGTGCCCATGTTTTTTCCTGCTGCTGTAAGGGATGAACACCACAGCGATCCGTCTGTTGGGAGCTTTTAAGCACAATTGCTGTGTTGCTGAGTGGTATTTCATGTCTCAAGTGTCAATGACAGTCAGCCTTGTTAGCAAATGAACCAGGCAGGTGAATTCAATTTAAGGTTTTTGAACTACATATGTTAGAATCCATCAGTATTTTTGCTTTGTCGGCAGCTGCTGCTGCCATAATTAAGATCAGCAGAGGCATTACACCCTTTTTCTGTGAAACAGGTAAAACTACAGAAATACTTAGTTCTTAAACACTCCTTTACTGACCCAGCTTCATTAGTCCTTTGGGGTTCTGTGGAGCACTTTTCTTTGCTTTCCTTTTATGGTCTTCCACACTTTCTATGGGGGGAAAATGGTGTGACAGTTAAGAATTGAAACTGATGAGATTTTTTTATTCAGGGAATTGAGTATTCTGTAATTCTTCAGAGCCTGTTTTGTGATCATTTTGATCTCCTGATTCAAAAGAGAATCGAGTAGAAGCTGTGAGTGGTATTGACTGATGTTCTTGGGAACAAACATGAAGTAGGAAGGTTGAAAACAAGCTGGCTTCGTGTTTGAATCATCCTTTTTGTAGGGGCATCGCAGCTATCTGCTGATTTGTTTTTTTTTTTTTTCAAAAATGTTTCCATTAAGTTATTAAGTCAAAAAATCAAGCTTTTGCCCCATATTCATTTCTGTGGGTGTTCTTTTAATGAGAGAAAGAAATGCTGTCCTCTTGAGTTGATAGCTTTGTAGAAAGATGGACGGTGGGACGGTGCATGTGGATGTCAGTGCTTTGGTGCTCATCTTCTCTCTGTTTTTACTGTTTGCAGGTTCTGTCATCCGTGATGGCGTCAGCTCTCCCCAGAACCCTCGGAGAATTGCAGCTGTATCGAATACTACAAAAAGCAAATCTCCTATTCTACTTTGATGCCTTCATTCAGCAGGGTGGTGATGATGTCCAGCAACTCTGTGAAGCAGGTGAAGAGGAGTTTTTGGAGATAATGGCTCTCGTAGGCATGGCTAGCAAGCCGCTTCATGTCCGACGGCTGCAGAAAGCTTTGAGGGACTGGGTCACAAACCCCGGCCTTTTTAACCAGCCTCTCACCTCCTTACCAGTCAGCAGCATTCCAATATATAAGCTGCCAGAAGGATCTCCTGCGTGGCTGGGGATATCCTGCAGCAGTTACGAAAGGAACAGCAGCACCAGAGAGCCTCACCTGAAGATTCCAAAATGTGCTGCCACGACGTGCGTGCAGAGCGTGGGCACGAGCAAATCTGATGTGGGGAGCTTATCACTGCAGAGCAGCAGCGAGCCCAGACTCTGGCAAGGACACCACACCACAGAGAGTGAGCACAGCCTTTCCCCGGCTGACCTTGGCTCTCCAGCCTCACCAAAGGAAAACAGCGAGACCCTGGATGCTGCTGCTGCTCTCTCAGTTGCTGAATGTGTAGAACGTATGGTTCCCTCCCTGCCCAAAAGTGACTCCAATGAAGTCAAGGAGTTACTGAAAACAAATAAGAAACTGGCAAAGATGATTGGTCACATCTTTGAGATGAGTGACGATGACCCTCACAAAGAGGAGGAGATCAGGAAGTACAGTGCAATATATGGCAGATTTGACTCGAAAAGAAAGGATGGCAAGCATCTCACCCTCCATGAGGTAAAACAGCTTGAGTGGAACTGGGCTTCCTCCCCTATTCCTATACCTTTGACAAGATGTGTTTATGGGGTACACTTCTTGTATGGGCACTTCTTGCTGAATGATGAGAGTTGTGAGTCTGAAAGTTGTGTGCTGAGTGCTGTAGGCAGTCCTGGCCTGACATGGACATCTCAGGTGCAGCACAAGTCTCCTTTTGGCTGTGGGTGTGTGTGCACGGGATGATTTCGACTCGATGTCGTCAGACTGCTCGGTTGCTGGTGCAGCCTGTCAGAAGGTTTGGAAAGTTTGGCACTGAAATAGCAACCAGTAGTGCACTGAGCGTGGCCTTGGGGATTTTAAGAATTTGGTACATTTTTAAAGAGGTCCTGTAATGGTATTTCCTTTTAGCTTTGAGAGTAGACTTGTTTGGAAGATCAGTAACTAAAGTTCTGCTCGTGTCTGATGTGGTTACTACCCTCAGCTGTCTTTCCTCACCTCAAGACTCTGCTCTGTAGTTCATGTACTTTAGATAAAAAGGGTTCTGTCAACGAGGTACCTAAACCCAGTGGCATGGATTTTTATTTTTTTTATTGTCGTTTGAATTGGGATGAAGATCAGTTATACAACCTGTGGGGTTTTTTGGGCATAGTGGTCTTAAGCCTGTCCAGTGACATGCAGACTGTGTGAGGAGGAAAGGAAAGGACTGTCTCCAGTATTGATGGGTGGTTGTAATCTGAATGTTTGTCTTTTAATCCCTAAGTAGCATCCCTTCCCTCTTGTCTTTGAAAGTTCATGTGGGCCTCCCTTGCTCCTCTTGTGGCATTCCTGAGGCTCACACTGCATGTGTTGTAACGCAATAGGTGTGTCTGTGTGGGGAGTAGTTTCCTAGTGCCAAAGTACTGTACAAGAGGAGAACAAACATTAATTCAAAGCAGTGCCAAAACACTGTTGATATGAATGCTGCATCAGCATTTTCACAGTTAACAGTGATTGCAAAATTTCAGTTGGATTTAAAATTTGGCATGTAAGGCTTAGCTCCCAAAAGGAAAGGCAGTGTTTATGTTACAGGAGTGCCAAAAAAACTGTACTGGCTTTAGCCTTTTTTCGCTTCAAGAAGAAGTTTTGTAGGTGTGTGATCCATAGCATAAGACTGAGTTCTCTTTATGCTTCTAAGTAGAAGGGCAGAAGGAAACAAGGCGTATTTCTTTACATTTTTGTTTACGTATTTACGTTTATAAGGCAACTGCACATCACCAGCAGTGACTTGACAAGGGCTTTTACTGCAGGCTGGGGAGACACTTCCACAGTAGTCAGCCACATTCCTACCACACAGTTCTAGCTGTGCAGCTTACCCCCTTATGTGCTCTGTGGCTTTATGTCAAACACTTATAATCTGTGAATTCATCCACTGTACAAGAGGAGATCTCATCTTACTCCCCTGACCTTGTGGAAGTCTCCCTCATAACAGCACAAGTTGTGTTTGAGATGGAGGCAGGATTTGAAAGGATTAATTGTGTAGATGCCCTGTGTACATGGCTGCAGATTCAGGATTCAGAGAAAGGAGGTTCTCCCCACCTGAGGAAGGATGGAGGCAGTCGAGGTGTACAACAGTGAGTGGCTGTGTGCTTTCACAGCCTCTCTCTGGGGTAGTGACTGCAGAAAATGCTCTGAAATCTGGGCAGACTACTTGTAGGATAATTTTCCAGCAGTGTACTGGGAGGTGGGCTCCAGGGGCACCTTTTGTGTAGCTCAGGAGTGGCTCTGCAAAACTAGGGGAATGAACACTGGGACCGTAATTGAAGGAGCAGGACAGCAATAAACTGGAAGAAAGGACAACTGCTCTGCCTTACTCATTTTTTTTAGTATTGCACTACAGATCTTTACTACATCATTGTAAAACCATGTTTAAAAATGGAATGAGAGCATGGTTTGGCTTTAGGAAATATTTCTATCGCTATTGTGATTAAGGGCACAAGATCAAAGGAGTCTGTGGTTGACTTATGCCTCACTTACGCATGTGGGGCCTCACTGAATTTGATGGGAACTGCACACATGCAAGCAAGAAGAATTTGCTCGTAATTAGTTTACTGTTGGCTTAAAGAGGCTGGATTTCACAAAGTTTTGTCTTGAACACTTTTGTCTTCGTTTTCTCTTTAAGGCAGAAAATAAATAGCAGCACTGAGACCATTTTTTTCTTTTATTTAAAATCAGCTAAACAAACAGAGTTTGCCTTTCGTAAACTCGGCCTCAATGTGGTTTTGGTTCTGATGGTTTAAGCAATTTGCTGCTCAGAAGGGAGGACCTTAAACAACCAGGGAGGTAAGTTTCTGCAGGTCCAGTGACTGTTTTTCTGCACGTTCTAATACATTCCAGAGCTGTCATTCTGCCTTACAGTTCAAGGTTTCTCCTTGCAGCTGGCAAGGAACAGCTGAATAAACTTCACTGTGAATTCAAAAAGCTTAAGTAGCAGTTAGTTTTTTAATGTAAAGATTAGGGTATCTCTGGCTCCTCAAGCACAGAGGAGTTGCATGCAAATTAAAGTCAAACCTGGTGGAATTACTAGTGGTGAATTAGTGAGAATATTTTGTTTCAGTACGAGCACTGAAGTGTCTCAGGGGGATGGAGCAGCCAATAGAGGTCTGTGAGAGCTGCAGACACTGGGCTGGTTTGGAAGTGTGTGCTCCTGTAGGAGTATTTGCATAAAGCATTAATCTGACATAAAATCTTTCGAAGGCGTTCCAAAACTAATAAACATGCTGTCCTTAATCCATCCCATTGTTTCAGTATTGCACAGCCTTTCAAACACAGAGAGCACTTAATGTTTAAAGTTGGACTGGAGGAGGGATGAGTACAAGGCATGCCCTTGAACTCAGTGACCCCTGCATGATTGAGTCAGGTTTGTAATCTGTGTTTCAGTCCTTGTCTCAGTACCTATAAAACAGAAAAAAAATCCAGTTCAGTGGAATTAGAAAACAAGCAATGAATTTTGTCTAGCTTGGTCTCTTCCTTTTCTTTTGCTGACTCACCAAAACAGTAGGGCTTGGTATTTAATTATGTGGTTTCTAGTAGAGGAATCTGTGAACCCCATCAGATGGAAATACACCCAGCCTGCTCCTATATGGTTCTGTGCTGCTCCATATCCTTAAGGCTTCCAGCAAACAGATTCTTTATTTTTAGGCATGCAGTGCTTTGTATCTGCAGTATTATGCCTCCTGAAAAGGCAGGAAGCCATGATGCATTTCAATTCAGTAAGTCTGAATGTGACCTGAAAGAGGAACCAAGAAAAACAAACAAATAAACATTTGGCTTTTCTCACATATTAGGATAAACAGCATTTGCCTACAACTACCTAAAGCATTTTCAGTCATTTCAGCTCTTTACAACCTTCCAACACTTGGAGGGATAAAAAATATCTCAAATTATTTTGTAAGCATTAGCAGTATTATTCATCCTTGGCAAAGTAATAGCTATCAGTGTTACAGAAATTAATGCCTGCTTTGGAAGGTAATTCTTTTAATTGGTGTTGTATTAATCTTATAACTTTTTCCCCTCTGTGTTTTTTTCTGAAAAGGTAGACATTGTGGAACAACCATTCCTGTCTAAGGGGTAATAGTTTGGTTTTTTAGTACCTTGTATTGTAGGAACGTAGTAACCTGTTTGTGCCCTTGTACATCTGATCTCTCTGAGATTTGGGGGCTTTGTCTCTACAGAGACTAAAGGATCAGACAATATATCCAGTTCACCTGTTAAAAACAAGTTTGTGCTCTGATTGACATTTAGGTACCATAGGAAGTGCCCTACTGAAATCAGAGGCTTTTAGGCTAAACACAGGAAAAATTGCTTTTGAAATATTAGGAGCAGCAGTTCTGTGTCAAGTTTTACTAGTAATACTGCACAGGCTGCAGAGAGAGGAATCTCAGCTCTTCTTGATACGTGTTTTTTTGTTTTTTCAACCTTCCTGGAGAACAGGTGTCGCAAAATAAACAGATTGGGCAAAATAAATTTTTGATAGTTGGGATGCCACCAAGCCCTGTGGCGAAGGACAGCGTGGTTGTGTGCTGTTCATGTCTTGTGACAGCTTCCATCCTTCAGGGATGGAGCGCGCCGCGATCCGGGCGAGCTGCTGGCCTCTGTGTTTTAATTCACAGGTAAGCCTGCAGTGTGGCAGACAGCAGGGGGAAGGAAGGGTGAGTTCACAGCCTTCTCCCAAGAGACACCCTGTAACTGCAGAGCTGCTGGTCTGTGGGAGCAGTGGGTTTGGTGCCTGAGGTCACACGTGTGCTGTGCTGCCTGCACGGGTGCCCCCGCTGCTGCCAGATGGAGGGTCAGGGATGGCATGTCCCCATCCATCATGGATATGCTGACTGTGCTGTGGAAACCGAGCTGCTCTGGAATATTCACTAGCTTGGGACAGATACAGAGTGTGCTGTTGACAGTAGCTCCAAAGCAGCTGTGCTCCTTTGCGAGAAGCCAAAACTGTTCAAAGCAGCTTAATTTCTAAAAGTAAAAGAGTAGAAAGAGTTGTGGACACTTGGTAAAAGCACCTGTAGTATTCTGTTGGTCTCCTGCTGTTATGCCTCATCACACTGGCTGTTCTTCAGCTGAGGAAAAAGTGAGAAAGCTTCTTCAAGCCCTGCTACCTGTGGAAGGAGCTTGGAATAGCCTGTCCAGCATCTCAATTTGTGTCTCTCATGGCATTAATAATGTTGTTGTGTCCATACTGCTTACCATAGGCTTCTCGGACAGCGGTATTTTGAAGCTGATACAATTCATCACAGTATCGCCACGTCCTATACGCTTCTGAGAGCATTGCAAAACCATTTTGAGCCTCAGTTTCAGGCTTTTTCTTCTCCCCCTTCTTTATGAATCTTTTGCCAGCAGCAGAGGCACTAGAAATGTGTCCTGGCAGGCTCAGGAAAACATCCTTGAAACAAGTTACATTTGATTCATGTCTGAAGATAGTCTTCACAAACACGAGGGTGAGAAACATAGCTAAAAAAAGTTTAATCGTTTCTTAAACCATCACCTTCTACAGAATTTATTCTGTATTCACCAGGGAATGCCATCTGTACCCACACTGTCAGGGTGGTTGTGTGTTTTTTTTTTTTTTTTTCCCCCAAGTCCTGGGCATATTGCGTTTATAAAAATAGTATTCCCTGTAAGCCAGGCTTTGGGAGCCAAACACTGTGAATGTTCAGAGCTACTGTTTTATACTGAGATTTAATTAGTGCTGGGATGAAGCAAAAGCAATGCACATTGAGACAGTCCTACAATAATGTTTTACTTTATGCACCAACTACATTCATATCTTTCCTCTTCCCAAAGAGGTTACCTGGTTTAGTAAGGGAATATAAATAAACTGAAGAAACCCTCCTGGGTTTAGTGTACAATTACAGGTAATTTTACTTGTGATCAAAACTTTTATTATTTCAGAAGAGGTACTTTCACAAGCACAGTAGGAGAAGGTATGCCAAGTCCTGAGTGCCTGTGTGTTTGATTTGCAGCTAACAGTTAATGAAGCAGCTGCCCAGCTGTGTGTGAAAGATAACGCCTTGTTGACCAGGAGGGATGAGCTCTTCGCACTGGCCCGGCAAATCTCTCGGGAGGTCACCTACAAGTACACCTACAGGACCACCAAGTAAGGCCTGCCTTAGATCAGGGGGTCTTTACTTTCAGGGAACTGAGCTGGCTGATGGCATTTCTTCTGGAGCACTAGAGACACTTCTTGCTCTTCAGTTAGCAAAGTGCTCTTCTGAGGAAAGGAGGGAAATGCTATTTGAGTGCTGAAGCTTTTAAACTGATAAGATTCAGCTGTCTTGCATTGCCTTTTTACTTGCTCTAGTTTTCCAAGTATTTTGAGGATAGTGCATATTAAGAGGCTGTTATTTCAAGCATTTGAGGCATTAGTGTGTTTTGAGGTTAATGTAAATTGGCAGAGTAGCCAGAGATGCTTGATGCATCCATTTCCTTTTTTCCATATACAAATTTGGCTTGTTAGCCAAAAAGATAAGGTCACAGGGAATGGCTTACAAGCTTGCTTTAAAGGAACTGAAGCTGAGCCCTAATTTCAGTTGTTACTGTTCTGTCAAATGAATTGCTGTTATGAAACGGTGACAAAGGCTTAACAGCTTTTAAATACAATTAAAACCTTGGCATTAGTAAGTATGATTGAATGTCTTGATACTTTCCTTAGATTTTTAAATGTTGATTCCCTTGCCTGTAATGTAATATCCCTTCAAAATACATTTTGCAACCCTTTTAGAAAGTTTTCCTTTGCTCCCCTTTCTTCCATATAGATTTATATAAATATACATCCATCCTGGATAAGCAATGCCAAGGGCATTTCTGTAATTCTCTGGGCTTTCCTTCCTCTTTGGAAGGAAGAATCCATGCATCTCTTTATGCTTCTGAAAACAACACAAAATGCTTGTGTTCCTCTACAATTGAACGACTTTCACTGCCATGTCAAAGTGAACTAGAGGCTTTTTTTGTGCATCTCACTTGTTCTTCCCTGATCTGGTTTTTTTCCTTGACTCTTATTCATTGTTATTGATGGGTGGGGTTAATGTGCTGGTTGCTGATTGTGTATGTTTTCTCTTGTAGATCTAAATGTGGAGAGAGGGATGAGCTGTCACCAAAGAGAATCAAGATAGAGGTACAGTAATGTGACTCCTGTATTTTGACCTGTGTGTGCTAAAATTCAGTTTTGTTTTGAAGGGATCTGTCTTAAGGAAATTTTTCAGAAAAACATTTGATAGACAGTTGATGGGTATGAGAGAGAGAAAGGGTGGGAGAACATCACCACTGTCTCTGTAAATCTAAGTGCTTGATGGAGAAACCTGTAGGAGCAGGGGTAAAGAGTAGGATTTGTTTAACAGTAAAGATACTCTCAGTGTTTTGCACTCAGAGTGAGTAGGAGGGGAGGAATGGGACTGACTGACTTCCTGTGGTGGAATAAGCTCGAGCACTGTAGGAAATGTCTTCCCATAAGGCCTGCTGCTTTTCAGTCAGCATGAGGTAGGGTTTGCCTAATTCACTGGAGTCAGCTGTTGATCATGTCCAAAATACAGAGTTCTGGAGAAGGACTGATGGCAGAATATTAGCCATCTCTGACTGTGCCATAAATTCTGACACTGATCACATTGAAAAGTCAAAAAATAACTAAATATCTCAACACAAAAGGTTGTGCCTGCAGATATAAATCTACAGGTTTTTGTAATTACATGGCTTATCTATACACTTGCACAAGATGTTGCTTAGGGAGATGGTGGGAATTTCTTGTCAAGAGTGCAGGAGCAGTATTGCTATGTACTTTATCTTTTTCTTCAGTTACCACTGTTGGAAGGTAAATTTGAGGCCTTTTAAAAGTTACTTTTAACAAAAAAAAAAAAAAAAAACCAACCCCAAGAAATAAAATGTACATGTATATACACCTATATACCTCGTAAGAATAGCAGATCTTTCTTTTTAATTTCTATTTTAAGCAGATTACTGTTTCGCTGTTACATGGGTATCTAATTTATCCTTAGCATTGTGGGTGTTTTTTATTGTACTGTCTACTCAAAAAGGTATAGGTTAAGTGTGTGTTAGAATATGAGCTAGGCCTGAGCTAGATTTGTGTGTGACACAGATAGGTGATGTATTCTCTAGCTATAGAGGAAAATTGCAGCACATTCTGAAATGTGTTTCTCATATGCAACACATTCTGTGATAAATGATTCACTGTATGTAGTAAGGCTATAATTTTATTTTTTTTTTTCAGTAATGCAATACTTTCACCTGTACAAAGGCTTTTCCTGTGAGGCAAACGCTGGTGAGAGCAGTTAGTTTTCAAAAGGCAACTTTGAATAGGTATAGAGGAGTTCATCTTACTTATTCAGTTCTATCAGTCCATATACAATTGTAGTTTTATGTAGTGTAAAATACACATGTGCAGTGAGGATTCACTGGAAACTTTAATAGGTCAGTAATGTCGTTTATGTGTGTCAGGATTTGCTTTTGACCTATGCTTGTTCTTTGATCCACAAAAAAGAGCAGGGAAAAGCTGCATTAAATGATTTTATCCAGCTTCACCACTATCAGCCTTGACCAGCATGTTGCAGGATGGTTGCTTGAGTCTCCTCTCTTGTTCAGTCCAGCCCTAATTTGTAAGAGCTGGTGGGGAGCTGCCACTCCCCTGCTTGAAGTAGTATTTCAATGGCTTAGATTTCAGCATTAGGAAGTTTTTCCTTCATTCAGTAATAATTGATGATGAGCAAGTGTCTAAAATGACACACTGCAAGGGAGGTGCTGTTTTTTACAGATCTTCATTGAAAGAAAATGTAAAATTAAAACCCTGAAAAATAACAGCTGAAACTCAGGGTTTTCTGGAGAGCAGGAAAAATGGACAGCCTTAGGGGATGTGTATTCTCCTATTTTCTGCATGGTGAAATCTTAAGAGTCTGGAAGGTCTGCTTCTTTTATACCATTTATAGTTCAATAATTCTGAGAAAGGATATTTACTTGGTTCTTGTTTTATCTAAAATTGCCAGCTATATTTTAAAATGCATGTGAAAATTTCATGTCCTAATTGTACAAACGACTATTTCAGAAATAGGTCATTTTTCCAAAATAAGAAATTGAAAATTAAATTGAATTAAATCTTTAATCTGATAGCATAGCATTATTAATTTGAAATTAGCCGTATTGTTATCAGTAGAAATGTCTTTTTTCCTCACAACTTTGGGACTCTTCTAAGAAGGAGTAAAGCATTACTTCAGTGCATTTTAAATTTGAGGTAAATTTTGGGCTTTGCTTCAATGAAATGTAAAAAAGATGCAGTATGACATAGTAGATCACTGCTGTTTTGGGTTCCTGGTGCTTGCATTTTTTAAGAAAAACGTAAAAAGTCCTTTTTTTAGTAATATGTTCAGGGATTTTTTTTGTTATGTTTTGGTTTGGTTTTTTTTGGAAAGGTGAAAGTAAAAAGGAAAATGGTAGCAAATGCAGATTTTTCCTTCTGTTCTGAGTAAGAATTCCTTACACTGTTTTTGAACTTGTGGATCTGTTCTCTCATTGTGGATCTGTTCTCTCACTATTATGAAAATACAGAAAGGACCTGAACATGGGAACATGGGGTATATTTTTGGTTGTTGTAACTGGCTCTGTTTTTCTTTTTCCCCCCGTTTTTTTTGGTTGGTTTTTTTCTTTGGGTTTTTTTTTTTTTTTTTTTTTTTGAGAAGAGTCATTTTGCCTTTCTGTTTTAAGGCTGAACTCCATATTTTGATTCACCATTTCTTTAACCATTAGTCATTAATGTCTCTGTGAATCGTGGCCTAAAATTACTAGGGCTTCAATTTGGAAAGACTTCACAGCCTGTTTGCATAGTGTAAAAGATTACTTTAAAAAAAGATAAGTTAATTTCCTGAAATATAATAACACTTAAAAAAGCCTCCAGAGAGGCTCTGAAGGTCATCCTTGAGCAGAGCCAGCAGAGCTGTGTGTGCAAGCTGCAGCATTGTCAATCTGCAGCCACATTGTAAAATTATCCTTTTCATGAATATGAAACTCGCACAAGCATTACAGAGAAACAATGTGCCATGAATTACATCAAATTACCTGTAAAAGCCTTTCTCTTCCCCTGTGAGCTCTCCCCCTCTTATTCGTTGAGTGGGTGGGTGAGCTGTGGGAGTAGAGTGTAAAGAGGAGAAGGGGAAAAATTCCAGGCAAATGACAGACTAAAGGTGTGGAGGGAGCGAAAAAAAGGAGTGGAGGGAATTGGTATTTGGGAGCAGATTATAAAAGAGGGGTTGTAGTTCCTAAATCTGCTCTGGACAAAGAGCAGGACAGGTGAATAGGGATGGCAAACATCCTCCTGCAGGGCAAGGATCTCTCCTGCTCAGGTGTTGTGTGGCAGGGGCACCCCTTATTTTGTCATCTTCTGTGACTCAGTGCTGGCAGCACTCAAAGCAGTGAGCTGTTGTGGTGCCAGCTTAGAAAGCAAAACAAGTCACAGGTACCTCAGGTATGAGGCTGCTCATCTCTGTTGGGGTTGATGAAGTTCCCTCTCAGAGTCTGCGTGAACAGCCAAGAGAAGAAAAAGGAGAGGTTTTCAAAATATTTTTGCTGTGGTCTAAAGAAATTATTTTGTGTGCCTGTGTCTCCATTCATCTGAGCAAGAGGGGTGGGAAGAGCTTTCAAAAATTCATTTCCCAAAGCTCAGTGGGAGTCAGGGGGGCACAGGCAAGGAGACCTGAACAGAGGCTGCAAGGAAACATCTTCCTTTGGTGCCAGTATGGGTGGAGGAAGAGGAGAGAAAAGCCCCACCTCCACTATTTCTGAGAAGGCTGAAAAGAAAACCAAAGTGTGGGATTTGTGTTTTTCACAAAAACAGCAAAAGCTGTAGAAGCTACTGTTTTCATAGGAAAAATGTCATTAGAGGGAGCGAAAAAGCACATGTGGGACTGGGAACATCTGCTGCACAAAACCGCTTGGAAAACAACTGAGCAGTAGCATGGCAAAACAAAAACGCTGCAGTGCATGCAGGAGGACCTCCAGGCAACCGTGGGGCAGAGCAGCTTGGTGCTTGGCCCAGCGTGCTCCTCATCCCCATGGGACACTGGGAACAGCCAGTAGTGGGAAAGGGCTCCAGGGAGGTGATCCAGAACAGGTCATCCTCTGGGAGTTACCTGCCTGGCTGAGGGGGGACTGCCACAGCAACAGGCAGCCAGACCCACTTTTGGGAAAAAGCCTTCAGCTTTGTCTAGGCAGGTGATCACAAATGTGTTGTGAAGAACTGTTACCTGTTGTGTTGCAAAAATAGGATCCTGAGTGATAGGGTTTTGTGTGTTCAGCTTCTCATCTTCCTACACACAAACAGACTCAGGTCTTAACTATGGTCAGTGCTAATGGAAGTGTGCTGCAAAGTCTTTGTTTCTAGCTTGGGCTAGAGCCTTTGTGGCAGTTAATCTGGCTATGGAGTTCTTGCTTAGCCATTGTGTTTATTTGTTTCATGAGGGAATGCGTAGGGCGTTTAAAAGCAATATGAAGTGTTCTGACAGATTTTAAGTTTTTTTCCTGCGCATAAAGAATAGGTTTAATGGCATTACATTGCACTGAGTTCTTGTCCTTTGGGTCAGATCTGCTTTGGGTCAGATCTGCTTTGGGTCAGACCCCTGCTGTGCAGGTCAGTGGGCAGCCTGCCAGTGGAGGGAACCTTGTAGTCCTTCCCCTGTGTTTTTTCTGGAAGATCGCTTCTGTTTTTCTTGGGCTGTAACCATTTTGTCCATCTATTGTGGAAAATGTAATTGTTGACAAGTATGTGTCTTTAGAATCTACAAGGCAAATATACCTCATCTGGTGTATTTTTGAGGCCAAGGTCTGCAGAACCTCAGTGACAGATCAGTGACAGATGTCACTGCTCTCAGGTTTGGGTCTCTCTTAAAGTCTCTGGCTTCCTCTCACATTTTGACAGAGTTACCTATACTGTGCTTTTGCAAACATTTCTGGATGTTCCTCTAGTGCACATGAGCTTTCTTTTTATAAGACCAAGCTGGATAAACCCCTCATCTTGAACCTTTGCTTCAATGATTATTTTAATGGAGTCAGGCAGGCTTTCACAGGAATTTTATTTGCTTTATTGATACATATGCAAGCTGCAGAAGAGATTTGCATGTCATAAGAACTTCAGACTGGAAGAATTATTGAATCATGTTTTCCCATAGTCTATAAATTTTCCACTGTACTTACGAAATGGTGATATTTCATTTTGTGATACTAGTGTAGGTTCTGTGTGAAATACGTTGAATTTCAGGAGGCTTTTTTCAGTTTCACAAGGTTAGTAGATATCCTTGACTACATATAAACTTGATTTCTGAGAAGTGACAGAAACTATAGGCCTAAGTCTCCCTTTCAAGGCTGAATGTAAACTAGTTTAATGTTGGTAACAAGGGTAGTCTGGAGAGAGATGAGATTTTCTGTGCCATATTAGGTATATAGCAGTTGCTGTGGAGGGGCTGTGGGTGTTTTATGCACAAACTTAAATTAAGTGGATAGCACAAACATGTGAATTGCAGTCCAGAATTTTCACAGAAGTTGAAGAATGTGGTTTTTACAGTTTCGGTTTTTGTATTCTAAGTGCACAGAGAAGGTGAAGATAGATACTAATACGTCCCTCTTGGTTTGGTTTCTTCTCGATAGGATGGTTATCCTGATTTCCAGGACACAGTCCAGACGCTCTATCAGCAAGACAAAATGCCACTTGCTTTGGCTAAAGGAAAGAGTGAAGACCCAGCAGCTCTTAATTCCCAGGTAAACCAACTACACTACATTGTGAATAATACAGGCTGTGTCTTTGTACATTGGTTTTTGATGTGTTGTTTTGATGACTAAATTAATTCCCATCAGTTTTAAAAGGCTACCTAGCTCAGCTGTGATTGCATCACTCTTCGTTTGGGTTTACCTCCCAAAACTGTTCTGTCACTGTACTATGGCTTTGCCCTTGTTAGTTCCAAGGAGGTTAGATGCAACATAGTAGGCTTGAAAATCTGTGGTTGCCTGTTGGGAGCAAGTAGGGTAGTATTGGTACAGTCTGTGCTGTGTTACTTGCGTTACCCGCTATAAATGGAAAGCTCAAGTTACGGAGTCGAGAGGAATAGAGTAGGCGATCTTGGAGTCCTCACTTCTGACATGTCTTACAAGAAGAAAGGCCAGTATGTTTAGGAAATAAGTGAACTTCTGGATCTGAGAGGATAAATGGGCTTCCTAAACAGCACCTAGCCTGGTGGAAGTGCAGTGTTCTTGAGCAGACAGAAAGTTTCTTATAAATGAACACAGGTTGCCAATTCTTGCTTTGTCTTTTCTGTCTTTTTCTTTTTCATCTCAGCCTTGAGGCAAAATACCCATCTCCTACTGCCAGTTCTTGTCAAGGAGGGATTTCATGCTAATTTGCAACAGAATTTGTTTTGTGTAGCTGATTTGGGCAGCTGTAATCACCAAATTTGCACCTAAGAATACATTTAGGAATTACTTTCTTGTTTTCTGAGAATGGATGTGTAACCCTATCATTTACCTTCTTCTATTGCAAAGTAGTGCTCAGTCATAAAAATCTGTGATTCATCAAATGCAGTTATGCCACATCTTCTGATGTCACAGAATAATTACATGAGCTTATTTTGTATATGATTTAAAGTTTTTGCCAGTCACTGCCACGTAACAATGGACTACAGATTTAATTCAAGATTAAATGTATCTATCAACTCTACAGGTTTTTCTGTGGTGATCAGAAGCATCGTTGAAGTTTAAAATTCTAGTTTTATCCCAAGTAAACAACAAAGATAGCATGAATGAGAAATGTTTTATTCTTTTTTAAAATTACTGTACAGTTCAAAAGTTGGTAACAGGAGTGACTGAATAGCAAAGTTAAAGCACACTTGAAAGTAAACTGTTTGAAAATAGTTTAATTTTTTACCTTCCTCCCAAGACCAAGCTGGAGCTATCAACTTCTGCAGACTCTGATGAGCTCTGAGCCAGAGTATGTAAATACTCAGAGTCCTGATGCCATTACCCTGCTGTCAGGGTCACCACTGTGCTGGAGAAGCTCAGGTTTTGCTAGTCTGTTAGGCTGTCATTGTACGTGTAAATTATTGAACTATGCTGAGCAAGCAGCCTTTTTTTGGGAAGTCAGGGCTTTCAGCATCTCCCATGAAAAGTGAAATGCTCTGCAATGAATAGACCTCTGTAGCAGTTGAAACAATTACGGCATTACCTCAAAGAGAAATTAATTTTTCCTATTAGTTGTACGTGTTAAATTCATACACTTTCTGTTCTTATGTTCATTGTGGCTCTTCTAAATCAACTTTCTTGACTTGTGATTTTCTTCTTATTTTTGCAAGATGCTTATTTACATTCTCTTAAGAACAGGATTATAGTGAAAGTTAGAATTCTCTTGGCATTAAAGTCAATGACAAACATTCAGACGCCATTTCCTCCCACGTTGCACTGGATTGTTTAGCTCCACTCTCTAGAGGTGTATAGGTCTTGTTCTTCTTCTAGACAGACATTTCACACCTTTATCCCCCACAAACATACTGTCATCCTACACTTTCAGAATGGCAGATTTTGAAGCTTGTGTAGTGCTGTTTCCTAAAATAAAGATTCCAAGATGTCTGGTGAAATCTTGGCATAAGTTTTTAGCAGATGTTGCCATTGCTCTTGGAATACTTTCTGGAATACTTTGTGAAGGCATATATTTGAACAGAGCTAACTGGATAATTAAGACATTCTTTTTTTGCTTTTCTTGAGATTCTCTTCACGTAACCTGCGGTCCTAAAATGCAGGAAGTGATTTTCGTGTGTTTTTGAAGAACAGAATTTCATGTTGCATTTCTGGGTAGATGAGCTATAACAGCTTGCATTTTAAGTATTCTTGAGTGACTCAGATGTACATTATGAAAATCTCTATGGGTGCAAAAATATTTTGTTTGCTTCATAGTTTTGAAGAAACCGTAAAACACACATCTGTACATATGAGTCAACAAAAACCACTATCTAGGCTGTTAGTCTTTTCATCTGATCCTGTTTTTCCCCCTGTGTTTTGACTTGTTCTATGCATGTATATAGAGAGAAATCTTTCTTTGTTTTAATTGCAGTCGGAAAAGGTGATGGCAAAACAGATGGAGTTTCTCTGCAACCAGGCAGCATTAGAGAGACGTCTTTCCACAGGGTGTTACAGGCAGAACTCGGAAGAGCACAGCCCCAATGGCATGTCATTAGATAATGCTGATGGACAAGGTATGGTAGCTCCCAGGCATGGCTCTGGTGCCAGCAAAGACATTTGATGTTATGCAACCTCTGTCAGTGGTGGTGTTTATCTGGTACAGAACCCTGAGCACTGAATGGACAAGACAAGATCTCTCTCTGCCCTGAAGTGCTTACAGTGTAAATAATGCAATCAGACGCACTCTCAGGTTCTGCTCTCTTACTCTTGTGCAGCTGGGCAAACTGCTTTCCCCAGGGATAATGTGGGGAGGGCAGGAGGTTGGGTGCAACTGCTCTTACTGGGAGCAGGACTTTGCTCTAGCTTTATCCTCAGTTTTGATAATAGAGCAGAGTGTTGTATTTTGTTTGTGTTCTTGTTTTGTGGAAATCAAAAATAAAGCAGGTAATATAGTTTGTATCCCTTTTTGTTTACCTGTTTGTGCAGTCTAGGAACAAAACCTGAGGAGCTGGCTATGTAAATTACTTAGCACTAAGCAGATTCTAATGATGTTCTTAGTAGCTTGTTACTCTTCAAAAAGCTTACAGTTCTGTGGTTCTCTTTGATTTACTGGCTGTTCCTTGTCTTGAATTAATTTTAGGAGTGTTTGTTTTGTTTGAGCATTTCAGTTTGGATCACTTTTTTTACTGTTTTGAAATGAGACAAAATGTTAGAGAAAAAAAAAGGAAATACAACCAGAAGTTCCTGTGTCTGTTTTTTAAATGCCGGTTTTCTTAAGGGGGTTGAAAAGAAGCGCTAGAGGGACAACTAAGGGAATCAATACAATTAAGTATTAAAAACAAATTTTCATTTGTCTGGATTGGTCAAGCAATGAGGTACAGAAGTAATCATGAAGAACAGGTGTGTAGATCCAACTTTCCTTGGCCCAGCAAGTTTCTTTATGCCATTTAGCCATTGTGCAGAGGAACTGGAGATTTTCAGGATCTCAGAGGGATTGTGCAGTGGGAGAGGAAAATTTTGTATCTCAAGAGGATTTTTGAGCAGAATCAAAGTGTTTTAAAAAAATAATTAATTTTTTTTGTCTGAGTGTCCCTTTCTAACAGTGCCTGTATTTACATAAGCCTTCTTTTGCTAGAAAACTTCTCCGAGCAGCTGGAATCTAGGATGCATTTTTGCTGATAAAATTAACATGTGTTTAAGTCTCTACCTGTTTTTTCATACTGCTTTTCTTTTAATGCATCAACGTTTCACTGTGAACAACTTGCAGGTGAAAGACCACTGAACCTCCGGATGTCCAACCTGCCAAGCAGACAGATGCAGCACATTTCACTTGATGGAGAGCAGCACGTTGGGAAATCTCTGTGCAGTGATTTGATCCGGCTTTACCCCAGTGGTGAGGCAAAGTCCCAGTCCTCGGGTTAGTGCTGCCCCTGAGAAATTACCCACCATTTCTTATTTTCTGTGATATCCCTCTGTGGAGCAGCCAGGAAAGCAGGCTGGCATGCATTGTGTATAACCATGCCAAGGCTTTGGAGAAAACTCCAAGAGGAGTGTTACTTGCTAATGTAGAGTCAGATTAAATATTGTTTGGGGAAAGTTTAGGGTGGAATCAGATAACCAAGTTCGGGCATGTGTCTGTCCTTCATATTGACCCAAATTATGCTATTAGATACATAAACTGCATCACACTGACAGCAATGTGATTATGATCTGGATTTATTCTGTATAATAGAAGAAAGCTTTTTAGAAAAATGATATCTTTATTCTGGTTTATAAGGACCTAGCACTGTTCCTCTGTTGTGAAATGCATGTCATGCAGTAAGTCTTTTCCACCTGTGTTTCTCATTTACTGACTTCTGCTCAGTGCCAATCTTGTCATTTTCCTCTGGCATTGAGAGAAATCCATTCTTAAGTTTGATAGAAGAGAGCAAGAAACCTTTGTGAAATCTCAGTGGGTGCTTTCAGTTTAATACTCAGTGCACTGAGATAAAGCCAGAAGTTCTTGAGACTTCTTGGAACTTTAGGAGTTATAGTAAAATCCCACCTGAGTTTGAAAGATGCAGTGGAAAAGAGGTTATTTGGAAGACAAGATGCAAAAGTGGTTGTTTTGAAGACCTGGCAGAATTTGTCTTTTTCACTTAGGGATACTGCAATCTTGGCTTACCTCTTCTGCAGATTGTCCCAGTCCCAGTGCTGATTCACTTAGTGAGATCTCTAGTAGGGGATTTTTACCCGTTCTCTCTCAAAATGCAAGTCCAGAGTGCATCTCCATTAGCCCCTGCTGCCAGAGGAGGTTGAGGTGAATCTGTGATGCTTTCTCTGTCATCACTGCAGTGTAACTGAGGTGGTTCTAACCCAGCTGGGTTAAAGCCCAGGAGGAGGAGGCAGAATTTATTGCTTCAACTGTTGGTATTCATATGGTTCTTGGACCTTTTCATTGATTTATCAAGAAAAAAATTTATTTGTTTCCAAGCAATGCTTTAACATCTTTCTTTCTTTTCTCAATGCAGAAGGCCTTGGTATTTTAAAGGATTTTCCTCATTCAGCTTTTAACAACATTGAAAGGAAGGTCATAAAAACAGAACCTGAAGACACAAGATAGTCATTCTGCTCTGGAAAACAGTGTCATAGTAAAGAATGAAACTTCACAAGAGAAAAAAAAAAACCAGCCTTAATAACCAGTGTTGCCTCATTCAAATAAGAGATTTCAATAGCCAAAGCCTAAGAACTGGTACAGTAATCCGTGGAAACAGGAAAGCAAGAGACACTGCAACTAAAACAGTAATACAGGTGGATAAACATTCCTGTAAAAGTGGTTTTATAACGTGGGAAGATTCACAAATTAATATTGTGAGTCTTCATTATTTAAGAATGTATTATGTATTTGTATAACTTATCAAAGTAAATCTAGATGTCGGGACGTGTATTGAGTCCAGTAGATGTGGCTACAGTTCATTTTACTTGAAATTTCAATGTCTACTTTCAGTGTACCTAGCGTAGATATGGTTGTTAAACATTTGAATTAAAAATCATTGGAGAATTAGGAATGCAAACCTCGTGACACAATTAACAGCAAGTTTGCAACAATATTTGTAGAAAACGGAAAATGCATACAACATTTTCATGGTTTAAAATGTTATGTGGATATAGCATTTGATAGACCTAGACCCTGATTCTGTATCATAGCAGATGTACTTGACACTTAACTATTGCTACATCACTTCCAATGGTTCCAGCAGCCTTTGTGTAACACACAGCATACATACAATACCTACATACAGGTCAGGAGTGTGGGAAATGCCAGTTAGAGGATGGAAGTGTCCATATAATTGGCTCCCATTTGCTCGGGAAAAACTGGGGATTGATGTACCATACAATTACTAAATTTCATTTGGTAGGAAACTCAAGAGACCAAGTAGTATGGGCAGGGCTGCAAAAATTGTCATTCAGACCATTATAACTTCTTGGACTTCTCTGTGGATCTTTAAAAAAAAAAAAAAAAAGGCATTCAAGTATGGCAAAGATGAGATATGGTGCAGGATTTATACATTGGTGTAAAAGGTTGCACTTGATATCCAGAAACCATAAGATTTTTTGGAGGAGAGAAAGGAGTTGCCTTCAGCATGTAACTCCTTACTAAGTGCTGTCCAGCCCACATGATTCTATGAATATACTGTATACTGCATACAGTATGCCAATACGGTTCTTTATGTATGTGATTAATTAACATCTGTATTCTTTATTTATTTGACAGTTTTTATTTTTTGTACATGTTCACTTTTGAAGATGTCATTTTATCTAAGGAGGAGTAGTTGGCATATAACTTTGGAATTTAATGGTAAATTTGTGTCTGTGTGCATCCATCTTCCTCTGTGTGCTGCTCTGCAGTCAGGACAGTTATATGCCTCCATTTCCAAATACAGTTTTTGCTTACAACGTGTTCTGGAGGGGAAAGGGAGAGCTGAAGAAAGTGAGTTGCCATGTCAGAGGATAAACTTCCCTGTTCAGGTGTGCACTTCATGTCTGCAGTTTGCTCTGTGTCCTAGGTGTGTATTAACGAATCAGTCAGTCTCTGTTGTATACTGAAACACTCAGCAAAATGTGAGCTGAAATGTCTACACTGCAGTCTCTTATCACTGTAAACATATCTGATTATTTTATCACTTGATTTGTGGAACAAAGCTTTATAGTAGAAACACCAGTAAAACAACTTTTTATACTATTAAAATGTTTGTTTTTTTAAAAAAAGAAATGTTTCTTGAACTGTATGGTACTGTTTCACTTACTGAAGTATCTTACCTTAAGCAATGGAGTTCGCAGCTTTGCTGTTTAGGCATAAGAGATTGAATGTGTAGTTATATTTCCTCTTCTTCCCTGTTGTGTGAGTTAGTAGCACAGATGTTTCTTCAGTTTGTAACATTAACCAGTGCCCTGGTTAGTACCTGAGTAGCTTTCCTGAGATGTGTATGGAACTTGTTAAAGGACAGTTTAAAGTTTGAACTGTACAACTTGAGCAATAGAAGGCAAACCTTTAGAGATGCAGGAAATACTTGGTTTTCTCCAACATCTGACACCATCAAAAATTGTGTGTGGGTCACAAAAGAAGCTCTTAAGCTTGCTGGTCTCTTCAGTTAAAGTGAGAGGAAGGAAAAAGAACTTGCTAAGCAGCACGCTGTTTCAGTTGAGTCCAGAATTTATTTTGTAAACACTAATGTATTAAATTTGCTATAAATTAAAGTCTATAACAGTTATATTTTTGAGTTGTAAATACAGTACTTTGTGTCACAACCAGTTGGTTATCTCCAGAATGATATTTCAGTTTATAGTCCAACAGGCCATTTCAGTCTCAATAAGCTGGAAGCGATTTTTTTTAACTGGTTTGCAGCTGTATGATTTTTTTATTTTTTTTTTTTTATCCTGGGGTGGGGGAGGTGGGAGGTACATTCCAAGATTGCACATACGCTTGGTAATAGCAAATACTCAAGCATTGGTCTTTCCATGACAAAGGTCTTGGTGGACTGCACCCTGGCCAGCCTCTGGAGTCGCAGGTAAAGGCTTGCCCTCGTCTGCTCGGGAAGGGTTGCTAGATCCAGGGTACTCTGGATCAAAGGCCAGCCCTGCAAATGATGCCTGTTTTATTCACATGTTTATATTGTTGCTTACAAAATAAAATTCACCGTGAGAACTCTTTAGTTTCCCCAGGGTTTGTCGTTTTTGTTTTTGTGGGGTTTTTTTGTTGGGTTTGTTTTTTTTTTTTAATTGTGTTTTCTAAAAGATGTTAATTGGTGGGGGGGATAGGGGAGGGAGGAGGGAGTACCTCGAACTGCAGCTCTCCTTGGAGGAATCGTTTTCCTGCTCTTGTGGTTGAGTCCTCATTTAAGGGTGGCCTCATTATGTGCACAGCCTGCAGGGCTCAGTGGGCCCAGGCAGGAGGGAGGAACTAAAACCTGGGCAGGGTCTGCAGCACTGAGGTGCTGAGTTCCCACCTTCTGTGCTCCTGCTTTTGCTTGTGCTCAAATTTACACAGGGCTGCAAACAGCACAGAGCTGCTGGGATAGGATGCCAGGAATGTGTGAGTGCTCTTTGGGAATGGGGGAGCCTTGGTGATCCACCCTGTTCCAACTTGCTTTTTAACCAGCAGGCTACATCTCTGCTGGGAGATCCTTAGGGTGCAGAAACTGGATGGGAGATAGGGTATAAAAAGGCAAAAGCAGATCAAAAACATCAAAGAGAAGTCGGGGGGCAGGGGGTAGAATCCCTCCATAGAGGTTTGAAACATCAGATTGCTGAGATGGCATGGAAGTCAGGAGTGGTTTGAAACAGGGGTGAGGTCAGAGTAGGTGCAATCTCCCTGCATTCTCCTAGTCCAGAGGAGGGTAAATATGGGAATTCTGAACCAGTGGCTCAGGGTTTGCTGGCTTTTACCTTGCACTTCAGTGCAATCTTGCCCTGTTCTGGGGAAGAGGAGAAGGGAGCAGCTACACGCTCTTGTGTTGAAGGTACAAGGATGGGGGAGAACAGCCATGTTATTGGTCTGTCAGACTGCACACAAGTACAACTGGAAAACCTTTAGACATCTATTTTTACTAACTTGATGTGGGCTGGGCAGTGCCTGCCTGAAGTTCAGTAGGAACACAGTAGTGCTGGAGGGGCACTGTGCTGCTGGAGCCCACAGGTTTGCTTTAGGCCTGCCCAAGTCAGTGTCTCATCCATCTGTGATGTCCTTGGTTGGAAAGCACTGTTGGATGGGACAACTTTCACAAGGGTCATTAGCGTTCATTTGAAGCTTCAGGAGGTTTCACATACAGCTAGAATTTAAAGTTTTATTGCTGGCTACCTGCCAAAGCTCCTGTCTCTTTTTCTAAATAAGCAGTTGATATGAGGGTCAGCTGGGAGGGCCTTCATCTGTGGCTGAGCCTCCACTCACGGCAATGACTTTGCCCATGATAACAGCTGCAGAACTCATTTCTTCCTTGTTTTCCTTTCAAAATACAGAGAACTTATACCCAACACCAGGATCAGGCCTGAAGGAAGCATGTCAGCAGCCCCTAGTTAAAGCACAAAGGCTTGCTATGGTGGCAATTGGGATTTGTAACTCTGGCTTGGATCTGTGCTCCCAAGGCCGTGAGGAGAGCACAGCATGCTCGGCGCACCCTGCTCTGCTCCTTCCCTGGAGTGTGGAGCCATATTCCAGCTGAACAAGCAGCATCATTCCAGGCACCTTCATGCTGGCACCAGGCAGGCTGGGCTGTGGTTTTGGGGTGCCAGCTGGCAGAAGGAGGGATATCTGCCCTCCCAGACATGCCCCAAACCACAGCTAGCAGGGTTCATGCTCTTCCCAGCCTTGAGCTGGGGTGCAATTGGGTCGCACTGTGGAGCTTGCTGGCTGTCTCCTTAAGCAGGAAAGCGAGGAGAAATGCCATGAGGCTCTTTTGTGCTGTACAGAAGGGTTGAAAAGATGTTGTGCTGCAGTGATTCAGTGGGGAAAGGATAAATCCCTCACATACACCTACGCACCACCACGAGAAAGAACTCCGTGGGCAGAGAAGGAGCAGAACATGAAATATGAATTTCCTCGAGCTGCTCAGGAGGGATGGCTTTCCAGAGCCCTTCCCCCGGTGGCTCTCTGCTCCCCCTGCCCCGGCAGGAGGCCAGCCCCCTCAGGGCAGGCCCCAGGTGGGGCTGCTGCCCCTGCCCATGCCCTGCTCCTGCCCCTGCCCATGCCCTGCTCCTGCAGCCCCTTCGGGCGAGGTTTTGGGCTGTGGTTCTCACCCCAGGACACGGCTACAGCTGACTGGCCATGCCTGCGTGAGCTGGCAGTGCTTCAGGGCTGAGAGGCATGGTGGAGGTGGTTCCCACTGTGGGGAAGCTTGGGAAGCCCTCATGTAGGTCACTGCCAAATTTTCGGGTCATCACGTGGTGCTCTAGACACCTCCTGACTCCAAAACCACCGCTCAGCCTGATTCCTGATGCTCCTGTCTTCCTGTTCTTTGGGTAAGTGTGCAACAAATACTGCTTTTGGCCATTAAAAAAAATAATTGGAGGTCTTCAAATCATATTTGTTTGAGGTACACGCTGTCCGTGATGGGTGCTGGTGAGGTAAGGGCTGTGTGGAGCCTGAGGCACATACAGTCTCTGGAGGAGCCATGGCAGCAAAGGTAATCACTGCTGGTTTGGGCAGATTTAATTTACATTGCAAAAGGTTTCATTCAATTCTGTTTGCTTTCTTAAATATTTTATATTACTTCGCAGTAATTTGAATTCCTCCTATGTCTATGGAGTGTATGGGGATGCAGTTAATTTCCTATTACCTTGGGGATTTAGACAGCTTCATTCTCAAAGCTATTTAGAAAGTTATTTAATCACCTTGGAAAATCCAAGCTAAAAAATCTTGTGTTTACTTATTACTCAGTTGTAAACTTGTGATGGAAAACATAGCAATACTGGGTTGTAACACTGCACATAATCCTCCATTGAAATCCAGTGCCAAAATTAAAAAAAAACCTAAAAAACACATTAACTCCCTGCATGCAGTGACACGAATGCAGATGGATTTTTTTTCATCACAAGGTTGGGCAGGAATTTCCAAGGTTTCTGCAGAGCCGAGTAACCCTGCAGATGCAGGGTAGCTCGTTGTGACACACTGAGTTAGGATGTGATCATATTTACGCATTTTGAAACCCCGTAATGACTCATCCCCATGCCGTTAGAAGTTTGCTCTTCGTAAATGTGTGTTTGGCTGCTGCGAAGGGGCCATGTGAACGCCCACGGGACCTGGGGAAGGCAGCCCTTCCTCCTGCCGCCTCCAGCGGGCAGGGAACGGAGGCAGGGATGTTGCTTGGCAGTGGGTGTCTGCCTGTGACCTCCATTCTCCTCCCACTGGTCCTCCAAATGGGATTTGCACGGACATGAAGCCACTACCAGAGGGGCCCGTAGGTTCAGCATTGCCAAACAAAGAAGTGTGAGCTTGTCCCACCCTTAATCCAAAAATATTGGGGGACACATTCTTGTGTTTCGCAGGGACCTGTTGAAGTCACCCATCTCTGTGCTTGGCACCACGGTTCACTGGACTTGACACGTGTATAAGTGTATAACCTTATTTTTAAAGGGCAAAATCCAGCTTTTCCCCCACACACCGGGTGTCTGCTGACCCCCTTGCTGAGCCTGCAGGGGGCATGGCCCCAGCCTGGGGGTGACATGGGCTCCCACGGGTTTTGGTGGAAGCGGTGTCAGCCTGACGCCCACGCGGCAGCCTCGGGATCCGCCTTGCGCTCATTGAGGAGCTGCAGCTTCTCCGCCACGCACACACTGAGCTCAGAGCATCCCTCTCGTATCTCCCCTCCCTGGCTCACTTCCAGCCTCTCCGCGTGCGCCCGGTTATTACTGTAGCATCCAGCATGTTTTACTTCATATTCATCTCTCTTGCACATATCAGCCCACTCATGTATTAGATCCGAATCCTTTCTTTTTCTTTTTTTTTTTTTGTTCCCTTTTTTTTCCGGCTTGTTGCTCGACAGAGCGGTGAGGCACGACACGCCGTGTGTTGTGACACATCCTGACAGGTCTCGGTGGCATGGTGTGTGAAGCTTGGAGCAGCATCTCCGCCGTGTCCTGTTTTCCCTCTGGCCAGACCCACTGGTTCCCAGTAGGAGCTGCCTCTGGGGAAGCAGAGGAGAGCGTTGGGTGCTGTGGGTGGTGATGGCACCAAAGGTGTCCTGGCTTTTAATATGCCTCTTTGCCAAAGCAGGGGAAAGGCAAGGAAAAACGCAGATATTCCCAAAGCCTTGCTTGCTCTCTTCTTGGATAACGTTTTGGCCTTTCATTCTCACGGGCGGTGGTGGCTGTGTTAGCTGAAGGTGGCTCCATAGGGCTGGCTGGAGCTGTGCTGGATTCCCTGCTGTCTTGGCAGCACTGGCAGGTGAAGTGCCAGAAACAGTGTGAATACAGAGTTTTCAAATTATTTTGCTGTGTTAGGCATGTGACCAGCTCTGAAGGGCTTGTCGCTGTGCTTCTCAGAAGGATAAGAAAAGCTTTTGAAGCTTGATAGGAACAAAGAATTGCGAATGGGAAGGAGAATGGAGTATATCTTACCAAGGAGCTACTGTGAGTGGCTGGGGAAGGCAGCACAAGTGCATGGCTGCAGTGGAGGGTTGGGGGGGGAAGGGGGGAGCATTTTCTGAAATATTGTTTTTTGATTTGCTGATTTGCCTCTTCTGAAGTGACCTACTCAAAAGGCTAAAACTAATTCTGCCGGCTGGTAGAGTCTGGCTTTTATTTAAATCCGTGGAGGAAAAAATTCAGAATGATATTCAAAGTGGCCATCTTACAGTATGCAACCACCGCAGGAGATCCCTGATGTAGCTGTGTATGTTTTAATTATGAGAGAGAGAATTCATGTCAGTGTTTGAAACCAAGTTTACATCTCAACCTCACACGAATATCTTTCTCTTGCTGTCCAAAGCAATCCTCTGGGTGTTGGTGGAGTGGGGTCCCATCTCGCTGCCCAAACGCAGTTGGTTTCTTCCCTCGAATAGAGATGAGCTGGCCTGGAGAGCAGCAGACACTCTGCAAATTGCTTTGCTGGCTCTCCACTTGTTTTATTTTACCCTTTGCTGTGCCCAGCAGCAGCCAGACAGTGCTGGGTCTCAGGCTGGACACTTGTTGAGGTGGATTTGTTTGTTTTCTATCCATTTCCATGCCTTTGGAGGCAATGAAGAGGATTGATGTGAACTCCACAGCCGAGACAGAGCTGGTGAAGCAAGTGGCAAGCTGGCATTGGGTGCAGGGAGGGAAAAACCTGCAAACCCAACTGAAAGGCTTTTAATTAAAACAACAGATTAGATCAACAAGGTATTACAACAGGTGGTTAAATCCTGCGGCTAAACAGTCCAGGCTTTGTTCTCTGAGTCTGATGCATGAAGAGAAACTTTCTACAGGGCAAACAAGGGATCCCGAATGTGTAGCATTAAATGCTTATTACAGGTAACACAGCAAAACTGGCCCCTGCATTTCACAAGGAGAGAGCAGAGACATGTAAATGCACAGCTCTCATTGATGGGACCTCTCCAACGGTGTCAAAAGTTTGCGTTCCCATGGCATGGCAAGAGGCTGATTTGGTTTGCTGCCTGCTGTGGCTGTGCCGGAGCTTCTGGCAGCCCTGTGCACCCAGGAGGTGTGTGCTGCTGGCAGGGGACACTGAGGGACTGACACTGCCTGGTTTCCTTGTGTCCTGCCCCTGTCTGGCAGTGAGGCTGGAACAGCCATCACTCCCCCGCTCTACACCCTCTTTGTTAAATTAATGGGACACGTTTTGCTCCTCATGGGCTGTGGTATTTGCAAAGCACTTTGATGTGTGCATTGTTAGGGGTCCTGGGCAGTTCTGCAGCCATGCTGGGGAAGGGGCTGGATGCATTACCTGCTGCTGACCCTGCTCCCAGCCCCATGAGGTGCGACTGAAGTGCCTGCCAGAGGTGCCTTGTTTTTTGTGGATGAGCTACATCTTGACTTTCAGAACTGTTGCACCACATTTCAGTCTCCTGATCTCAGACACCTGAACCTCGGGACATGCACCTGATGGACTGAGTCCAGAGGAGAGCCACAAATGTGGTCAAAGGGCTGGACCATCTCTCCAATGAAGATGGGCTGAGCTGGTTCAGCTTGGAAAAGCCGAAGCTTTGAAAAGCCTTGTAGCAGCCTTTCAATACCTAAAGAGGGCCTACAAGAGAGCTAAAGAGGGACTGTTGGTAAGGGTGTGTAGTGACAGGGCAAGGGGTATTGGCTTCAAACGGACAGAGGGCAGGTTTAGATTAGTTATTAGGAAGGAATTGTTCCCTATGAGGGTGATGAGGCCCTGGCACAGGCTGCCCAGAGAAGCTGTGTGTCCCATCTCTGGGAGCGTTCAAGGCTGTGCTGGATGGAGCCCTGCAGGGGATGAGGCCAGTGCAATGGGGATGTGCCCTCACTGCAGCTGAGCACTGCACTGAAGGCATTCCTGACACTGCCTGTGAGTCCTGCCCATGGTGCCTCAGCATCAGGACTTGGGGAAGCAGGCAAGTGTTCTGCCTGCTCTCACAGACACAAATGATACCATGAAAAAAGAATCCCTATTCAGAATTATTAGAATTTTCCTTTTAATTAAGGCTGGAGGGAAAAAGAAAAAACAAAGAGACCACCACTGTACTGTTTGTTTGCTTTGCTCTAGTCTGCATTCAACAGAATCTGGGGGAATGAGTGTCTTCCTGAAAGACAACCATTAATCAGAAAAAAAATACTCAACCTAAAACCCTAATTAAAATGTTCCAAAGGGAGGGAGGACTTGCATTACCTATGGCTGTGCACCAGGAGAAAAAAAAAAACAAACTATCATCTGATGCTTTTAAAACTTCATCTGAGACACATTTTAGGAGGCAGGTGAGTATGGCAGGTCCCAGAGCAATGCTGCAGTTCTCCCACAGAGTGGGTACTGCAGGCACAGACCCAGCTCAGAGCGTCACTGCCAGCGCAGAGCCCTGGGAAGCGGTGCTGTTCCGCGCCTCGGCACCGCCTGCTATTTTTTGCAGAATGAGGAAAACGCTCTTGCCTGACCCAGGGGCTCCTTCCCTCTGGGAGTGCACAGATGGTCTCCTGGTGAAGGTGTGGGCCTGGAAATTGGGAGCTCTGGATGCCTTTCCCGGCTACATCAGAAACTTGCTATGTGGCACCACCTACTTCTGCGCCCACGTTTCCTCCTACTCCTTCTCTCTCGCTCGCCGCTTTTTCCAGACCTTTCACCTCGCTGCTCGAATGTGTTTTTCCTTTTGCAGAGTACTCTCCTCAGACTCCAGAGCCTCCTGGTGTGCTATCGCCCGTACCTGGACAGACAACCACTCCTGCCCAGGCTTCTTCTACCTCTTCACCCTACCCATCAATTTCTCCCTTCCCCTTGTAGTGCTGCTGCCATTTGATGTCTCCTCCTGACTCTGCTTGTGGCCAGAATTCTCCTCGTTCTTCTCTGGGAGTGTTGCTCCCAGTTTTCCACAGGCAGAGTGCTCGGAGCAGAGCTGAGGTGGGTGCTGAGGGCAGAGCCAGCAGCAGGCAGGCTGTAGCTCCTGCTTGGGCAAGCCCTGCTGGCAGGAGTGCTGGGAAATCGATGGATGTGACTCACAGCCGAGCAGCCTGACTCAGCCCATAGGTTCTCTGCTCTGGACTGAATGAAACCCTCAAAGCTGGGTTCTGCTCATTCTCTTGGCTGCATTTGTCCCGAGGCTCTGGGTTTTGCTGTAATTTGTGGCTTTAAGGTTCCCCATTTTTGGCTGGAAGCATGTGCTTCGTGGAGCAGGCGCTGCCTAGCTGATGAGCCTGGGACAGGTTTTTTCTTCCTTAAAGTTGACCTGTGTGACATGACACTGTGCATCCGCTTCCCAAGGGCTCTGTGCAAGGGCTTTGCTTTCTGTGCTCCATCCAAGCTGTGGCTGTCAAAGTCAATTGATGTTAAGTGACAAATCACGATGTATCGGTTATTTATTGTGCCTCAAAAGGATGAGATAGATGCCCACTCCTAAGCCAAAACATGTGCAGGATTTCCAAAGTCAGATCTACCCTGGGCTGCCAGGCATGTGTTGCTGCGCTTGGTCACTCAAGGCTGGATCAAGGTGAGGAGCCCTGGTTGGCAGTGCCCAGGTATCAGTGGTGTCAAACCCTTCAGCAGCATCCTCAGCTGCTGCTGTTAGAGCTCACTGCCCAGAGCAAGCACCAGGGAGAGCGTGGGGCTCAGGTGGAGGCACAGCCCTGTTTCACTGATGTTCCCACTTGGGATGAGATTTAGGATGAGACTCAAGCTTGCTCATCAGCCCATGCTGATGCAGTTTGTACCCCTTGGAGAGCTCTGTTTCAGCAGTCCCATCCCTCAGGGCCCCCTTGGTCAGGTTCTACTGTGGGCACACACAGCAGTGACTCTGTGACTTCAAGTCACAGCAGAAGCCTCCCCTTGATGGAATGAGAGTGGACCTCTTGGGGCAGTGGCATGGTTAACTGGAGATTTTAGTGGTGGAGTATGGGAAAGCAGTAGATGCTGCAGTCCTGGTCTCCAGCCAGGCTTTTGGTGGGCAGACTCATGAAGGAGTTAGCAGGATCCATGAAGGAACTAGTCACCTGGATCCAAACGTCCAGGGAGTCTGAGAACACCAGAGGTCCACTCCAAATAGGAGTGTGCTTAGGAGTGGAGACCAGGGGCATTTCCTCCCTTCAAAACACCGCAGAGAGGAAAACTGGCTCACCTAGTCTACAGAGGAAAGCTGGGGTGAGGGAAAGAAGCATTGCCAGCAGGTTAAGGGGGGGGCCAAGATATAACCCTCAAACCCACAGTTCACAGCTTTTGTTTTTCTGGAGCAACCCAAAGGTGGGACAAGCCTGGTGGTGGTGCTGGGAGTGAGGTCTGAAGCTGGTGGCATCCCCATACGCTGGAGAAGGACAGGGAGAGAGGTGCAGCTTGGGAATGAATGTGTGGCAAAGCAAAAGGTGAACCACAGGACTGGTTGAAAATATCTCTACTTTCCATAAGCCAGTAATCCGTCTTGCATGTAAATTAGGTGTCTGAAGTGTTCCCACCACCATCAGCAGGATTTCTATCTGCCTGCAAGAAAGGGAGCTGGGTAAGAACCTTGTGTTACTGAATAATCTTGCAAGGGGAGAAAATATAAGAACTAATTAAATTAAGTCTTATTTAATTCTTGGCTCAGGGATAGGTTGGTAATAAAAGAAGAGAAACTGTTTCCTTGTTGTAATATGGTAGAGCATTAATTAAGAGAAAAAAAAAAAAAGGCCCCAAATGGTTGTGATTCCAAGCTGCATTAATATCCAGCTGTTGTGCTTTGCATCTGCTGGAGTGCTGAGACAGTCCTTTAAAATATGCAGCTTCGGGTTTGCATAAATAAAAGCAGTGATCAAGGCTGAGGGACAGCAAATTAAAAGGGAAAGCAGAGATTCTCTGCAAAAGAGGTACAAGAGACAGAGTTTATTAAGGACCACCAGAGGAGAACACAAACCCCTGGACCTGCAGACCTCTCCTGCTGCCACTGCAGCCTCCTGCAAGCCTTCTGCACAGTGGAACCGCTGGGGCTTTTCCTTCCCCTACTCAGCAAAAGAGGTGGCCAGTACAGCTGATGAGAAAAACAAGGGAATATTACCACATCCCTAAAACTGCAATCCTTTGATCTAGAAATTGAGGATTCATGATTGTCTTTTGACCTTTTAAAAACCTTATACAATTAATGCACATTTTTATCAAAGTGTTTTGATAATTTATTTTGCTATTTTAATTTATAAATGTATTGTAAATTTAAAGAAGAACCTTAGATTATTTATCTTGTGCCTTCTTGATGAGACAGAAACATGCCTTTGAAATATTCTGGATTCACTAAACCTGATATTTTTTTTCTCCTTGGAGATCACCTGATTCAGAAAGAATTCAGCAAACTTCTGTCATAATACATCACTAACCAAATCAGGCTTCAGCAGACATTATTTGAAGATGATGTTTTATAAACCCAATATACGATAGAGAGATAAAGTTCAGCATGGAATTTCAGGATTCTTACAAAACGTCACAAAGGAAAATAATCTGTAGCTGCTGAATTAGAGCAAACCCAAATATTTTCAGTTTTTCATAAATTGGAATTTTGGGAAAATCTTTTACTAATTATTATTTTTAAAAATATTTTATTTTTAATTTTCTTTTTAAATTTTAGAATGCTTGAGAAAAATCTGGTTAGTGTGTGTGGATGTTTTGCCATTCCAACTTCTCGTGTCATCCCTGTAAAGGCAGTGCATTGCATGCCTTACAATTACCTATACATCATAGTATGATGTAAGAGCTTCAGCTATTTTTATTTTTAATTTTTTAATTAAGAGTGGTTTGGCTGGGTACTGATTAATCTCCCTTGCCTTTGTTTCTAGATCAAAGTGGCTCATGTTCATGTTGTAACGAAATGGTTTGACAACTTCGTTGGGGCACAAACAGGAGCCACTTTGATCTAGAACAAAGAAAAGATGTCTTGAGCAGCACCAGATAACAGCTGCTCTTTGTGATTGTAATGGCAAGTAAAAGGAGAATATTTCAACTATTACTCCTGTCATAATATGACATGATAGAGTAACTACTTCTGACATGTAATTTAATAGGTAAAAAAATATTATTAGAATGAAACTCCATAAAATAAAAATTATTATTTTTTAATGGAGAAGCCTTCATTTATAAAGTGGTGGCTTTCATCAGTATGCATGTTTCACCAGCAGCTGAATTCTATTGTGAGTACCTTTGTGACAGAAAATGCTTAGTTTGACCAAAAATTAAGGAAGAGCTGTCATTAGCTTGGGGTCCTCAGTGTGCAGCCTCTTGGGATGCAGAGATGCTCTGGCAGATGTGCCCTGTACCAGGGAACAGGTCAAGAGCTTTGCTCTGCTGGGACTAGGAGTGGGATGCTGACCACCACTGAAACGCGGGGAAGCTGCAGGATTTCTTCCAAAAAGACTTACTTGCTTAGGCTTTTTCTGAAGGTGCATGTAAACAGCCCTTGTGGTCTCAGTACGTGACTTTGTGACCTCACCTTGTGGCTCTGACTAATGCCTCTCCCTGGAACACAGAGAGCTGGTGTGGGAGGGGAGGTTTCCTCAGCCCACCACAGCTGGGGTCTCGCTGTCCTCACTCCAAAATCAAAGACTCTGCATTGCTGCCAGCCGTGGTGCTGTGTGGCCATGACCCTTTAAACATCCCCCCTCGTCCCCTGGCAGGTGCCAGGGTGGCCAGGGACCCGATAGAGCCCTTCCCTATGTCCCTGCAGCCTGGCCACCGGTACACCTGGAGGCACAGCCAGAACCAGAAAAACTTCCTTGGATTTGGGGCCAGGAGGCCCAGTCTGCTCCCAGCCAGCAGGTAAAGTTTGCTGGAACTTCAGCTGTCAGCAGGGTAGTTGGCCAGCCTTAGCCACAGGTGCTCCAGTGAGGAGCAGCAAACAAAAACTAAATTATTTTGTGTATGTAAATTGTCTCCTGAAACAGGCGTTTGGCAACCCTAATGGTTTTCTGCATGCCGGGGTGTAGCCAGGCACTAAAATAAGTCAGGATGTAGGAGGGATGGGAGGTGGGAGATAAGGAAGACTCTTTTTATATTACTACCCTTGCTATATTAAGAGGCACTGTTCCCTTTCCTGGCTTGAGAAAAAGCTCTCCCTTGCCTTGCAGACCGTCTCCCATCCTAATTTAACTGCTCACAAATCAGGATTTAGAGATCCTTGTTCTTGGCCTCACCACCTGCATCCTTGTGACCTGCAGGGATGTGAGGAGGCCCCAGCAAAGCCTGGCTGCAAAGGCAAGGCTGTGGCAGTGCTGTTAGCTGACACCAGGCTTGGGGGTTTGCCCTGTGTCCTGACTGGCAGATGGAGAGAATATAGTGAATATATAGAGAGAATATAAGTAACTGAGCATTAGAGAGAGGTCCTGCTCTTCCCAGAGAAGGGTGGGCTGGCCAAGGGTGTTGCTTCTTGCTTTTCTCCTTATTTTTTTTTTTCCTCCTTATTTTTTTTTCCTCCTTCTCTTTCCCCCCACCCAAGGCTGGCAGCTGGGTGTTGCTGGGGGTGAGGCTGACAGGGGGTGGATGACTTCGGATGTGCATGTTTTAAATCATGGCACTGAGCCCAGAGCTTTTTGGATGGGTGCCACCTTAGTATTGTAGAAATCCAGGGAAATAAATAACTAATCATTGACTCTGACAAAGTCTCTGCTCGTGGCTGGCTACTATAGGTGTACTTCATCCCGTAACAATGACAATTTACAGGCGCTCCAGGCACTCTGTAATTCCTGTCCTTGGAAAAGAATCAATGAGATGTTTAATCAGTGACCTCCCCCTAGCTCTAGAGTTGCACCCGCTCTGCTGACAGAACTTCTTGCCTCGCTGGCAGCCCGGCACTGCTGGAAGCCGACAGAAGTGAGGAGGAACTGAGAGCAGGCTGTTTTCTTCCCGGTGTGAGTGGGAGTAGGGAGTGGGTGATGCTGCTCCCCCGCTTGTCACAGCTGTTGTTTTCCGCCTGAGCGAGGGGAAGAGATGCAGGCATGGAGAAAGCTGGATCCCACTGAACTGCTGTCCCCACGCTCCCTTCAAAGCCCAAACCCAATCCATCACAGTGCTCAGAGCAGTAATTAATAGGTGTTACAGAGCTCCCGAAGAGAGAAGCTCAGGTGAAAAGCAGAGCAGGAACACTGATAGCCCCAGGTGCCCTCGCAGTGCCTGCCAGGTTTGGCATGGTTAGCTGGGGAACCCTGGGCTCCTCGCCACAAAGAGGATGGGAGCAGAGGCTGTGCCTGGGGTCAGGGAATGCTGGAGAACAGCCCAAACCGTTTCTCTGGATGTAAAGATTTATTGCTTTTCCATGAAGCCTAAATTCCGAGTTGCAGTGGAGGTGACTGTAGCTCTTAGTTCACCAGGATTTAGGATGAAAACCAAGTCAGGGGACAGATCTCACAGAGACGTGCATTTTTATTCATCCTGCTTATTGATGTTTGTGGGCTACAGCCTGAACAGAGCAGCTGAAATTACACTCTTTGTGTAGATATCCCCATTAACATCTACCCTTAATGACAGTGTCATCATTCCACACAAATTACTTCAACAGAGAAAATGCAGGGGGTCCCTACAGTAAGAACTGCCTAGTTTGTGAGCCAGCTGCTGTGGCAGCACCAGGCTCTGCATCCCCAAAATGCTCTTCTTTTCTTCAGTAGTGCAAAGGGAGTAAAACATGAGCATCAGGATGCTCCGTGGTTCATCTCCATACTACAATGCAGAGGAAACAACCCTTGCCTCTGTATTTCTGGCACATGTAGGGACGTTGTGCTGATGACTGTGATGAGGAGGAGCAGGAGCAGGATGCTCTGACTGTTACCCACAGGAGTGACAGCTCTTTGCTGGGGCTGCCTGCTATAGTACATCTCTCCAGGGGCTGGGGCACACCCAGTCCCAGTGAAACAATGGCAACTTCCAGGAGTGGAGGAAACACAATAAGGAGCATTTATCAAAACTCAATAATGACAAATGAACAAATTCCTCAGTGGTGTCTAGAGGATTTCCCCCTGTCCTTTCATCATGCAAATGCTGATTTACTCAGGAAAACCCAATGCGTATTTTAAAGCCTTATATGCCCTTGTAATGACTTTGAGTACTAATTCCGGAAATGATCCATTTTCATTGCTGGAACAAAATCCCACCAATTTTCCACTGTAAAGACTGGGTTTGCCTTGTACTTTGTATAAGATCAAGGTGCCCTATACCTATAGAGCCTCCAATACTGGGAGACAACTAATACAGTATTTTTCAACAGGAATGTTTCTATGTGTAGAAAATAAGCCATTTGTTAGCCATTACGTCTATGTGTCACCCTGTATCTTACTCCCTTTTTTCTTCCTTCTTTCCTCACTCCCTCACTTTTTCTCAAGCTCTCTAGAAACAGCTCCTGGTGCTAAACAGAGCCCCAGTCTGACAGCGTGACTATTGAGTACATCCAAGATTTCTTCCTGCAATATCAGGTGTGTTTCGAGGATTAGACAGCAGAGCCCTCACCAGATGCCTTTGCAATCAAGCCTCATGAAATCTGCTCTGACAGGGGCAGGCGATCCCTGCACAGAGCCTGCTGACAGGGCTGTCTGCCTTGTGATGCTCAGCTTTATTTTTGGAGCACTCAGTGTCTTGAATGTGTTAGGTTCTGAGATGCCATTTTGCTTTCTCCCAAAATAAATTCACAGTCTTTGTAGTTGAGGCCAAATATGCCAAGTTTGTATTTTTCTTTCTATTGTTTAAGAGAAGACAGAAGAACTATCCTTTAAAGTTACTTTTTTATGTATTTCAAAGGAAGATAAGGCATGAGGTCCTTTTTGCTATGCAGATCACCCTGAATTCCCATTTGCCATTCCCACCCTCTTGGTCCTTGGTGAAAGGAACTAAAATACGGTTACTTTTTACTTTTGGGGTTTTGTTTGTTTGTTTCTTGTTTTGGTTGGGGGTTTTTTTTGTTGTTTTTTTTTTTACCTGTAGCTCCCCAGCTGAAATCAAAGTGCTCCTGGTGCAGCTGGGAGAGGGGCAGCAGCTGACCCCTGTTTCCCCAGGGACTGTGCTGTTACATTTCCTCTGGGCAGGATGGGATGCAACCTATCCCTCCTCGGCCTCCCCCCTCAGGGTCTTTGCTAAAATTTCTCTTCTAAAAAGAAGGCAGAAAGCATATTTAAGCTAATACTACATTTTTGCCTGTTTTCTTTTTTGCTCTGCTGAGGAAAGGATAGAGAAGGGAGGATGTAAGAAGATGAATGTTACCACAGTGCCTCAGGCTTTGGTGAGATTAAAAAACCTACCTTGTGGTCACTGGAAGTTGGTAGCAGAAGGTAAAGGTGGGTGATACTCGCTTTTGCTTTGCTGTTTGCATAAAATTTGTCTGTGCAAGGCTGATCTTTCTGATTGCCCCTGTAATGCCAGCTCAGGCTCTGTTCATGGCAGAGGGCTCCCAAAAAAGGGAGTTGTTCTTGTTTCCAAGCTGAAAAATCACTTCATTGATTGTGGGCACAGCTGGGTTGTGAACCACATCAACAGGAGATGTTATGGATTTCCTTGCTGTTGTAAGTAGGCGGGAGATAAAAACGTATGTGGCACTTAGGGACATGGTTTCATGGTGGACGTGGCAGTGTTAGGTTTATGGCTGGACTCAATGACTGCAAGTCTTTTTCAACCTAACTGATTCTGCAATTCCAAGGCAAATACAAGGGGACATTCAGATATTAAATATATTGTTAATATCCCAAATGGTGTACATTGCCAGTGGTGTTTAACCTAAAGGACTGACTCTCAGTGTGGCTGTGCACAGATGGATTGAGGTGTTTAACTTGGGAGTGTTTGATCAGGCTTGCTCTAATCTGGTTTACTAGGGTTGGTGCAAAAGCCTTTCTTGTGCTGCATTTGTTTAGATAGGGGATTAATCAATTTTAAATTAAATAGACTAGGACCACATTCCAAGTGAAACTGACCATTTTCATAAACTAAATAAATGTTTGAAAAAGGGGTTGGGTTGGTTAAAGAGTCAGCAGCTGGGAAGGTGCAGAGAGCTGGTGGGAGGGTGGACAGCCATAACCCCCATTCCTGTTTCGGGTGGGCTGCCTCCCCTCCAGAGAGCTATGCCATGGCTCTCCCGGCTGTCGGAGTCTGGAATTATGAGAAATATTTCTTTGCACATTTAAAAGATTCTGGAATCTCTGACAAACAGTGTTTTTAACCTTCGTTCATGGAAAAAGGGTTTTTAGGCTCTGGAATGAAGCAGAGTTTTCAAGAGGGTGTATTAGATAGTAGCATAGTGTGTAGTTTTATCACAGGGTGAGAATTTTAGATATATGGGGTTTTTAGGATGGCAGACAGGTGAAGGCAAGATGGAGGAAGCACATGGCTTTTGGGTTTCTTCCTTCTTCTTCCTTGCCTCCATCTTCTGCTGTGAGGTGGCACATTATAGTTGGTTTAGAGTAGAGTCTAACCTTCTAACATGGATAATAGTTATTGGAGAAGTATTATAAATACTGATTACATGGATTGTAGTATAAATATCCAAGCCACCCTGAGGGTGGGAGCATTTTAGTATGGGGCATTTTAGCATTAAGCATTGGTATTTGGTATTCGGGGTTTTGTGTCTTGAACTGACTTACAGTGAAGAGCTCTGCAGGTCAGGAACAGAATGTAATGATAAGAAATAAACTATGAAAAAAACATAAGACGAGACGACTTGCAGCCAGTTCATCAAACTCTCTGGCTGGGAAAAAAAACCCTCTGTTTACATTCTCGAGGCAGCGGTAAACAGCCGGCAACAGAGAGACAAACACAAAAATATTTTATATAAACCCGAGACCCGGCCTGGGGCTTCCCAACAAGTGCAGCTTTGCTCCTGTGAATGGCTCCGATTCCTGCTGTGAGTGGAGCCAGCAGTGCCCGCTCCTCGGTGTCCGAGCTGTGCAAGGCTACGCTGGCAGGGCTTGTGAGTGTGTCCCAGGCGCACTCCTTGACAAACAGCTCCCGCCCTGCTCCGGAGCCAGCAGGAACAAATGTTCCCCCATTCAAACACAGCCAAGGTGCTTTCAGCACCTCTGAATGGAGAGGGAGGGCTCGTGGAGAGAGCGGCTGAGTGCCAAGATGCAGCAGAGAGGAAAGGCTGAAAATCCGTGTTCTAAGGCCACAGAGGTGTCAGCCTCCACCAAAGGGAAGGAAATACCCCATCTTATCCCAAAGCAGCAAGCCCCACTAATATGCCCCTTAATTACAAATAAAATTCCCAAAGGAAAGCTATTAAAAACAAACAAACAAACAAAACTCCATGCCATGTTGTGCAAGACCCTGGGAAAGCTCTGAATTTGAACGTTCACCCTGGCTTGCTCCAAACCTCTGCTCCAACAGGCAAACACCCACCTCTGTGCCGGCCCACGCACATGGCTGTCATGTTCCTCCCACCTCCTGCATCCCAGGATGCAGGAGATGATTAATGCCAGCAGAACAGGCAGGCAAGTAGTATTTGTCTTGATCCTAAATCAATAAGACGTGTATGGAAATAACTGAATGAACAACCATATTTTAACTGCAGCTCTTCTGGGGTGTATCATTTAGAGCTGATGTGTTAGGAATAATAGGGGAAATGAGGCAGTTTCCATGTGGTTTTGTGATTTGTTTTGATTCTGCTTATATATTGCATATCCTTTATGGACCTTGAAGACAGAAATTCTCCCTCTAGTGACTTGATTGCCTTGCTGCTTCCCACTCGGAAGTGCTGTAAGGGTTGGCAAGGGCTGAGTGCCGTTTTCTAAGCATGATGCTCAGTGCTGCTGATGGCCATCAACACCCTAAAAATATTTGAGACTGTTGAGGCTTCAGTTACCAATTAATATCTATTTTCTTAGAACTCTGGGTATCACAGGTTGCCACTCTGGCTATTCAAAAAACATTATTCAACTTCCAGTGAAACTGGTGAAAATTTGGGTTAGGCCCAAGGCAATATTTTTCAGGCTGGTGAAATGTGCTGTTTTCCCAGACTTGCATGCATCATTCCCATCGAGCATAAAAAAAGCACAGGGAAAGTGCTATGCGATTCAAATCAAATCACACAATGTTTTTTCTACCCCTTTCTCTTCCTCCTCCCCCAGTTCTCCTGAAAACAAACAAAAACAAAATGAAAGAAAATGAACAAAAACAACCAGGGGGAAAAAAGGGAGAAGAGCTTGTTCAGTACTGAAGTGTTACATCATTGTAGGTTTATCAGAAAAACAATCACCCAAGGAGTGTTACCCCTTGCTGGCGATCCTTGTTGTGCTCCCTGGGTCACTTGGGCTATTTTGGGCACTTTTTGGGGTGCCCAGAAATGGAGCACAGCTGCATTTTGCAGTAAGGATTGGTCACCCTCTTGATGCTGATGCTATTCCTGTGAGAAATTACCGCATTGAGGTTCATGCTTCCCTGGTCCAAGATGTTTAAATTCATAAGCAGCCCCCCTCCAGGCCGGCAGAGCATTCCCTGTGCCACACCCTGCAGTACTCACCAGGAGGAATTGCTGGAAGATACAGCACGCCCAGGGAGAGCTGAAACGAGCTGTGCACGGGGCGGGGGGCGGGGGGGGCAGCTCTACCGACTTGCTTTAAATAAACCAAAAAAAAAGAGCTCTTTTACAACTGGGCTGTATTTTGCAGGGGGAGATGGATGGCCACAGGTTTCCCCCTCTCCCCTGGTGCCAGGCATGATGGCAGTGCTGAGACCCATTAGGAGGATGGATGGGGAGTATAAAAGGGTGAGCCCAAACATCAGCCACTGGGAAGCTTTGAAGATTTGGCTTTCTGTTACTCATCTGCTGTGCAGAAGGGAGTTAATTGGTATTACACCCAGGGAGCAAAGGGAAGCAATTTGGCCCTGGGTTTCCCATCTCTAATTGCATGCCTGCAGCTCTCTTCTCACAGGGAGGTGACAGGAGCTTTGCCACTGACTTCAGGAAGCTCAGGTGTAGACTTCAAGTTTCACATCTTTATTTTTTTTTTTTTTCCTTAATATTTAGCATTTTAGGCATGTCTTGGAATGATCCCTGTGACAACTTCACGAAACCCATCTGGCTCCTCTTTTTTTTTTTTTTTCCAATTGTGTTTCAAATGCATCTGTACAAACCTAAATAAGTCATTAGTGATATACACCCTGTAAAGTGTGAACACCATGTGCTTGCAGCTTGTTATCAATGAGCAAATCCACTAAGAAAGGCATTTCCAACGGGGCCTCCTGTCCTTGATAATTCAGGTGATGTTTGCACAGATAAATCAGGGCACCAAAGCATTTATTTGCTTTTAGTGACAGGCACCATCTGCTACTTGCCTGTGAAGCATTCAGGAAGGAATGCTGCCTGCCTGCTGTGTGCAGGGAGGCTGTGGAATGGGAATAATGCTGCTGGCTGCAGTGGTAGGGCTTGAGGAAGGTATCTGCAAGGTCGAGTGCAGTGGTGCTGGCTGTGCGAGGGGAGGGGTAGCTCAGGTGCAGGCAGGCACGACCTGGCCCACAGCCTCCAGGTGGGAATGACCATCTCTGACTATCCACACTCAGCCATGACAGCACCCTCCACAAACCACAAAACGGCTCCAAGAGATGGCAGGCTTCGAAACGTTCCCCCATGGCTTTTGTGGATCCACCCACAAGTGCTGGATAGATAGCCAGGAGAAAATACCCACTCGGGAAGAGTTTGGGTATCCCTGAGGCACAGCTCTCGGGGTTTGGGAAAACGAGAGACCACAAATCTGCTGGATAGTAGGCGTGAAGCCTTGGTGGTAGCCTGGGTGTCATTACTGCCTTCCACTGTGACAGCAGCCAAATTGCACAGCCTCGAGGTGCATGGGATGGATCATCCCCCGTGCCTTCATTAAGGTGCTGCCAGTGGCAGGCTGGCTCCCGCTCCTGCCGACGTGCACTTTGAGGTTTGGCACCACCATGCTGCCATCTGCAAAGTGAGGAGATGGTAACAAGCTGGTGGAGGTGGGAAAAGGCTGTGAAGGGATTTGGTGGAAAGGGGTTCTGAGCATCACTGTGGCCTTATATCCCAGAATAATGATGTCCCCACTACCTATATATATATAAATTTTTTTTTTACAGCACTACGGGACTTTTTAATAGAAAATAATTGCTCTTCTTTTTGGATAAGCAAGCAATTCCCTCCTGGAAGAAGTTCCCATGAATTTTGTGCTCTCGCATGCCTGTGCATTTCAGCAGGGTCAGCCCTCTGTGCAAGTCAAATTCATGCAAAACACCATACATGTAGGCTCTAGTCTACTGGGTTTAGATCAGAGACGGATCAGATGACTCACAGGAATCTATGGAAATAGATCAAAGTAGCAGCACACATTTGAAGGGAGAGCTCGGCGGGGAGCGGGGCTTTTCGAGCGGGGCTCGGAGCATGAGTCAGAGCGTGGGCCGGCGTGGGTGGCGGCGTGGGCGGCCGCAGCTGTGGGTGTCGGACCGAGACAGACGCAGAGAGATGGCTGCAATTAAGTAGTTAGTGAAATGACTGTAATAGTAAAACGGATTTAAAGGCGCAGGTTGCAAACGCGGCGTTTCCCAGAAAGCTCCTTCCCGGGAGCTCGGGGGCTGGCGGGCGTTTCCCGTCGGATGCTGCGCTCCTGGAGCCAGTTTTCCCTGCTGATGCGGGAGGTAACTCCGGTAGTTGCTGGTTGGAAATGGGCCGGTTTCCAGCTGCTGTGCACACCTCCATGACGGCACAGGATAGGTGGTGAATCCCTGCCTGGGGCCGCAGGCGCTGACCCCGGCAGAGGGAAGGAGAACTGAGGCGAGGGAGGAATGCCAAGCAGAGACAGTAAGGCAACAAGGAGAGGAGAACAGATCTACATTTACTGGGAATAGTTGCAAAACGCCCACACACTTCTGTGGGACTAGGATCATGCCCAAAGCTCACAGAAAAGATTGAGCTGCTGGTTTGGTTTTTTTTTTATGTAGCCCATCACTATCGCTTCTAGGGACTGGTGGCTAGATCCCACTTGTGACATGACCCCAGTACTCCAGCCCAGGAAGATCTCGGGTGGTACTGCTGCCTTTGCAGTCAATGCACATCTCTTGCAACCAAGAGCCTCCAAGGGACATGGGTTTGGCTCCTTTGCTGTTTGCCTTGGTGTCCCTGCAGTGGGAAAAGCATCCATATTCCACTGTCTGGCTGACTCCATCCCATGGGACTCCACCTTGCTGCAACCCCATGTGGTGGATTTTTGGGAGGAGGGTGGAAGTGGAATGAGACTCTTCCTCGCTTCTGTTTTTAGGTATTGCTATTTCATACCCTGCCAATCAGATTTGCTAAGTGTACGTGACCTGAGAGAAATCTGATTAAAATAAATAAATCAATGAAGACCTCCTTCAGTAAGGGATGAAGGAAACTCAAATCTTGTGGTCACAAACCTGCATAACCAGTGGAATGGCACCTGCTTTGGGCTGATACCAAGGCTTTTGATGTTCAAGCTTCACTTCTATGTAGCAGCTCTGCTGACTTAATTCATAGTATTAATTTACTTGAGTCTGTTAGTAATTTTTATGTGTTTTGAGGTGAAAAAATTTTAAAAGTCATTCTCCAAGGCCAGCTTTGCCATTCTGTTACAAGATGAGAGATAAATAATTCCCTATGTGTTTTCCTGCCACTTTTAATGGTGAATTGTAATTAGATTTGCTGCCAGCAAGTGCAAGTGGCTCAGGCATCTTGTGTGCCATGAGAGTGTTGTGTGCTGAAACACAGCTCCCAGAAGAGATGTTCTCCCAGATCCTATAAACGGGGCCCTGCACATTTCCAGGTCTGCCAGTTCAGGATTGCCTGTATGCTGCAGAAAACCTCTTAATTTCTGGTGGAAACTGTGCGTGTTTTTTAGTGGTATTTTGATAAAGTGGCTCTGCCAGGAGACATGTATGCTGGGGATTTCCTTCTCCACACAGATGGCTGTGGAAAGAAGGCTTTATAATTTATTGCTACTTCTTTTTTTTTTTTTTTTGAGGTGTTGTGCACAGAGAAGGGTCCAAAGGATTGCCCTTCGCTCTGATTGATACGCAGAACAAATTTTAGCAGGGAGAAAGGGTGTTATTTTGAATAATTAAGAAAAGCCACCCCAAAAAAACCCAACCTCTTGAAGTAGTAGATGTGTAAAATTAATGTATTTTTAAAAGTCAGTGTAAGTGCTTCTAAATGTGTCCACTGTATCATAGTCTGCCCACGCAGTTGCAGCATTTCCCAGCACATATGAGCAGCCCTGTCTCTGTTGTCAGAGCTGAGCATGGCCACCATCAGCTACAGTGCCTAAATCTCACCTGGTTTCTGAATCTCAGAAACTACTGCAAGGCTGCACCAAGCCCTGGGGGCAACAATTTGCTTTTTGTGGCTACAAGAGGTCATATTGCAACAACTGCCCAGTGTGGTACCTGCACTGCTGGTTATCCCTGGCAGTAGGGAGGAAAGGCACCTGGTAATGACTTGGGGCTGCGTGCTGGATGTCCTGTACAGAGGTGAGGAACTGTACAAAGGTGAGATGAAACTCTGTCACTTCCAGCCACCCTGGTGCTTACCTTACTTGCTGCACTTCCTGGGAGATGGCCTGCAAGCAGTTTCATGGAATATACATTACTGGAGATAGCTTAGGTTTTCATATTAGGTTTTTAATTTACAGCACTCTGGCCTACAAAAGTATTACCCATCATAATGCTTCCGTTTCAAATTTTGGATTAGAGAGAGAGATTTAATTGCAACATGTTTTGTTTTTTTTTTTTGGAGGCATGTTTCTATTCCTGCCTGTTCTCAGATTGGGGGTGCAATTTACAGTGTGTCGGAGCTCAGATTTCCTTTGCCCTCTTTGATTGCCAGGCAGTCAGACCCCTGCCTTTCCCCACCTCCCAGCCCCATAATTTAGCTGCTGCTCTGCCATGACACTTGGCTCTGGTTTAATTATGATGATCACTCAATACAGAAAGCTTTTTCAAAGGGGCTGAGGGCTGGGTTCTTTGAGCCCCTCCTGCTTGAAGGCTCTCCTAGAGTCAGGGTTGCTTCACAGCAGGCTATGCACCTGGCAGGAGGGCTTTGCATCTTGTGGGAGAAGCATTTTAGGCTTAAAACCAGGACTGCAAAGCTGCCGGATGTGCAGGATACAGGAGAGAGTCTGGAGCCATTAACCATCAGTTTTCTTCTTTCTTGTTTCTTGTGTAAAACCAGGGCTTTGATGTTTTTTTGCTTTTTCCCTGTGGCAATGGGAGCCCACGGACCCTGAGCAGGAGCTCCATGCCTGCCCACATCCCCAGTTCCTGCTCATGGCCCTCGCCCCAACCCACTCACGCTGAATCATCCTCCTGCCCTGCCGCACCTTCACACGCTGCTGTCGCTACTTCACCACTCCCTCCATCACTCCGTCTTTCTTTTTTCTTCCCTTTTTTTAAAGCCTCTTGAAGGACTTCAAAATCAAACCAAATTTTTCTTGCCATATTCCCCTCGTCCACTGGGGATGGCAGTGAGTGGCAGCCTCTTGCCATGCTTGTTTGTCACCTCATGGTCTCTGTGGTTCAGTCAAGATATCAACCAGCTTGTGAATCTGCCCAGGTGCTTCAGGGGATGGTGCAGAGGTCCCTGAGATCTTTAAAACTGTGTTCCCCTTTAGTCCTGGGTCCCACAACGCAGATGGACGAGCACCTCTCTTGGCTTTCATTTTCCTGGTGGTGGAATACCAGGTAGGAGCATAACAGGACTAATTTTTAAGCTGCTTCTGCTAAATGTCATAACTTCACTGCTGTTGTACTTTTAATGCTCTGGGAATCGTTGATACCAAACCATCTCTCTCATCTCTTTCTCTGGATCACAGGGTCTTTTGCTGGGGTTGGTCCTGGTGCTTCCAGTCAGTAGCTGCAGCAGGGCCTGGTGGTGGCAGAACTCTGATCCCCCCTCACAACCTGTGCCCTGCAGGCAAAGGGGCTTTGGGTTAGGGAAAAAAACAAATAACTCCAATTTGAAAGTCTGCTGTTGAAAGGAGCACTGAGATGTAGAAGGGAAGAAGCAGGGTAGGAGATAGGCCATGGATGCAGGTGGGTAATTAATTCCCACCAGTCACTGTCTGCCTCACCAGAGTTCTGACACAGCCAAGCAATTTGGCTGCAGCCACACTGAGTGTATGAAAAAGGTTCAAACCGTAAGAATAATACGGGTTTTTTTCATGTAAATGTATAAAAAGTGTTTTTAAATGATGGCAGTTCCCCACCTGTAGGGCAGAAAGGGATAAGTCATTTATATGCAGCAGCCTGGGAGACATTTCTGGCAGTTTGGACTTTAGTCAGGAAAGACTCTTATGGAGAAAATCATGACCTCTGTGCTTGTAGTCTGATCTTTCTGCAAGAGAAGGAAAATTTGAGGAGTAAACCACAATTGTGCTCTTCCCAGTGCCTTTCCAGTGGCAGTTCATAAGGATGACTGGGATGGAGTTCATCTGAAGCAGCATCTTCTCAGGGTGAGCCAACCCTACTTCTCTGCCTTCAGACCAAGGGCAAGGTGATGCTGGTTGAGCTGTCCTGGGCCAGCTGGCCCCTTCTCTGCTGCCTTTCCCTCTGAGTAGAGAGGAGAGGGGTCCTCCAGGCCCTGGGAAATGCCAGGTCCTGGCATTGATGATGAAAAAATCACAAATTCAGCCATTGCAAAAATATGTCAGAGTACAGAGGGACAGTTTTGAGGCAACCCACGCTTTGCTATTCGGTGTAACATCAGCCTCTGTTCAAAGCCTATTAATGTGCAGTTGAAAGATGACATTTAATTTTCTTCTGATTTTTCCTTTTCCCTCCTCTTTTTCTCAGTTCTAGTTTCTTTTATCTCTGCCCTGTAACAAGGCTTGGCTTTTGCTCCCCGAGGCTGTAATCTGTGAGCAAATATCCTTTGCTGATACACTTTGTACCAGCTGGGGAGCAGCTCCGTGTGCCTTGGGAGATCCGGTTTGGCCACATGTAGCATTTACAAAATGAATTTGTTTATTTAAAAAACTTTTCTATTTTCTCCCTACTTGAGTGTTGGTAGATGCCAATGATCTGGGGTGCCAGAGCCAGCTGTACCCTGGAGAGGGAGGTGGGAACAGTTGGGTTTTTGTTTGCTGCCTGTAGCCACTGTAGCAGAAGTTCATGGGGGCAGATTCCCTGCTATAGGCAGAGCTCTCCAGGATGAATGAGGACTGGAAAGTGAAAGCTGGAAATGGTGGAGAAGTAAAGAGGTGGCAAGGTGATGGGAATGATGGGGCCATGCAGCCCTCAGGACACACAAGCACTTCTTTCTGTGTGTTTTTTATCTACTCCTCTCCCAGCTGCATGTGTGCATGGGAAATACCACCCTGCATTCCTAATTGGAGCATCTCCGTCCTGAGATTATGACTTCAGTTGTGAGCTTGATTATTTTCTGGCATGAATGAGTGTGGATTTTTTCAGTCCCAGCTAGGGCCACAGGTGTTTCTATGCCATTTGTGCTACTCAAGCTGAGCTGTTTGCTCAAAGCCAGTAAATCAAATCTCTTATATTTTGCTTTCCTGAGCATCCCCCAGCTGTAGGGACTGTATTTGTCACCCTGTTATTTTATTCTTTTGTTTTAAAGCTTTGCTGAAGCATTTCATTTCCGTAAAACTCATGCTTTTCTTGGTCTTGTGAAATTTTATTGAAAGTCTCTTGCACAAAGGAGAGTGATGGAAGCAACATTAGCCATCAGTCCTTACAAATGACTCATTTCTATTTCAAGGTATTTCAGGTTAGCATAGGCTGATGGAGCCTGTAAGCAGGAGATGGGCCTGAGGGTATTTGAAACTGTGCAGGGGGATGTCAGACATTTGTACTCCCACACTTTCACAGGGCTGTTGAAAATGGGTTTCTACGAAGCATTCATCCTCCCCTTTGTATTTGTTCCAGTTGGGGAACAAAGTACAAGGCTGTATGGATCCTGAAGAAGACACCCACATTCATGGAAGTATTTAGGAGCAAAACCGAAGCAAGAGAACATGGCATGACTCCCGACTTTATGAATCATACCAATTAATGTTTATATTTAATAGTTATAATTGCTTTGATTTGCTCCAGTGCTGGTCACTCAGCAGCTGAGGCTTTGTGGCCCAGCAGTTGCTTATGTGGAAGTTCCCCCAGGTGATGCCTCCTTTCTGGGTGTCACAAACCTGAAGCTGAGGCCTCTCCTTTTGGGCAAAGCAATGGTTGTCTCTCTTAGCAGTGGTCCAGCACAGCCAAAGGCATTCACCCAGGGCGAAATTCCTATTATCCTGGGGCTGCTATCCACCTGATGGCTTCCCAGCCATCACAGGGAAGCCACCACAGGGGTGGCACAGGTTTGGGTGAGTTCCTGGTGGTTCCATGACAGTTTCACTCTAGGAGATGATGCACTGACAGTGCTGGGCTGAGTAGTGCAGCTGCTGTGCATTGATGAAGCCCACAGTGTTTCTGGTGAGCTGACTGAAATGAGATTTGGGCTCCCTAGGATCCCACTGAGTGAACGCAGTTGTTAAGAGTGTTTTAAAATATGACCTATATAGTGTTTACCTCAAGCTCAGAAATTGCTGTGGGATGAGAAATTGCTATTTGCCTGTTTTTTCACTTACTGCTCACAACTCACATCTTGGATAGGGATGCTTTGGGAATCCCAATGCTACTGAAAAGAAACACCACTCAAAGTCTTGCTCTTGCACATCCTGCTAAAATCCCCCATCTGTGCATTTACTTTGGGCTGGACAGTCTGGCATCTAGCAGCCTGGAGGACCTAGCTGAGACCTCGTGGAAAGAGCAATGCAGGCTGAAGTGGCACAAAATAGTGGTATTTCCCGGGAAAAAAAATATTGTGAAACATTGGTATTGTTAGTGTCCCTAAGGAAGCAGCTAAGGGTCGGTTGTCAGGCATCCTTGCCCTGTATGAGGGTAGTGTGTGCTGTTAGAGAAGTGCCCAGTCAGAGGTGGCTCCTGAAACACAAACCAGATCCCCTGCATGGCATGTAAGATATTTGTGGGTAATTCTGGCCCATTTATCTCCTGTCCAGGACCATGCCCCCCCAAGCACCTCGATTTGGGGCCAGGCTCGTTGCTCCGGGCAGGGGATGCGGTGTCAGCCGAAATGACACCTTACTTCCATGTGACACCTGCTGGTAAGAAAAGGCACGGCTGCCCTTCGGAAACGAGACCTGCCCCGTGCTGGTTTGATTTTCCAAAAAGCACTCATTTCTTACACCCCCCCTCTGCGCGTTTTATTGGTGCTCCTGGTTGGTATTCTAAACACTCTGACTCATTCTGGCAGGTTGGAAAGTGCTTTTTCTGGGGCGCTTATACATACCGGATGTGTCTCTTTAGGTGTTTGGTTTATTCTTTTTTGGTTGGTTGGTGTTTTTTTTTTTTTGTTTTGTTTTGGGGTTTTTTTGTTGGGTTGTTAGTTTTTTATTCTGCAGAAAACGGGCTTTCAAAAAGCCCCACCCCTAAACTAGTTAGACTTCTGATTATTTCAGTGCCAACAGAAGCTGCTCTCAACGTGAGCCAGTACAGTGACCTGAAAGCAGTGAGTGCCTGGCCCACAGAGCCTGACATTACATCAGTCCACATTTTATGAGGAAAAAGTAAATATCCTGGCTGCAAAAGAGATATTCTGTGTGCAGTCCTTGATAATATTTGTGGTGAGGACTGCTCCCTGCTTACAGAGCAAACACTGACTTCCTGAAGGCCTTTCTCTGCTTATGCAAATCCCCCTGATCTTATCCTGAAATCCAGCATCACCCTGAGAGCACTGGCAGGTTTCAAACGTGGCCCTGAGTGCTGCTAAGGTTGTGAACCCCTGATTTACAGTGTCAATATATTTTTGGCTGGCTGTTTAAGAAGAATATCATTCAACAAACAGTAGTTGAATGCATTCATGTCAAGTGAAATCATTCCTTTAAGAGTTTTAGTTGTCAGGTATTCATTAAAGCACGTTTCACATCAAAATGATCGTCACTAATACAGTGAAAACATCTTTTAAAGCTTTCAGGATTTTTATGTTGCATTGTATAAATGCTGGATCTCCACTAGTATGGAAATGTCTTCCTGGACCTACACAGTAGGTATGAAACTGTGGACCCCTTCAGAAGAAAATTAATATAGTATGTCAGTGTGGTAGGAACAAAGACATTCCTGAGAGTCCTTTATGTAAATAGGGTGCAATAGATTGTTCAGCTTCAGCATAGCATTCCCATCACTTCTGCTAGCTGTTTTCCACCTTGTAAACACTAAAAATTGGAGTTTGTATTTTATTATTTCTGTAAGGTGAAAATTGTCATTCTGACGTCATTTAAAACAAAAAACCAAAAAAACCCCAAAACACCCTTTTCTGAGCAGAAAGGTAGTTCTGGCTTAAGAAATTGAAAGTAAGTAGCAATCTGGTTCACTTCAGACTTCAGATACTTTGGAGAATTTCACTCAACTGAGAGACTGCTAAATCAGCATTTAGTACAAACCAGTCCCTTTTTGCTTGTGTCAGGCTGGAGAAACCCAGAGGACACTGCTAAGGCTGAAATGGCAGGGGGTAACAATTCAGGTTAATGGGAGGTGCAGCAGGCCCAGCTCTCCCTGAAAGTCAGTCAGGTGCCTAAATACAGATCAAGGCAGCTCACTTCAGACTAGCTATTTTTGAAGCTCCTGGCCCTGGTGTGTGAATTGATGGCATTTCAGTTGCAAAGAGCAGATGGTACTCGCTAGTGATCCAGGACAGCTTTTTTGCATTAGTGTCAAAAATAGATGAAGTGCCAGCTGTAGCTCTTTTGGGTCAGTGGAGGTGAATTCACAGTGATGTGCACAATACTGCAACAGAATAGGGAAAAATCAGGTGCTCCTTTTAGAGCACAAAGTGCTTTTAAATGTTTGTTTCTGGTGTGTTTTTGCAGAGCTCAATCCCAAGTGTGTCTCACTCAGCAGTGAACTAAACTGCCTGGTGCTGTAACAGTATTATTCTGCTTAGCTGTAGCTTTCAGGGTGCTGCAAGTCAGGGTTTATATCCAGCCCTTGGAGGCAGCTTTGGCTGTGCTGCTAGTGGGGCACTTCCTATGGCCATGGTCCCTTCCCAACCCTGGGAGCTGGAGAACTCGCTGCATTCCCTGGTGCTGGAAGGAGCTGCTGTGCCCTTGTGTGCCTCCCCAGGAAACCTGGTTTCAGAGGTGCTGCCAAGCTGATCCACCTAAGAGCAGGCAGCATAAAGAGGACTTTGAGAGTGTTATATGTTTATCAGAAAACCAGAGGTGATTCTGATTCTCAGCCTACTCCTCGTTTTATGTATTGTACAAGTTTTGCTGAATTTTAGTGAGAAACTACAGAAAGGTGGTGCAGCATCAGCAAGGATAATCTGTTCTCGTTAGTTTAATTGGGCCATGGTTTCTCCCCCCCCCTTTCCTCCTTTTTTTTTTTTTTTTTTTTTTTTTTTTTTTAAAGGAAACAATGATGCATGAGGAGACTTTGCATCATTTAAGGGGGAAAAAATAAAAAAAAAGGGTTGTGTGTAGGAAAGCTGTTCCACTGGCACACCCTGCTGGCTTTTAGCAAGAGTGCAAATGAATTGCATGGCTACACGTTTTATAAAGAGACAGCATTCCTGTCTTTTTATAATCTAAATTAACTTTTTTGCCATGGTGTCTTTCTTGGTTTTCACTTCTGAAAACACGAGCAGTGATGTGCGAACTGCTAAGGAGGGACCTGCAGAAGTCAGGGAGGTTGCCGGGGCCAGAGTGCTCCTGCCACAGATTCCAGTACTTTTGGAAACCTCTACCAGTTCCATGTTCCTACCAAAACGACTTCATCCTGTAGCTGAAACTGCTAATATCTAAAGTAGGGTGTATAGAACACCTCTCTGTGCCCTATGAGAGGTAAACAACACTGTGAGCTTGGCCATTGTTGGGCTTTTTCCACATGAAGAAAATTACTAGAATAACAACACAGAGAAAAAAAACCCCCGAACTGTTCTTTGATTCTGCTCTGGAATCTCTGCCAGATACCCATGTGATGATTGCCTCCATATGAGTTTCCGTCCAAAAAAAAAAAAACAAAAAAAAAAAAAAACAACAAACAAAAAAAACCAAAACCATAAAAAAAAAAATCAAAGAAATAATGCTCCCTTTATCCCTGAACAAAATGTCTGCAGTGATTTGGAAATAGTTATTGCCAATTTCCACACCCAGACCTGCTGCAGTTAACAGCATGACTGAATTACCTGGGAGCAGTAAAGGTCTTCAGATTGTATCTGGCCCTCACAGGGCATGTATGAAGACTGATATTTTGAAGAGTTGTAGGTGATGGTCAGCCACCCCCCCATTTGAATCCTCTCAAGTGGAGCCAATTTAGAAAAATTGCTGTGCAGCAGAAAGCCAGGCTTTTTCAGAGGTGTCAGCCCTGAAACAAACCTTGTTCATTAGTTCTGGAGTGGCTGAACATCTGCATTTTTCAAGAGACAAATTACAATGTTCCTATATTTGGGAGCCATGAGACTGCTGGGGGCAGAGCTGCCTGGGGAGGGGGGATTGACAAGACCACTCACTTCTGGTGTATGACCCTCAAGGGGGCAGAGCTGACTGACCATTAGCAGTCAGGGCTCTCCTCTCCTTCCCCCATCCATGGTTTTTGGATAACCCTGACAACCTGCTACCACAATGCTCTGCCCGTGATGAGTGCCCTCCAGGCCCCATCCCTGGGCTGTGGCAGCCTGCTGGGGTTATGCTCCAGCTCACTGGACACAAGTATGTGGGCAAGACTGGGAAGAAAACATTGCCTGGTGATAAAAGCAATGTCCTGGAGATGCAGAAATACGGAGTTTGGACTATTTCCCTGTGAAATCGCTGCAGGAAAGGGGGTGGAGACAGAAGAGGGAGCCAGCAGAGTGAGCAGGCTGCATCCACAGCTACTTGGGAAGCTCCCTGAAGAAAAGGAGCCTTCCTTGCAGGTGAAGCACTTTTCCTTTTGCCATTTCTCCTTTCTGTATCTGGTATATATAATGCTTTCATGGACTTCAGGTCTTCCTGACTTGTAGAGAAGGAGGTGATATTACAAATTACAGTGACTAATTTGTTCCAAGGACAAAAGAACTTCAAGGTAAAACCATAGTTCATATGATGATCCAACCTTCATTCTCCCATTTTACTCAGTATCCAGTGCTTGTGTTCCTGACAGGTTTGGAAATCCTCTTCCCAGCCCCTTACCCAGAAGGGGTAAGCGCAGGCCCTTTGCTCTGGAAAGGGAACACTTGGATGCTCTGCATAGGGAGCTGTGGAGCTTGTATCCCTTTCACATCCGTAACAGCTTTTATCCTGTCGGGAGGACTTTACCCTGGCGGCCAAACTGCTTTTCCATGGCCCTGAGCCGCGCTGGTGCTCAGCCCGAGGTGCAGTATCAGCTAGTACCTGTAGGTTGTGCCTCTGGATAGCTTTTCCCATCAGCTGCAATTGCTCTTCCGAGACCCGGCCCGGAAAATGACGCAGTTTCTGTTTTACTGCTGGCGGATTATGTTAGTTGGGGAAATTATTAATCACTCGCATTTGCTAGATTACCTTTGCATCTGTATAAACCTATCATGAGCTTATAATAAATCAGAGGGAGGTAGCTGCTGCATGGTAAAACAACCAGCAAATGTAGCAACAGCCTTGGTAATAATAATCATCCATGCAGATACTTGCTTGTGTATATTTTATGATGCTTTCACATGATGCCAGCAGTGCCCTAAGCACTTCAAAGACTTGGGAGACAGATCTTTGCCCCACAGAACTCTTGGAGCAAAAGCAGTTTAGGGGAAAGGCAATGAGGAAGAAAGGGCCTTGTCTGGTTGGGATGTTGGAGCACCGATATCATTGAGTGATTAATTAATGTCAGTGTCATGAGGCAAATGCTGGAGCTCACGTGGTTTCTATGGTTGAGGTTTTTTTTTTCTGTTGAGTTCTTTGCTGTTCATGATGAAATTCCTCTCTTGCTGACTACACTTGATAATGTGCCGATCCTCAAACTTTGTGAAATGCAGTGAAAATCCTGTGCTGATTTTGCTGTTACAGTATGAAGGGGCTGTACCTTGTGGTACTAAAAGGAGAAGTAGCTTGGATATGGCAGACGCAGGAGGAAACAAGCAGCTTGGCTCAGAACTAGTTGAATTTAGTTACAACATGTTTTATTTTGTTTTGCTTAATGACTTTGTAGAAGAAACAAAAATATCCCTTGTTTCTGCATATCCAGTTTGCATTGTTTTTACAGCATGTTCCTTTCTCAGTTCTCCTCCTCCTCTCACACATAAAAAAAGATGTTATTTTGGATTAAGCCATCGCTGTGGTATGCATGGTGGTACTACTCAAGGAAGTAAACAAAACTAAATGCACCACAACTTTTCCTCTTGCACTGCAAACCTACCGGTCTAAAACATTTTTGTTGTTCTCTGGTAACTTTTATGATCTCCCCGCCTTCATTCTGACTGCTGCAATAGATTTGTAAGATAAGCCATGAAAGCAGTGGTAGACACTACGTGCTCTGCCTGACAGACAAGCCTCCTGTGACACAGTAGCCCTGGTTATCTACAGCGAACCACACACTGGTGTACAAATACCTTGGATTATGATGAGATTAATTTTGGGTGGAGCAGCAAATCCCCATTGACTCTGCACATGCCTCAGCACCCATTCAGCAGAGCTCACGTGCTGCTGGTGGAGTGCAGGGTGGCAGGCTCTCTCTCCCCATGGGGAGAGGAGAAAGGATCCTGGGGTCCCCAAGGGAGAGTCTGTTACCTGCTGTTTTTTCAAAGTGCTCATCCTTCAGAAAGGAAGCAACACTTGGTAAGGTGATGTTCCACCAGGCAGGTAACAAAAAAAAAAAAAAAAAGGCAGCAGCTGCAAGGTGACAAATTTCAGCTTCTCCCTTTAGCTGACGTGACTTTTTCCAGTGACACTATTCCAACAGAATGCTTTGGGAGTTTGAGAAACCACCACGTAGCTACTGGCATTTCAGTCTTGAAAGTGAGTCATCTCCAAGCTGAGGAGCACACAATGATGCCTTTCAACGGGTTTTAAGAACAGGGTGACTTGCATTTATAGATCCAGTTATCAACCTACAAGTAGGGCCATGGCAGGCATAAAGGAAAATCAGTGGGGACACTGCTAATTCTTTATTAAGAAATACTAAATTCTGCTTTTAACTATACCAAAGTGATTGCTCTTGCTTAGGAAGAGGAGGCTGACAGCTAAAGATACTCTTAGCCACTGGCTTGATAATCCACAGCAGGCAGGGCAGCCAAGGATAGCATCTTCTCTGTCACCTTATTTCAGTAGTTCATTGAATCTGTGCCTGAATTGGCATCTGAGCAATACGTTTTCTTTATGAAAAGCATATTTTAAGGCAAATCTGCCTTAATCCACTTTACCCAGCAGTGAGGTGTTTATTGCTAAGACTTTATGTGTTAGGATGGTTGACATAGAATATCTTTATCCAGGGCACCACAGTCGTGCAGAACTAGGTTCAAACTTGCATCTCTGCAGCTCCTTTGAAAATTTAGGACTTGCAATCTGATTTGAGCATTATCAGTTCAACCACAAACATGGTCAGGCTTAAACCTGGCTTTCAGCTTGAGTATATTTTAAGTATATATACCACAGTCTGAATATTTTTTTGTCTCTTCCTTTTGCTTCTCAGGATTGCTACTGCAGTAACTGAACTGTCATCTCCAAATTGCTTTACACTCCCTGGGTTTGAGACAACAGCGTTTTTTTTTCTGGCTAACAGCTCAAAAGGGAGTTAACTGGGCTGGCATGTTTGTTATTACCGATTCTCTGGTGCCCTTTGTGAGAGGGCTCTAGGGAGGGATGAGTCAGGGCCCAGCCCAGTCTCCTTGTAACTCAAGTCGTTGTTTGATGCGGTTTTCCCTATTTTCTGTAGTGCTTACATGATTGTGCTGCACAGGGATACGAGATGAGTGGCAGAGCTCTGCCGAGTTAAGCGCTGGATGAACACGTGATGAAGAGACAAGTGCTGAAGAGTTTGCAGGCTATTGTTGGTGGGCAAAGCTGGTGGTACAAACATTACACATTCTCTGAACTGATTGTTTTTTGGGGGTGGGGTGTTTTTTTCAAAGGGTGAAGTCAGCTGGCATTTAGCAAAGGCAAAAAGAGCAAATCTGTTTTCTTCCTTCTGGCTTGACAGTGGTATACAATGGCTTATCAGAGTGCAGGAGTATTTTTTTGCACTGAAGAGTAAAGACTAAGGCAATAGCTAAGCCCAGCTGAGCCCAAAGCTTTGCCTTATAAGGGAACTGCCCGAAAGCACAGATCTCCGGCAAGCCTTTCCTCGGGAGAGAAATCCAGAAAGCAACGCGGTGGTGATGTGTCAGACCGGAGCTCGCCGGGATGGCCAGAGGAACAACACTCCCTTAAATAACTCTGCAAAACTTTAGCGTGAAGGAGGCCACCAGCTTCCTTCCGAGGAGCAGTGTGTACAGTCACACCAAATAAACAGCAACAAGTTTGCCTGAACAGGAGCCTCCTTTGTGAGAGCCAGAGCAGTCTCAGTTGCAGGCTGGTACTTCAGCTGACTTCTCAGCTGGAAGCTATAAACACTTTCTGACTACAGGCACTTTCAGCTGGACGGAGAGAGCTCTTTCCCCTGATTTAGGAAATGCTCCTGGTTGTCACCCCAGGCACCAGTCTGAGCTGTCCTCTGACTGCTGGGGTAGGTAATTCGTGCTGTGGTCTGTAAGAGGCTCACCTATGTGGAGATGTGACCAGGCAGCTCAAGGGTTCTGAGAGAGGGAATTGGGCCAATGGATTCTCTTCTCAGGTCTCAGGTCCCTTCCTGAATTCATCTGCTGTTTGCAAAGATGCTTGCAAAAACTGCTGGCTCAGCAACGAAGGTCGTACATTTTTTAATTAAAAGGCTTAGTGATTATGAAATGTTCCTGAAACCGGAATGTAAGTAGACATTGAACCAATTTTGTTTGAAGCCTAATCAATTTAAATAGATCTGCTCGTGTCTGCCACGCAGCCATGTGACTCCCCCTGGGTTTGGCATCTGGCTGCGAGGCAGCGCTCGCAGACTGCTGGAACGGGATGGGATGAGGCACAGCCCCGGTGGGAGAGCACAAGGTCTGCTTTGTACGGGAGGCAGCCTCCCAAAGCACAGAGCCGTGGCAATGCTCCAGCCCCCAGCTCTGCTTTGCTGCCTCTGGTGCTGCCATCGCAGGCTGTAAAGTCTGCTGTCAGACAGAAATGGAATTTGCAAGTGAGCAGATGTGGGGAACTTCCCTTCCTCATTTTAGAAAACAAGGGCCAAAACTGGGAAATCCCCACCAGCTTGCCATGCATGTGCACAGACTGTCATCCAACAGGACAGCTTCACCTGGTTCCTCTTGGTGTTGAGCCCAGCTTTGAAGACCCCAGCCCAAGGCAGTGACCTCTAACACTTCAATTGGAGTTCAGTTTGGGAATTCCGTTTGACCAGCCCCCTGCTTTGGAGGTACATGGATCCTCCCTGAAGGAGAGGGATACTTCTGAGGAAGCTGTTTAGTGCCGACTGTCAGGGGTGCTGTGAGTTTGGAAATGACTTCTGTGGGAGCAGGTTCTGCTCTGGAATATACCTTGAGGGCAAGTGTTGATGTAACACACGAGACCTGCTTGTGTCAGCGCTCAGATGTACTATCTGTGGCTGTTACTGGGTATGGGTGATGCTACTGTCAAATAGCTGTACAGCTGGCATGATTTTAGGTGTAAATGATGATAAGCTGGTGTTAATGAAAGAAAGCTTCAGGTCCCCTCACTAAAGAATCAACACTAAAAACTGATTATATGTATATATATATATATATATATATATACTGCTGTGCATGGAAAAAATGTTTGTGCAGAAACATCTGATACCCAAGAGCTCAGTTAGGTCTGATGAAGGAGTCTGAAGTCACACTTCAAGAGCAGCCTTCAGAAGTGCAAGGTTGTTTTCCCCACATAAATTACATACACACATAAGTGGCTCTCTAGAGGTCTGAAACATCATCTACTGAGTGCAGGTGCAGGAACATGGCATCTTGTCAAAAACTCTTGACAGATTTTAGCAAAACCTAAGGCCTAAGGATAACTAGGAACAATAAATATTTTTTTCACAACACCTTTTCTATTAGCACTGTAAATATTTGAATTTAAATTAAATCATTCCCTCCCATATCCCCAATAGCATTTAGTGCAGGGTCCTTTCTCCTAGAGGGATCACATCACTGTAAGTTGGTATCCTACCTCCTGTGTGGGAGCAAGGCACACCAGAACCTGTCAGATCTAGAAACACAGGAAAGTACCAGTCTCTCAGGGAAGTTACCTGTACACTTTCATCTCAGACTGGAGTTAATAATTGATAGCCCTCAGATGTAAGCTACCTGCTTCTGAGGAAATAAAAAACAAACATACATTCTTGCCCCAAACAAACATCCCTGTGCCCGAATTTGAACTGCTAATGAGTAACTTTAGCGTCTAGTTCAGGAAACACATAGAAGCTCTTCTGTTTAAAACCCTTCTTGATTAAAACTCTTGTCTTTGCCTTTGAAAGTACTGCAGCATCTAGAGAAGTATTCTTGAGCATCTTTTTTCTGACCTGTGCTTTCCATAACCACTTTCCCTACCTGGTGTATATCCCTAAATAGCTTTTGAAGTGGACAGTCACACAGATATGTTGTTTTAGTGTGACTTGTATTTGACTCATAGGTTCATCTGAGGCTCTGCTGTTGGTTGGTCTGGAGCAGCCTTGGCAGTTTGCAGCATTTCATTCAACACTAGGATGACAGCTAAATGTTGACTTGTATGATATATTTTCTTTCACTGCAGAAGGAAAATCCCAGCTTCTCTCAAAATGGTGGTCACCAGAGCCTTATGCTGTGGAAAAAAAACCACCTCACCCTAACAGAAAAAAGCCATAAGGCTATTGCTCTGCTCTTCATGAGAGACAGTATGTTTGAGCACCAATCTCTAGCACTTGTCTGTAGAGTCAACAGACAGCTCAACCACCATCTCTTCTTACATCTGGAAAGATGTACGGTGCACAGTCTGTGTCATTGTTTTTTCATTACAGCTACCTGCCTATTAACATAATCCTTTCATTGTCATTACATTGACAAATTGCATGATGGGTGCTGTTGCACACTCCAGGAAGGCAGTTTTCCTACCAGACATGGCATTTGCTCTTCCAGGATGACTGGCAAGACTTGCCTGGAAGGGATGGAGTCACACCTGGCAAGCCAGGGGTGTGCTGTCTCATCACACTTCTGGGCTGTCATTTATAGATTTCATGTCCTTTTCCTGATACACCATGTCTTCCCTCTGGTGTATGTGTTTTTTAATTTTTAAGTTTAGCCAGAATTCAGAGAACTCAGACCTGACTTTAGCCTGGTGACTGTAATTTTCACATTTACTTGACAAGGGTGTGGTTTTGATAGAGCACCTGTTTGATGGAGTGACACTGCCACATCCTAGTGCTGTTAGGATGCCAGTCAAGTCTCTGGTTAGGGAGTAAACTCAGAGGGTGCAGAAGTGCAGACCCTGAATGAAACCTGTATTACCTTATGGACTTACTCCACAGAGCTGTGGAGACCAGGTATCTATCTCAGTGTTTTGTGAAGATGTCTGTCCTTTCAGCCTGGCTAAGATCTGAAATATTCTGTTATTTAAGCAGAAACTTCAAAGGATGTAGGTCAGTTAGTTGACCTGAGCTGCAAACATTTATTTTTGATGTAGGTAGATGTATTTTGGCTGTGCTGATACATTATCTAGACAGCTTGTAAGTGGTGTTTGTGGTATGAATCTTGTCTGGTGCTGCCACTCAAGGAGGTGATGATGACTAACAAGATGGTCAGGTTGCCATCTGTCTCTTGGTGGCTTTACTGTCTCGTGTGTTCTGTAGGGCAGCATTGACTCTGGGCAGCAAGCAAGGAGGAGGAACTTCCCTCAGTGCTGCCAAACCACATGAGTTATGCTGGACACAGGCAGTATCGGAGTGACTCACAGGATGATACGTCAGCTGTGTGACCTTCTGAGCTGGGGCCTGGAGCCAGCTGGAGACCACTGACCAGCTCCCTCAAGATAACTCATGCTTCCTTTGTTACTGTCATGCAGTCACTTCAGTGCCATGGCTCCTGTCCTCTGCATGTCCCAAATCAGCTGATGAAGCACTTGACTGCTGGGAGTCCTCTCAGTCCTCTAGCAGAGCTTGAGTATTGAAGTGAATGTGGAGGTGTAGGGGCAGGATTCACCTTCAGATGAATGAAAAGGATCTCTTCCACTTTCCCTGTGTAAGAGCTCCTGGGATGATTTAGTATATAAAAAATGCAAGTGGTTAAACACACTACCCATATTATTGCAAACGTTTTCCAGACAGAAGACATTGCACTTGTGTAAGTATTTATACAGTACTATGGCTATGGTATTATGGCCTCTTTTATCCCACACCTTTGTCAGGGCAGGAAGAGCTTGCTTTGTGCAGTTGTGGCACTATCAAGTTGCTGAAAGCCCTTGCTTCATTTATCTTCAACTCCTTGGAAATGCTGAGGGCTGCCAGCCAGGCTGCAAGGCGAGAGTGATCATAGCAGTCCCTTCCAGCAGCAGCTGGGAAGGATGTTTTTGTGAGCTGGGCACGCAGCACAGGTACACAGGCCTTGGCTCTGCACACCTGGGAACACGGAGGGGAAGCCTTGCATGTGTCTGTTTTAATCTCTGGATTACTCCAGGCTCTGGAGACGAATATCTGAATATCTGTGTGGGTTCACAGTGAGTGTGTCAGTCCTGCACATGGGAAGGCTGCCCAGAAGTGTGGAGATGTGCCAGCAACTCTTATTTCAAGCGCTTGGATAGGTCATGGCTGTGCCGTGACTGACTGACTGAGCAGCGCGCCTGCTCCCTCGCATATCCTCCCTGTGTCTGATCCACACCGCCCTGGGCATCCAGGAAATCCTTTCCACTGAGTCAGAGGAGGGATCCTGTTGTGTAACAGCAGGGCTTGCAATCCATCATGGCTTCAACACAGGATTAGGACAACATCCACACTTTCCCTAAACTAATCTTCAAGTATGCTGGTGGGGCTGGGGCACCCAGCTTCCACAGGGATGTCCCTGACAGTGTAAAGGGAATTAAAGGGACACCGAATCTCCTCTTTGCAGGGACGAGCAACAGCCACAGAATTTGCCAGGGAGAGCCAGCAGGCTCCAGGTTGCAGCTGCTTCCCATAATTTCCATTTCCTGGATAATAGTGTTCATTTCTTTCCAGATTTTACTTCCCTGGGAACTCAGTAACATCTGTTCCTCCAGGTTTCATCAAAGACGAACTTACTCATGGCAGAAAAGGCTTTCAGAGGTTGTTTTGCCTTTTTTTTTTTTTTCTGGTTTTGTTCTCAGAGCAGTGACTTCAAGTGAGATTTATCTCTAAAGGACAATTATAAAAATTATAAGCTTGCCCTGCCTCTGCATTTGACTTCTTGCTAAACAGTTTCTGCTCTGACTTGCTCATGATGCCAGCTCCAAATGCCCCTCTTTCACTGTTCCGGGCAGCAGGCAGAGCTGTGTCTATGCCAGGAGCCCTGCTCCCATGTCCTGCCCCGTGTCACACAAATGCTGGAGAGATTGGCAGTGCCACTACAACATCCTGTGCTATAGCCAATTCTGCTGAGGATTCACAAAACGCAAGGGTATGTTCAATCTGCTGCACTAATAGGAGTTAAAAAACCAAAAAGGCTCACAACAATGATAATAAAAAGATTATTAGTAAAAAACCACCTCTTTAAATTGCTGCTTGCAGTGTAAGCCTGTACTCAGAATTCTGAATTTTTTTAGTGGAATGTGGTATAGTTCATCTCTGTAGGATCACTTATGGAACTTAGAAATTTTTTTTTTAATTCTTTTTTATCTTTTTTCATAAACCCAAAACTAATTAGCTTTGTTAAGAATGCTTACCACATGATTACCTGTAGCATCATTCCTCATCGTTTTTCTCTTCTTGTAATTTGATTATTACACGGTTAAAAAAGTATGTAATTCTTTAGGAGGGAAAAGTGAAGCAGTTAAGAATCATTTCATTCTCATGCAGCCCTTTTCTAAAGCATTTCAAGCACTGAGCTGTTAGTGCCTTCAGTGGACAGCCTTGTAAGGCCTGTGAGGAAGGCATTTATACAAATGACCTCTTTCTTGGGCCATGGCATGGCCTTTGCACACAGGCAGGTGTGACCTAGTGGACTGACTGTTCCCAGGAGATCCCTTTCTGCTCCAGAGAGAGTGCCCTGACATCCTTCTGCCCACTCTGCTTCGAGGTAATGTGTAACAGACTGCCAGACCTTTTGGGAATAATCTTCAGCATCCACTTGCAGCTCTGATCTGAAAACCTCTGAGATTTGGAGGTTAAGCAGTTCAGGTTCTGGCTGCAAGACACAGCTGACTTTGTGGCACTCAATAGGCACTCAAAGGTTACACCTGTGACTTCATGGCACAGCTGCCTCTTACTCATGCCCTTGAACAGAGAAGACCAAGAGGTAACAGAGGTGTGGATAAACCAGCTCTGTCCTGTTATGGGCAGGCTGAAGCCAGTCTGCTCTGCTGCTGCTCTCTTTGGAGCACAGCATTCCCAATATGGAGTTTCAGCAGTACTCAACTTCAAAATTGGTCTGTGACTGTCTGTCTGGGTGACAGCCACCTGGTGACTGTACTGCTTCTACCTTCATTTCATGCTTATGACGTTCTTCCAGGTTTTGAGATGGAGGTCTCAATGTGCCAATAAATGCAAGAGACAGAAATAAGCCAGCAGAAAAGCACAGCTATAATGCTATTGAAGGTGCTCATTCTTTTTCTCCTCCTTGGAATGTTTATTTGGCAGCTTTGGAGCCAATTCTGTGCAATCTATTTGGGGATACAAAAAAAAGCTACCAACCTTTTTTCAGAACTATGTGGGAAGAGCACAGTTCTTCATGGTTTTCTTTTCCCATACAAGCACTTATCCTGAGCCAGTCTGAATGCCATTCAGGTGGGGTGTGCCAGGCATCCAGAGCCTGGCCAATCCTCAGGAAGTGATCAGCAGCATTCCATGACACAGATCCTTCTGCTTGTCCTGAACTACAGGGTTATTGGACTGAACTGGTGGATGTTTCAGCTCATTACCTTCATAAGTTAATGGTTCTTGTTACTCAAATTAGTACTGAGATGTAAATTAACCTTTTCCCTCTTATCTGTTAAATAAAGGGTATAATCTCTATATTCAGGATGTTTCTAGAAGATTATTACTCACTAGCATGTGGTTTGATTGATTAGTTCCAGTTCTAGCAATCATTAACAACTACAGGTAGTTTAAGAATTACTTCTTATTTCAAAGGGTTGAATTTATTTGGCTTTACACCAAGGCAGGTTCAGTAAGCCCTACTAAGCAATTGCCTTTCTCTTCAATCATACTTCTGTGTAAAAAGGCAATACCTTCTACTGCTTGTGCTTTTTCAACTCTGAATTTCACCTTTGCTGTTAAGAAAACATGTTGACATATCAAACAATGTAACTAACAGGCAAAGCAGAACAAAATGATTTAGGCTATTTTTTTCCCCCTTTTAGATTATGCTTTCCCTATTAGAATGTATTAATCAAAAGACAAAAGTGCAACTTAGAAGGTAGATAACCAGAAGAAACACCTGCAGAAATGTGCAAGGTGAGATTAACTGGACAGAAGAATTGCATGAAAATGCACATAATAAAAGTGCAAGAAATTAAACAAATGTAACTTCTTGATTAAACATGACTAATAGGGCATGTATCTTCCTATCTTGAGAGTTTGTAGCTACTGCAGACATGATACAGTAAGTCAGAGCTGGGGAGGAAACAGAAAGGTGGCTGGATGATGTTTTCCTAACCATAAATAAGTGAGTAATTACATGTATCTGTTCTACATACCTTCTGGCCCAAAATACACAATATAGTTCACTTTTTATTTGTTGTCTTAAAGTATTTTTAGCTGAAAATATCCTCCCTACCACATCTGGGTTGCTCAACTACACCACTGTTCTCTGACTCTGTTTTAGCAGAGCCAGTCCTCAGGTATCCTATGAGATTTCAGTCAAACATATAGCAAACAGCCTGAAGACAAAACAAAAATTCCTATTGAATGGACCATGGTAAGGCCTATTAGATTTGTTCTCAAATCAGGCCCATGATGATGTCTTGGGTGATTAGTGTAGGGTATTACAAGGTTACTTTCTGTGCAAGTACATGGCAGAATAAGAGATGTTCAAGTAACTCCAGAATTTATATTTCCTAAAATTAATATAATCGTATTATTCAGATAGGCAACTAGTTTGGCTTTATGCCTTATTATAAGGGTATCTAATTGCCCAAAGCTCCATTTGTTGATCAAAAGAACCAGATGAAACTTTATCTAAATAGTCCAAATATCCAAGCACGTGGTCATCCTTTAAAACCTGCCTGTGACAGGAAGGCTGTGAAGTCTGTTATCTGACAACATCCCTTTCCTGTTGTACAAGGCCAAGTGTACAGAGAGAAACAAAATTATCAGCATTTCTTGGCTACTGCTCTTCCTTTGAGCTCTTCTACAGCATGTTAATTCAAAGCAGCTCAAGACATGTTTCACAGCCTTATTAAGTGAAACTCCTCTTTCTCAAGGCAGAGAATGACGACCTGTCAATTTGTAACCCGGCTTGTTTCACTTCTGTTTTACAGCCAGACCCAGTTCAATAGCTGTCTCAGGACAACTGTGAGGGAGTGACAAGCCATGGCATGTGTGTGGGAATGAGTGATGTTGCCACCAGAGTATATGTAATGTTAGAAACACATCAATTTCCACATCACAACCCAGTCAGCTGAGGTAAAAGCCCAAATAATTTGGTCTAATAGTGCTATGAAAAGTATGCTGAGGGCTAAAAATACTATTTAAAAGGTAGAGTTTCTTGTCTTGTATGTTTTCCCATCAGCGAAGGATGGGATGTTTTCCCATCCTGACTTCAGCGAAGGTTGTTCCAAGCTCTGTCTGAAAAGATGGAGCATTATGGAGCAGTTAAAGATGATGTGAAGAAGTTCTGTGACAGCAGTTAATATTACCAAAACACAAAGCTTTGGCTTCCACAAGTGTTTCAAATGCACCAAAAATACCTTACAAAATTTTAGAATGCTTTTCTTCTTGGAATTTAGGATGAACATACATGTGTTTAAGCAATAGACTAGTTATTAGCAAAAACATGTACTTTATCCAGGCTATTTTAAAACCTTGATCGCTCTACTTTTTACATCAAGGAATTCAGTTTTGCAGATCTTCAGTCCCCTGCTTACTGTTGTGGAACTGCTCAAAAGTCCTTGGATAAACATTAAATACCCTTGGAGTGTGAGGGTACACCATGTGCTACTGGAAGTGCTGCTGGTCTTTCTCCCTTTCACCTCCCTAAGAAAGTTACATGTTTATAAAGAGAGAATTAGATGTGGGGGGAGGAGGGAAATCTTTCAAGGTTACATCCTTCAAGAACTAAAAAACTTGTCTGTTTTCTCATTAGTCTTTATGGGACCTTTTGTTTTTAAGTAAACAGGGGACTTCGCTCTTGCAGCTTGGAAGGAGACTGGCCACTCACAGCAGTTGCAAAGGAAGGCTGAGGACTCAATCACCTGAAGTGTACATGCCTCTTCCCTCAGTGCAGCAACAAAAATGAGAGGGTGCCAAAAATATCAGGGCAGAAGAAAACATGTGGTTTTGCTGATTAGTTTGCCATTTCAGAGGTGGTGGGATTTTGTTGATGCTGGCATTATACCCTGTACCAAATCAGAGTGGTTTCTATGTACTCTAGACGAGCCTTCAGGAAGTGGAAGACTATTCAACTATTTGGACTACCACTTCTGATGAGACAGTTTCCATTACACTCTGACTGATGTTTTGCTTGCTTCATTTTACCTTGTTTTGGTTTGTTTCTCTGCAGGATGGGAAGCCCTCCTCTTAAGACTGGATGCTTTGTCAAGCTTAAGCTTCTACATGGCCACAGGTATTTGTGAAAGGGTAAACCCAGGGCTTTTCTGCATGGCATGGAACAATTTCATGGGATGCACTTTTATGCTTTGGCCTGACAGCTTGCACCTCTCCAGGGGTCTTTTTAATGTGCTGAAATTCAGAGCTGAAAACAACCAGCTTAGGACAAGAGGAGAATGCAGTACACACTGGCTTCTCCATCACTTCAGAGCTGAGGTGCCACATGCAATTCATGGAATGGGTTTGAGTTGGAGGGGATCTTAAAGATCATTTCATTCCAAACCCCTTTAAAGGAGAGGGCCATCATTCACTAGACCAGGTTGCTCCAAGCACCATCCAACTTGGCTTTGAATGCTTTCAGGAAGCCACAGCTTCTCAAGTTAAACGGTCCCAGGGCCTCATCAGCTTCACAAATGAGGAATTTCTTCCTAGTATTTAATCTAAACCTGCTCTCTGTCAGTTTGAAGCCATCCCCCTTGTCCTGGCACTGTATTCCCTTGTCAGAAGCCCCTCCCCATCTTTCCTTAGGGTCCTTTAGGGGCCTAATAACTAAAGTGTTAATGGTCAGCCGGTGACTACCCAGTGCTGTGGAGCTCTGTGCATGACAAGCCAGCCTGTGGTCAGCCTGAGTGCTCTGACCTCCGCCAAATGCCAGCACCAATTTTCCATGTCTGTTCTCAAGAGCAGTGAGACATGAGCCCATGGGCTCCCCTGAGCTCCCTCATGCATGCTTATCTCAGCATATCATGGGGCAGTTGGATGATGTTGTCACTTGCTTCTTTTTGCTTGCACAAGGTTACCAAGGCTAATATTTGAGGACTGGGAACACAAACAGAAGATCCGAATTTGCTCCCTGGCCTCCTGTAATATCAAGACTGCAGTTTAAGGGATGTCATCAGAATTAAGCAGTAAATGTGATTGTGTGTGGAATGCATGGGGTATGTAACAGTAAGATTTTAGGTATATTGTAGTGCAAATAACATGCAGTGTGCTGGATGCAGCAAGGAATCCTTCTCTGTGAGCTTCTGAAGGTGGATTTCTGACATGTGAAGAATTTTACATCTGAAAAATGCTATGACTGATAATGAGCATGAGGAACGATGGTGCTGCCTCACCAACCAAGATGAAAGGAAGGAGGTTAACAAATAGAGTAATAGGAAAAAATTGTGCCAGTCATCATTTGCAGGTCATCCTCAATAGCTCTACTTCTGTGATTTGCCTGCTCTTGTTATATGTGCTAGAACAGATCATATATTGTCTGTTAGCCATGCTAGGAATGTCCCAAGCCTTTGTAGTCTTTTTTCATGTCAGTTTCAGAAAATCCTCCAAATATTCTTCTCTTTGAATTAATTCCTCACTGCCTCTGTTTGCCTGGAATGTGAGTGATATGAACTGAGCTATTGACTCATTGATGTGCTATGCAGGGAGGGCATTTTTGATTTTATTTTTATTGCTTGTCACTTGAGGTCACTCCCTCAACCATTACTTTCCAGTTAAATAAATCCTCTGAATGTTTTCCTCCTTGTTGGATTTTTGAGCTATGATGCCCAAACATTTGAACATTCATTTTCTTAGATTAAATAGTAACTATTTACTGCTTATGCTTCTATGCTCAGAGGAAGCTGTTCTGTATCCTCTGTACAATCTGATGGGGAATGTTTCTTGTGACTGAGCACGTTTCCCTTGAATCAATATAAAAACGTTACCCAAAGGTGCAGCAAGGTAGCCTCACAAAAGAAAAGATTATTCTAAGGAGCTGCTGCTAGAATGGGTTGAATAGATGTTAGTTGTCTCTGGTCCTTAGTTCTCTTTTTGAAAGCATTACCCTGCAACAAATGAAATGGAGCCAACATAACCATTTAAAATAGCAAAGTAAACAGTTCATGTCGTAGTCAAGATAATCCTTAATTTCTGCTGCTTATCTGAGATCTGCCCTGCTGATCTGATGGGAGGATTTAACCTTCCTGAAAGCTGTTATCAGTGTATGTGCTTGAACTGGGAAGACCTCTTTGCACCTGCTTTTCAGAGCCCTTTCTCCTAGGAGATTAATGCTGCTATGCCCCTTTTAGAAAGGAAAACCTCTGAAATATGGATTATTTTTAGAGAGCTATAGTAGGAATATTTTGCTACAATACAGCTTAAGGGAAATACTTAAAAAATAATGCCTATTTAAAAGATCCTCTTTTTTTCTTTCCTGGAGGACCTTGTTGTCTTAAGTTCAAATAATTTTTGTCTTATAAAAGAAGATGTATAGTTGTGGAAATTAAAAATAGAATAATTGGCTTATGGTTACTGCTGGTTGTGTAACCAACTCAAAATAAAAGCTATGGGGAATTTTAATTTCAAATTTCTTTGCTCTGTGTGGAAACCATTTTGTAATTTTTTGTTTCTCTTGGGATACTGTGTGAAACACAGAATGGCAGAGCAGATGGCGTGTCTTCTCTTTCCAAAGAGATGAGTAACATCACTCTGTTCAAAGGAGAAGTCTAAAGGTGGTTTCACTGGGCTATGGTAAAGCCCAGTCTAACATCTGGAGCAATACAAAAATCAGTGCCAGTTTTAACAGGTTTAATGTATAATGCTTTTCCCAATCAAATAGTTGTGGCTTTGATGCTATTTTTACTACATTTCTTATGGCTTATTTTAAATTGAAAAAAACCCCAAAACTATCTTTAGATTGAGACTCTCTGGTATACCTGTGCCAGTGGGAGGAGGGGAGAGAATCAGTGGGTGAAACATCTCAGGCTTAGTCATAGTAGGAGCAAGGAGTGATGGCCTGAATTATGCAGCAAAAGTTCTCAGAATAGCGAATGAGTCACTATTGCCCTTGAACTTTCTGGATCTGAAACTATATTTATCATTTTGCATTGTTCCCAAGCTGTGTATTTGTAGTCCCACACACAGAACAACTTGAATTTTCTGCTCTCACGAGCTAAAACACATACAGGGGAATTTCCAGGGAGAGAAGTCTTGGATCAATTTCTTTAGGTGAGTTTTAGGAAAAGCTTTAATGAAGAATACCTGCAGTGGGAGACAACTAATGTACTAATGTGAAGGCAATACTAAAAGGTTAAATAAAGGAATAAGGCAATAGTGTACAAAATAACAAAAAAATTAAAATAGGAAGCGAGTAAAATTAAAGAGTTCCTGTAGGGTCAAGTATCATGTGGTACTGTTTTGAGAAGCAAATATTTTGCAAAAGCAAAGTAGCTTTTGCTTTTCCTTCCCATCACCTTATCTGCAATGTTCTGAACACAAACCGGAGCACTAAAAGGAAAGATCTAGATCATTACATTTTTCATTCTTCCACTTCTCCCCCTACAGTAGAAGACATGAATTAGACAAGTTTGCTCACCAGGTTGTGGCTAAACAGCTGGTTTAGAGAAGAGTGCAGCTGTCCCACCTGCAAACCACCTTGGCATTTAAATTCAGAATGTTGTAGTGTCTGCAGAACTATGTGTTCAATTAATGACCAAAGGCACACTCTGGAAGAGACAGCACTCACTGTCTCTGGCCTTAGACCAGCAGACTCTGTAGGAAGAATAGAAAAGGTGCTTGAAAGACTTCCATCTTTAGAGCATTTTACATAACAGAATTTTAAAAATGAGAAATATTATTATTGGGCGGGAGGATAAAAGAGGCAGTATTGGCTTGCCAAAAAGGTCTTAGCAAATGGAAATCCAGAATTAGTTCCAGGAACTATAATAGGTAACGTAATAAGTACGTGAGAACTGCAGGTACTTTGCATTTTTGTATGTGAAGTTATTGCAGCACAGGATTACACATCCCACACTGATATTTCAAGTTTCCTTGATCAGTGGGAAGAAAAACCATTGGTGTGTGGAGGCTCATTTTATAGGCATAGATTATCAGCTATCTTTATAACTTCTTCCAAAAACCCTCATGGCTGTTGTGACAATTTATTAGCATAGGGAACTCCTGTGGGTATTTGTGCTGCCGGGTAAGTAGAAGCACAAGGCAAGACTATTCTCCATGTCTATTTGTAGTAACCTCAGAGTGCATGAAAAATGGGTAACAGAAGCCTCTCTGTTTTGTGGGGTCTTTAAGAGCAATTTACTATGCCTAGACAGCTGAAACTTTCAATCTGGGGGGTGGTGGAAAACAAAATATCAGTATCTTCAGAGTAAAACACTCCCAATAAACTGTGTAGCAAGATCATTTTAACTCAGAATTGCAGCTTTTCCGCCCCCACCTCTGCCAAACATAATAAACATACCAGATGAAATAAACCTCAGTGCATGGGGAAATTGTTCACAAGGAAATTTAGTGGTAATGAACTGACAGCTTCACATGTATTTACATTTTTGCTTCGAAAATTAAGATTCCTGAGCTCAGAAGACTAGGGACAATCAACAAACTGGTTTGCATGTTGGCATTACTGAGGAAGTAGGATGACAAGAAATCTCCTCTTCTACTCTTGCCCATAATGGATACAATTTGCTAATAGGGTTTGTACTCATTCAGGACAAATTTAGCAGTTGGTGATGTGAGCAAAGTTTCACCAAGTAACTGCAAAATCTGTGACTTCCAGAAGTCACAGATTTATATCCTGACAGCTGTGACAGAAGCTTAAGTGTATATAAAGAGTGATATCTACACCTTGTACTGAAGCCTTGCAGTTATTTTCTGCTACTCTTCTCTGCTACATTTTTGCTTTTAGGACTTCACAACCATGGGTCAGTGGTTCCCAAACTGGGACCTGTAGGTGAGCAGCAGCAAAATTTCCACACTCACTCTGATTAAATGTTTGTTGATGTGAACATGAAGAATGGCCGCACCCAGTCCACCTAGGCATCCAGGTGGTTGATTTTTGTGGGTTTGTGTTCGGTTTATTTATTTTCTTAAAACCCAAAACCTTCAGACATTTTAGCAAGACTGACAGCCTCCACTGTAAGTTTTGGCAGTTCCTCTTTTATTGAAAGTACGTGGAAACCCATTAGTAGCTCTGCTCCTTGCAAGAAGCGTTTCACCCAAAGAATGTGGGAGCAGCCATTCCTGCTGAGGGAATTTCCAACAGGCCCCTGTTCCCTGAGCCCTTTCCTGGGGTGCCTGGTGGGTGATGGACGCAAACTCTGTGCATCCATCTCTTTTCTCTGTGGTGAGTACTGACAGGACTAAGGGAATGGCCTGAAGTTGTGTCAGCAGAGGTTTAGGTTGGATATCAGCTTTTCTCTCTGACGATGCTCGGGCAATAGAACAGGCACCCCAGGGAAATGGTCCCAGCAGCAGCCTGACAAGAATTCAAGAAGTGTTGGGACAAGACTCTCAGGCAAAGGGTGAGGTTCCTGAGGTGTCCTGTGCAGGGCCAGGAGTTGGATTCGCTGATTCTCCTGGGTCTCCTCCAACTCAGCATATTCTGTGATCCTGCCTGCACGGCAGAGGCGGTGCACTTCGTAATCAAAAACATACAGTTTTAAAAACTGGCCATATCCATGGCAACCTGAACCCGACACCGCCGCAGCCCAGCCCGCTTCCAACGCCTTTACACGTCGCAGAGCAAGGGAGGGACGGAGGGAGGAAAGGAAGGGGAGGGAGGAAAGGAAGGAGGAGGGAGGAGTGTAGCGGCGCCCCGGGCCCGCCCTCAGCGCTCCGCTCCGCCGCTTGGGGCTCTGCTGATCCCGCCCGCGGCCGCGGGGGGGGGGAGGGGCGACACCATCGGCCCCGCGGGAGACTCGTCCCGCTGCCGGGGGCGTGGCAACAGGCTGAGCGCGTCCTCACCGGCAATGGGCGCGCAGCAAGGCTGACAGTTTAAGCGGGTCTCGACCAATCGCGCGGCGTGGGCGGGCGCGGCGCGGTGCGAGAGGCGCGGCCGGGCGCGCGGCGGGCAGCTGCGCGGTGCCAGGATGATTCGGCTTGCTCCTCGCGCTGCTGCGTGATCTGCTGCGCTCGGCCCGCCGGGGGCGGGGCCGGCGGCGGGGCCCCCGGCCCGGGACCCGCCTCCGGAGCAGGCATCCATTCCCGCCGCCGCTCGCTGCCCCTCGCGCCAGCCCGCCCCGCCCGCCCGCCGCGGCCGCGGCGGCGCTGCCGTCACGCGGGTTCTGTTTGCCCCGCTCGGCAGGGACCTTGGAAGGAGCCGGGGAAGGGGGCCAGGCGCCGTCGCCGACCTCCCCGGCGAGACCCCCGGCCCGCAGCGTGGCCCACAACATACCACGGCGCGGCGGCAAGGAGGTGGCCGTAGGCGGCGGCGGGGAGAATGAAGGTTGGAGTGGGGCGGCGGGCGCGGGGATGATGCGGAGGCGCCATGTAGGAGGCCGCCTCCCCCTCGCACGCGTGTGGCGCCGAAGGGGCGTGCCTGGCGGGCGCTGCCCGTCCAGGTGCGGGGATCGGGAGTTGCCGGGCGTCCCCTCCCGGCCGCTCCCCGGGTGCTGCGGCCCGGCTTGCCCCGGGTGCGGGGCCGGCGGCGGCTCGAGGCGGGAGGGAGCACACACACAGGGTGGGGAGAGTGTCTGCGCCCCGCGGAGCTCTGCGCCCGCGGCGTGCGGCCCGGGCAGCGCCTCGGCTCCGCCCCTTCCGCGGGGGTCCCTCCCCGCCGGTGTGCGGCCGTGCCGCCCGGGCGGCAGCGTGCCGCAAGGTGGGCTTTTGGTAGCTCTTCCACTTGTCTAAAAATCAGTTTTCAAGCAGAAGCGAAGCTGTGTCATCTCGCATTAATTATTAAAGGGCAGTGTGCGTGGTGCGTAATGCTTGCCTTGGAAGTTTTGCAGCACTGCTCTTCCCCGCGTCTGTATCCACCTGGATGCGTGCTGTGTATCTGCCTACGTGACCCAGCTTTGGCCGGCAATTGGGACTGGTGATCTCTAGTCTGTCCCTTTCAGGCCTAACAATTCTGGGATCTATGCAGCCAGGACAAGATACTGCCATCCGCACGTGTGAGTCAGATGTTTATAGGTGCTGCAGGATGTGTGCCTGTTCAATTAAAGGGGGGGGGCGGAAGAAGGGTTGGGGATGGGGAAAGGGGGGGTGGGGGGGGAGGGGGAGGGGGGGGAAGGGGAGGAGGATCTTTTTTTGTCCCTTAGTGACAAAGTACTCAGTAGTATAATGATAGGCTGTATTATTTTTAGAAGTTAATATTTCCTTCACTCAGAACCTGAAATACTAAAAAATAAATATTCAGAGACAGGTGTATCAGCTCCAGTTTGTTGTGCTTGGTATGACTGGTAGTGGATACAGAATAGAGTATAATGAGGGTAAATGATTGCCGAGGGCATTCTTTTTCTGTTCGTTCTCAGCATTATGCATGTCCTCGAGTGTTCATTTCCTACCACCCCCTGTCTTGACAGTCTGGATTGCTGTTTTGAACCTGGGTAACGTTCAGAGTCTCAATAACATTTCACAAGAAGTTTCTCCAGTTTTAACTGCAAGCCCCACGACGACTTCTCCTTCTGCTTGTGTTGAATGTGCCCCGTGGCATTCCTGTAGGCACGCTGTGCTCTGATTATGGGGTGCGTAATTAAATAAACCCAAGCTGCCTTTCCCCAGGCTTGCTATGCTATTACCTATATGAAAGAGCAAATGACAGAGAAACATGGCGAAAGGAGTACCTTGTTTTGACACGGAGCTCTTCAGTGTAATGCCTAGAGGAGTCTGGAAAAGACTCCACAAGGCCCGTCAGGAAGGCTTCAGCCTTCAGCTTTTAAATAGTTTTGCTTTCGAATTGTGGTTTGTCGGGTTTTTTTAGCTGAACTCTTATGGCTAGGTGGGGAGAGAGCTGTCCCTTGTTCTCGGCTTTTTTTCCCCCAGATGCATTAACTGCTCACCTGGTTTCATGGGGTGCAGCCTGCTTTAAAGGCATCACAGCTACTTCTGCTGTCATATGCCTTGAAAAATGCATGCCCGTCAGTTTATGTAACTGTATACATACAATACACAATCATATGGGGATTAGTATTTTTAATTTATGCCTATTGTCCAACAAATATGTCTCCTCTTTCAATTAGCTCTCTATATAATGTTGTGGAACAAAAATATGCTTCTGTGTCTCAAATAGGTGTGGTTTATAAAGACTGCACTTCTGTTTTCAAACAGAAAATACTGCTTAAAAATCTTTGGAAAAACCACCTGCCAACTGTGATGGTGTTTTGAGGGTATTGCAAGTGATTTTATTGCAGAGTACGTTTTTCCTTTCCAACTGAGGCTGTTACTTGCTTCCTACAGCTAGCATCAGTTAGGACGATTCTTTAATTTCTCACGTGTGGGTTAAGCTGTATAATCACAGACCAGTTAAATACTTCTAATATTTTTTTGGGCTTTTGACTAAAAAATGGTATTTGAAGTCAGATGTTGGTTTCTTTGGTCTTACTCAAAATGGACAGGGAGAAATTCTATAAAACATCTAACTGTAATAGTAACACGAAAAAGCTAGAGCTTTTCTTTTCCATTCAGTCGTGTCAGGACTTCTGGGTGGCCGCATTAGTCAGGCGTGCTGGATGACTTTCCATTCTACCTTTTCTTGAGCAGAACTATGAAAATCTTCCTGCAGCCATTTGTAAATGGTACATTTCCATAATGAATCACTGCCTATATTAAGACAGAGTACAGGGTTGAAGGAAGAAATGGGTTTCTTCAAAAGACAGGTGTCTGAACTGTTGAGAGCTTGGCTAAGTCCAGTGCGTCCTGGATTCTACTGTATCCAGCACTTTGCCATCCGGAGTGTCTCAATTTGAGTGCTGTTTGGCAAATGGATTGTGGCAGATCCAACTGGCGAATGGTATTTTTTGTTTGTTTGTTAGTTGGGGGGCTGGGGTTTTTCCTATTTGTATAAGGTCATGGTTCGGGATTATGTATACTGAAATGCCCATGTGTTCAAAGAATGGATTAAGGTTTTCCTGTTTTATTTGCTTTCTGTCAGTCTTTGTTACAGAATAGGATTTGCAAGTAAAAGCCTAAAATGTTCTGTGGCAAAGATCTGTAAGAAATATTCAGGAACATTAATTCCTCATTGCGAGAATAAATTATGAGGTCTGTGCTGATGAAATACTATATCCCTTTCATAACCAGCCCCTGGTGCTTTTTTCCATAACTCTTCCACCCACCTCCTTATCCCTGGCTATCCAGCCTCACCTGTGCTATCCAACTGAAACTTAATGTATTTAGGAAAAATACTTGAGCTTAACTGATAGTGGTCACAGATCAGTAAATTTATCTAATAGGAACTGTGGAGTTAAAAACAATAATATCTATGCTCATGCTGATTATTAAAACACAGTAGCCTAATACACTCCTCATTTATAGTCTTGGATAATATTTAATACCCTTTGCTTCTACTGTCAGTATAACTTCTTTGCTTGCTTTTTGCTTTCCATTGTTAGATTTCATCTTCATTTTGTGTTGGACAGTAAAGGGATGCAATGGTTCCTCTTAGTAGAAGCAATTTCTAAATTAAAAAGGCCTTGATTAAGGTGAAAGGTAGTAGCAAAACGTAGTGCCCGTAACTTTTGACATCTAACTTGCTCACTTTTTTACAGCTAAATTGCATCAGTGCTGGACACAAATATATAGAATGTCACAAAACAGTTTGAGAGGAAGTGTAATTTTGTTTTTATTTC
>CM031863.1:29705161-29832392 GCA_018697195.1 Certhia americana | reverse complement strand
TTCACATTTATTTACTTTTATGACTTCGAAAATTAGATTCCTTACCGCTCCAGAAACTAGGACATCAACAAACTGTTTTGCATGTTGGCTTACTGGAGGAAGTAGGATAGACAAAAATCCCTCTTCTACTCTCTTCCCAATATGGCTACACTTTCTAATAAGTGTTTGTACTCTTCAGGACAAAATGTAGCAGTGGTGATGTTAGCAAAGTTTCACCAAGTACGCTGCAAAATCGGTGACTTCCAGAGTCACAGATTTATATCCTGACAGCTGTGACAGAACTAAGTGTATCTAAATAGTGATATCTAACCTTGTCCTGAAGGGCCTTGCCGTATTTCTGCTACTCTTCTCTGCTACATTTTTGCTTGTAGTGACTTCAAACCTGGTCAGGGTTCCCAAACTGGGCGTGTATGTGAGCAGCATGCAAAATTTCCACACTCACTCTGATTATATGTTTTGTTGAGTGAACATGAAGAATGCCGCACCCATTCCCCCTAGCATTCCAGGTGGTTGATTTTTTGGTGTTTGTGTTCGGTTTTTTAGTTTCTTTAAAACCACAACTTCAGAACATTTTAGAGCAAGACTGACAGCCTCCACTAGTTTGGCAGTTCCTCCTCTTTTCATTTGACATATGGGTGGAAACCTAAAAAAAAAAAAAAAAATACCATTAGAGCTCTCTTCCTTGCAAGAAGCGTTTCACCCCAGAATGTGGGAGCAGCCAGTCTGCTGGGGCCATTTCCAACAGCCCCCTGTGCCCTGAGCCCATTCCGGGGTTCCTGGTGGGTGATGGACGCAAACTCTGTGCCTCCATCGCTTTTCTTCTCTCGTGTGGTGAGTACTGACGGACTAAGGAATGGCCTGAAGTTGTGCAGCACCAGAGGTTTTTGTTGGCTAATCAGCTTTTCTCTCTGACTATGCTCGGCCGCTAATATAACCGGCACCCCGGGAAATGGTCCCGCATCAGCCTGAGAAGAATTCAAAAGGGTTGTTACAATACTCCTCAGTCAAAAGGGTAGGTCCCCTTAGTCCTTGCAGGGCCAGGAAGTTGGATTCGCTGATGCTCCCTGGGTCTCCTCCAACTCAGATGCATTTCGTGATCCCTGGGCCTTCACGCAGAGGGCTTGCCTTCGTACTCAAACATCCCGTTTTAAAATGCCATATCCATGCAACCTGAACCCGACACCCGCCCGCCGCCCAGCCCTCGCTTTGCCCCGCCTTTCACGGTCGCAGCGCAAGAGGGAAAGGAGGGAAGAAAGGACGGAGGGAGTAATGAGGAAAGGAAGGAGGGAGGGAGGGAGGGAGGCGGCGCTCCCGGGCCCCCCTCAGCGCTCCGGCTCTCCGCCCGCTTGGGGCGCTGCGATCCCAGCCCCGCCCGGCCGCGCGCGACACCAGCGGCCCCGCGGGATCTCGGCCCCCGCCGGGGCGTGGCAAAGGCTGAGCAATTCCTCCACGCCAATTGGATGCGCCAGCAAGCTGAAGTTAAGCGTGCTCGACCCATTGCGCGCGGCGGGGGGGCGGGCGCGGCGCGGTGTCGAGATCCGCGGCCGGCGGCGCGGCGGGGCAGTCCGGCGCGGTCTCGCAGGTGATGCGGCTGTGTCGCTCGCGCACCTGCTGCGAGCTGCTGCTGCTCGGCCCGCCGGGTTCGGCCGGCGGCCGGGCCCCTCCCCCGTGACCCGCCGGCCGGAGCAGGCGCCTTCCGCCTCGCTCTAGCTGCCCTCGGCCCAGCCCCCCGCCCGCGCCCCCCGCCGCGAGCCCCCGGCGCGCTGCCGTCCGCGCGGTTCTGTCCCTCTCGAGTGACGCCCTTGGGGATCCGGGGAAGGGGGGCGCAGGGCTCCGTCGCCGATCCCGGCAGCCCCCCCGAAGCGGCCACAACCATACACGGCGGCGGCGGAAGGAGGTGGCCGTAGGCGGCGCGGGAGAAAGTGATTGTGGAGGGGCGGCGGCGCGGTGGGATGATGCGATGCGCCCCGTTTAGTGCCCGCCTCCCACTCGCACGCGGGTGCCTGCCGAAGGGGCCGGGCCGGGCGGGCGCTGCCCCGGCAGGTGCGGGGATCCCGGGAGTGCCGGCGTCCCTCCCGGCCGCTCCCCGGGTGCTGCGGGCCCGGCTGCCGGCGGGGCCGGGCGGCGGCTCGGAGCGGGAGGGAAGCACACACACAGGTGGGGAGGAGTGTCTGCGCCCCCCGGAGCTCTGCGCTCCGCGGCGTGCGGCCCGGGCAGCGCCTCGGGCTCCGCCCGGCCCGGGGGTCCCTCCCCGCCGGTGTGCGGGCGTGCCGCCCGGGGAGAGGCAGCGTGCCGGCAGGGTGGCTTTGGTAGCGCTTCCACTTGGCTAAAAATATTTTTCAAGAGAAGCGAAAGCTGTGTCATCTCGCATTAATTATTAAAGGCAGTGTGCGTGGTGCGTAGTGCTGCCTTGGAAGTTTTGCAGCACTGTCTTCCCCGCGTCTGTATCCACCTGGATGCGTTGCTGTGTAATCTGCCCTAGGGTGACCCAGCTTTGGCAGGGGAATTGGACTGGGTGATCTCTAGAGGTCCCTTCCAGCCCTAACAATTCTGGGATCTAGTGCAGCCAGGGACAGATACTGCCATCCGCACGTGGTGAGTGCAGATGTTTATAGGTGCTGCAGGATGTGTGCCTGTGCCAAGAGATCTTTTTTTGTCCCTTAGTGACAAAGGTACGTGCAGGTAGTAGAATGATAAGGCTGTATATTTTTATGAAGTTAATATTTCTTCACTCAGAACCTGAAATACTAAAAAAATAAAAAATATCAGAGACAGGTGTATCAGCTCCAGTTGTTGTGCTTGGTAATGACTGGTAGTGGATACCAGAAGTAGAGTATAATGATGAGGTAAATGGATTGCCAGGGCATTCTTCTCTGTTCGTTCTCAGCATTATGCATGTCTCGAGTGTTCATTCCTACCACCCCCTGTCTTGACAGTCTGTGCATTGGCTGTTTGAACCTGGGTACGTTCAGAGTCTCAGATAACCTTTCACAAGAAGTTCTCCAGTTTAACTGCAAGCCCCACGAAGACTTCTCCTTCTGCGTGTGTTTGAAATGTGCCCCGTGGCATTCCTGTAGGCACCCTGTGCGCTGATTATGGGGTGGCGTAATTAAAATTAAACCCAAGCTGCTTTCCCAGGCTTTGCTATGCTTATTACCTAGATGAAAAGAGCAAATGACAGGAGAAACAGGGCCGAGAAAGGAGTACCTTGTTTTGACACAGAGCCTCTGTCAGTGTAATGCTAAGAGGAAGTCTGGAAAAGATTCCACAAGGCCAGTCAGGAAGGCTTCAGCCCTTAGGTTGTTAATAGTTTTGCTTTCGAATTGCGGTTTGTCGGGTTTTTTTTAGCATGAACTTCAGTATGGCAGGTGGGGAGAGAGCTGTGCCCTTGTTCTCTGCTTTTTTTTCCCCCAGATGCATTAACTGCTCAGCCTGGTTCAGTGGGGTACAGCCTGCTTTAAAGGCATCACCAGCTACTTCTGCTGTCAGATGCCTTAAAAAATGCATGCCCGTCAGTTATGTAACTGTATACAATACAATACACAATCATATGGGGATTATATTTTTAAATTTATGCTGTTGTCCAACAAATATGTCTCCTCTTTCAATTAGCTCTCTATATAATGTTTTGGAACAAAAAAATATGCTTCTGTGGCTCAAATAGGTGTGGTTTATAAAGACTGCACTTCTGTTTTCAAACAGAAATACTGACATTAAAAACTTTGGAAAAAAAAACAGCCTGCCAGCTGTGATGGGGTTTTGAGGGTATTGCAAAGGTGATTTATTGAAGAGGTAATGTTTTCTTCAACTGAGCTGTTACTTGCTTCCTACAGCTAGCATCAGTTAGGGAGATTCTTTAATTTCTAACGTGTGGTAAAGCTATATAATCACAGACCAGTTAAATAATTTCTAATATTTTTCTAATAATAACTTCTAATATTTTTTTTGGCTTTTGACTAAAGGATGTATTTGAAAGTCAGATGTTTGTTCTTTGAGTCTTACTGCAAAATGAACAGGGAGAAATTCTGTAAAACATCTAACATGTAAATAGTAACACAGAAAAAGCTAGAAGCTTTCTTTTCATTTCAGGTCGTGCAGGAATTCCTGGTGGCGCATTAGTCAGGCTGCTGGATACTTTCATTCTTACTTTTCTTGAAGCAGAACTATGGAAATCTTCCTGCAAGCATTTGTAAATGGTACATTCCATATGGAAATCACTGCTATATTAAGACAGAGTACAGGGTTGAGAAGAAAAGTGAGGTTCTTCAAAAGACAGGTGTCTGAACTGTGTTGAGAGCTGGGCTAAGTCAGTGCAGTCTGGATTCTACTGTATCCAGCACTTTGCCATCCGTAGTGTCTTCAATTTGAGTGCTGTTTGGCAAATGGCTTGTGGCAGATCCAACTGGCAATGGTATTTTTTGTTTGTTTGTTAGTTGGGGGGGCTGGGGTTTTTTCCTATTTGGTTATAAGGTCATGGTTCTGGATTATGTATACTGAAATAACCCATGATGTCAAAAGACTGGAGTAAGGTTTTCCTGTTTATTTGCTTTCCTGTCAGTCCTTGTGTACAGAATAGGAGTTGCAAGTAAAAGCCTAAAATGTTCTGTGCAAAGACTGTAGAGAAATTCAGAACAGTTAAATTCCTCATGGCGAGAATAAATTATGAGGTCTGTGGCTGATGAAATAACTAGTATCCCATTGCATAACCAGATCCCCTGGTGCATTTTTTCCATAACATCTTCCACCACCTCCTTATCCCTGCTATCCAGCCTTCACACTGTGTATCCAACTGAAACTTAATGTATTTAGGAAAAATAATTGAGCTTAAACTGATAGTGGTCACAGATCAGTAAATTTATCTAATAGGAACTGTGGATTAAAACACAATAATATCTATGCTCATGCCTGAATTATTAAAACACAGTAGCCTAATACACTCCTCAGTTATAGTCATGGATAATATTTAATACCCTTTGCTTCTACTGTCAGTATAACTTCTTTGCTTGCTTTTGCTTCCAGTGTGAGAGTTCATCTTGCATTTTGTGTTGGACAGTAAAGGGATGCAATGGTTCATCTTAGTAGAAGCAATTTCTAAATTAAAAAGGCCTTGATTAAGGTGAGAAGGAGGAGCAAAACGTTAGTGACCGTAACTTTTGACATCTAAATTGCTCACTTTTTACAGCTAAATTGCAATAGTGCTGGACACAAATATATAGAATGTCACAAAACAGTTAAAGGAAGTGTTAATTTTTTTTTTTTTTAAATGACAAGGGAGTGGTAGTGCTCTTTTTTAAGGGCAGAGATGAATTCTGGAGATACTTCTAAAAATAAATTTTCTTTTGCAAGCCAGATTACAGAGGAATAACTAGTAACCAGGCAGCATTTCATTTTCCTGATACTTCTGATGGAGTGTGGATACAATACTCAGAGATGCAAGAAACAGTTAAAAGTGCCCTTTTATTAGATCTTTCATAACTTCTGTAGGGGCCAAAGTTTTGAAGCTGGAGTTTTTTGTTTTACCATAAGCACTGTTAGCTACTATACATGTCTATATTTGGTGCAAGTTTATAAATATATAGTTTGTTCTTGAATCAATCTTGGTAATTTTTGGGTAAATAACTACCCACCTGTGTTACAGGAACAGTGTCTCATTATACGAGTGGACAGAAAATAGTCACTTAGTGACTTGGCAAGTGTTGGAGATAAAACCAAAATGTACAACATCTGTAATATGGTGACAGCTTCTTCAAGGTGCTTGTCTTGGAGTGGTACTGACTGTGACCTGCAGCTTTCATAGAGTCCCTGAACAGTTTGAATTGGAAGAGAACATTTAAAGGTTGCTTAGTCCAAACCCCTCTGCAAAGCGCAGGGACATCTTCAGCCAGAACAGGCTGTGGAGAGCCTCATGCAATCTGACTGAATGTTTCCAGGGATGGGGCTTTTACCACCTCTCTGGACAGCCTGTTCCAGCATTTTGCCATCCTTACCATAAAATTTCTTCATTATATCTAATACAAAGCTCCCCTCTTTTAGCATAAAATCATGCCTCATCCTGTTGTGACAGACCCTGCTACAAGGCCTGTCCCCATCTTACAGACTCACTGTAGGTACTGAAAGGCTGCACTGAGGTCTCCTAGGATTCTCCTCTTCTCCAGGCTGAGCAGTCCTAGTTCCTTGAGCCTTACCACTTAGTGGGGAAGTGCTCATCCCTCTGACCATCATGGTGGCTTTCTCTGGACCTGCTCCAACAGGCTGATGTCATTCCTGTGCTGAGGGCCCCAGAGCTGAATGTAATACTCTGTGTGGGGTCTCACCAGAGCAGAGTAAAGGGGAAAATCCCCTCCCTTGACCTGCTGCCCACACTGCTCTGGGTGCAGCCCAGGACACGTTTGTGTCCAAGTGCCAATGCCTGGGTCATGTCCAGCTGCTCCTCCACAGGTCCTTCTTGGCAGGGCTGCTCTTGATCTGTTCTTCCCCCAGGCTGTGTTGATTCCAGGAGTCCATGGCCCAAGTGTAGAACCCTGCACTTTACCTTGCTGTGCTTAATGAGATTACACCTGGACAAACTTCTTGAGTTTGTCCAGGTCCCTCTGGATAGTGCCCCTTCCCTCAGGCTTGTCCCCTGCACCACTCTGCTTGGTGTCACTGGCAAACTTGTTGAGGCTGTGCCACTCTTGGTGTCATTGATGAAGATCTTCAGAGGTCCCTGAGGTACCATTGTCTGTGTCAGTAATTGTGACCTCATATTTGTGACTGGTGTCATATTTGTTAATAATGCCTGAAACTATTATTAGCAGTATGATATCTTTATATTATTTGTTGTTCTGTAAGTCCTGTTCTGCATTTTGGCAGTTCTGCCCTGAAGTACAGAGTAAGAATCTTCTGCATTACTTAAAATTTAATATTGTTTCTCTCCGAGAAGTTCAGCATTTGTTAAAATGAAGTCCTCCTGAGAATCTGGTGTAGGCATTAAACTGATCCAAAAGGAAGAGTTGAAAGAAGCCCTTGTGCTTGGAATTCCTGTATTGGTTTTTCTTTGTATTTTAAAGATTGTCCACCAGTATTGTAGTCCACAGATTAGTATACTACTGAAGAAATCTAGTTGTTTCATAGTCTGGTGCTTATTTATTTTTTTAAAGAAGGTAAATAGGTATCAAAAATCACTATGAAATCAAGTAAACTGGAATTTCCACTTAATTTGGCTGTGAAAATTGCAAGTTCCCTGACTTGAAAAACAGCTTTTTACATGTGTGGAACAGAATTATCTTGCTAAGTGTGTTCACAGTGCCAAAACACATCTTTTAGGTTAAGCAAACATTAGTTACTGACATCACTGATCTGACAAACTGCAGAGCAAGCCTTTTCACCCCTATTTAGCTGATAAACTTTATCAAAAGATGGACTATTTGACAAGGAGCAATTTTCTGTAAATATATTGAGTGTTACCCTCTTTGCTTTGGTCGTCTGTGCAGCTCCATTGTTTAATTAGGCTGAGTGACCCAATATTGAACAGCAGATGTGAAAGATATGAAAACCATGTTGAGAGATTTTCTGCTGTGAAAGGTGCATGTCTCTTTTATAGATTAAAATCTTATGAAAAGGCAGGTAAAAACTTGGTTAAATAGCTGAAGTATTTTTCTGCACCTTTCCAGATAGAAATTCCATACTTGGAACAGCTGTAAAATTCTGAGTAATTGCTCAGAAATGTGTAATTAAATAGGTTATCAGTTAACATTTCTCAGTGTGTTTACTGGCTGGTTTTTCCAAAGTGAAATAAGAAAATTTTCTCTGCCAGCTATTCAGCAGTCAAGGAATGACTCGTGTAACAGAGACATTCCTTAAAACATGAGATCTCAGCATTTTGGGGAGCTCAGTTAAATGCTTTGTGTAAATGATGAAAATGTAGGGGTGTAGATGGTATAACTCAGCATAACTTTGGAAATTAGTTCCCTGCAGAATTAGTATGCAGACACAGGGTGAAGCTTTAGTTGCTGTGTTGGTAGTTCTGGTTCTGTTGGCTGTGGCTGGACATACCTCCCCAAAGGATTGAAAGTGAAACATGCTGCCTGGAAGACCTGAATTTTCTTTAGGAAAAGGGCTGTGCAGTAATTTGCTTGAGGTAGTTGCAAGCATTTGTCTTGGTTGAATTGCCAGCCTGTCTGTGCATTAGTCAGCCAGCATAATTTAAATTAAGAAAAAAAAAAAAATCTAGACTGCAAGACAAGGATAGTTCTGTTGGCTTTACAAAGCTGTCTTCTGTTCTTAGTATGTAAATACAGTGTTTTTAATTGGAAAATGAGAGGTGATATTTTTTACTACTGGTTTTCACAGCTAGTTATGAGGAAAGGAGGGTGGCAAGGGCAATCTAGCGGTTGTCTTAAATTTATAAGGGTATTTGGATATAATCAGATTTTTTATTAAAAATAATCATAAATCTGACTTGTGTAAGTATTGGGAGAGGAGAGGATTAAACGTCAGTCAGTAAGATTGCATTGGCCTATCTAGGGCCTGTGCTTAGCTGTAGCATTTTATTTTTGCAGTTGTAAGCCTGAGTTCTGTTATTCAAAGAATTACTAATCTCCTGAAAACTTCAGTGACTAGAATTTGACCTGCTTCTTGTAAACACATGCATAAATGTATAAAATGCATAAATTGTCACTGAGCATTCAAGTTGCAAGCAATAGTTTATCTATTACTGTATAGTAACGAAGTATTGCCAGTATTAATAGATTATAAGATAGACCTTTAAAATTGATGGCTAAAATAATGTAAGACTGCATACCCTGCATTTTCGTTACTGTCTACATCTTTTTTCTTTTGGTTATTTGTATTTTTGTTTGTCAAACATTGGAACATAGTCTTTTTTGTCTGAAAACAAACCTGGGCACTGCTTACAGGGCAAGTGTAAAGACTTGGGCTCCTGCCTGCTGCAGGGTGCTTTGGAATATCAAGGAATGCTTCTATACTTTTTATAGGTTAAATCTGTTAACTTCCAAAGGCTTTGAGGGAAAGCTGTCAGTACTACAGCTTTCTGCCTTAGAAAGAATCTGAGTGCTTAAGTTTAGCAGGTTTCCGTCAGATTTCCCATAAAATGGAGATGCAGGTAAAGAAAAACTGCAGGCACAGGGGAAGCGTATCTGGGAGTGAAATAGATAACGCCTGGGATCCTTGGAGAGCCGGTCTGTTTACACTGATAAGCACAGTGACCATTAAAGGTGCATCTACACTGGGTTTACTTAGCTAAGTAGGTGTGATGAGAGTCACTCCTTCTGCTTCAGGTGCTCTATTATGCTGCAGATGGCTTTGCTTGTTTCACAGTAACTGATGGGGCTTACATAAGCTTCTGGAAGGGTCAGGAGTTTAGGACTCCTCTGTGGAGTCCTGAAAACAGGACTCTTTGGAAGAAAATATTACACATCTATCATCTCCTTCTCGTGCCTGTAGAACAGTTGGGCCAGTATACTCTACAACTTCATTATGAGGCATGTACATCCTGGAATCTTATAAATAATTTATCCTCTGCAGGTAACATATCCTTGGTAGCACCATAAAGAGAGATATGTGATTAATCTGCTTCCAGAAGAAAAATATGACTGAGTTGTAGTTTAGAATGTTTGCTACTGTAAAATCTATGTATGCTGCTTGTAATATTACCATTTTTTTCTGTTTCAACTCTAACTACGCCTTGTGTTCAATAATGAAAACATTCTCTGAAATTAGTGGTAGCAGTGAAAATGTGTTTCCCTGAGAATAATGCAAAAATTTGTATAAATAAAAATAGGCACTAAAATAATCTATGCTTTTGTTTTTCTCTTTTCCAGTAAAATAAAACAAGGTCTCCTTCCCAGCTTAGAAGACCTACTTTTCTATACTATTGCAGAAGGACAAGAAAAAATACCAGTTCATAAATTCATAACTGTAAGTTTACTGTTCCAAAGAGCTGTATGAAGCTAACTACTGCAAAGCTATTGTAACACCCTAAATGCAAGAATGCAAAGCAAAATATTTCTGTTGTGCATGTTTAGCTGTGGGAAGGAATGTAACTATTGTTTTCCCCCCAGTGCTCTTTCTGTAGTTAAATAAGAGAATGAGTGTATTAATGTTATTATTCACTCCTTTGATGTGCAAAAGAGTATGCTTGAAAGCAGCTGTGCTTATGGCATGGCTCCACAGTATTTGTGCTTGTGTAAAATGTAGTTGGACCACTGGATTTCAAATAACATCAATGCTTTGACATCAAATGCAGCCAAAACGGCCAAAGGAAATTGCTAAAGAATCAGTAAAGTGTCAGAATGTCTCTGTTGATGATGAAGTAGCAGATCTCTTATAGTGATAAATGCTGAGCAGTAGATAAGTTGATTAAAAGAGCATATCTTTTCACTTAGTAATTATTGTTTTATTGTAATAGGCACTCAAATCTACAGGATTACGTACATCTGATCCTCGATTGAAAGAGTGCATGGATATGCTAAGACTGACTCTTCAGACTACTTCAGATGGTGTTATGCTGGACAAAGACCTTTTTAAAAAGTAAACTTTCTGTCAATTATGTAACTGTGTAATTCTGAATGAATGCTGTCTGTGTGTTACTGAGTGCTGTCTTAAGGAGAGACATAAGGTATATAAATCGATTAGGAAGGGAGTCAAACACACACTCCTGATGCTGTTCTGATAGAAGTTTGTTATCAGATTTCATGCAGCAGACTGTCTGTGTGATCTCCACAAGAGTTTAATGTGTCAGTGTTGGTTGCATTTGTGTCTGACCCCATACTGCATCTCTCGGTCAGATGCCAAACAAAATTAATTGATACAACACGAAATGTTGATTACATAAAACTGCTCTCTCACTGCATTGTCAGTTTTTAATCTGAAGTTCAGGATCCTCCATCTGTGTGGTGAGATGTTCAGAAGCATGTATGTAATTCTAAAAGTGAGTATGTGGGAAATAGTGATCTTAAATTTCAAGACAGGTGGAGATGAGAGAGGTTAGGATTGCAGACATTGGTCTGATTTGGAAAAGATCAATGTGCTGTATTTTAGTGATGCTTTTGGATTATTTTTTTTAGTGAAGTCTGTAGTCAGCTGAATAGCAGAAGCACTGTTCAGGTTGTCTTCATTTCAAGCACACTCCTTTGCTCCTTTACTTACAGCTTTTGTGTGTCAAAAGATTGGAAATTTAGAGGTTCTTAAATTTTGAAATTAAATTTTTAGACTATTTTTCTGTCTGCATTTTTATTCCATTTTCAGGGTAAATCATGATACCTAAAACTTATTTGCACATACAATTTTTAAAATGTGTATATATATATATAAAATACATATATTTCACATACATATAGGTATATAAAATAAAAATGTCCTATGTATATAGTACATACATAAACTATGTAAGTACAGAGTATAAGTATAAATATGTAAAGTGTACATATATATATTAGTATATGTGAACATTTTTAGAAACAGATTGAGAAAAAGTGAACATATGACCAAAAAAACCAGTCAACTCCTTAAGCAGATGTGGGATAATCCGTAAATGTTTGGCGTGGACTAACTTTACTCCTGTGTTTAGTTTTCTTTCACTGTTTTTATTGTCAGCAGAGTAAAAACTCTAAATAGTTAGTTTCAGAAACCTTCCTGGGTGCATGGATGGGTTGGAAAGGAAATGCATTTGCAGTTATGTGTTACATTTATGCTAAAAGGCTTATTTGTCACAATAAACTGAATGGTGTTTTAGGCAAGGACGCTGCATTTGAAAAAGAATTGGTTGTTAATTAGCAGGATTATTTTATGTTCTGTGTCACATCTCTGGGATTTGATCCTCTGTGTGAGGAGAGTAGTCATTACTGTAATAATTTGTGGAAAGCTTACGTGGTTGCTTCTTGTGTAGGAAGAGTTTTGAATTTAAAGGTTATTAGAGAGGTGAATCTTATTTCACAAAGCAGCAGCGGAAGGTTCCTTTGCAACCTTTTTTGTAAATTAAAGACCCCTCGAACTTCAGTTATCTATCTGTTCCTTGCAAGAATACTGCTTTTGTTGTGAAGAGACTTGACACAGTCCCTGTATTTAAGGTGTGAAGTGTTTAAGGTGTGAAATACAATAATGAATCTACTCAGCTGTACTTACCTCAGGACTTGAAAGCTTCAGTTCCTAAATGTAAAAGTCAGTGAAGTAATTCTCCTCTTGAATTTGAATCCAAAGCTGCCAGATCTAATAATGTATCAGGGTTAAGTGATCTGGAGTAGTGGTAGCATAAGCCTGACTAAATCAATCAAGTCCTGTAGAAATTACCTGTAAAATACACCCTCATGCATCTGTGTTGTCTGTTTCTGTATGCCTTTTTAGCGGTTCTAAACACTAGGCTCCCATTTGACTAAAATTGCATTATTCTCAAGTTTTTGGCTTTACAGCACTCTCCACATCAGAAGGAATCTCCATGTTACAGGTGGAACAACTTGGAGCTTTTATCTTTCAACTGCAGAATTTCTTGAGTTGAAATTTCTGGGGCACACATTTTGGAGAGAGTGCTGATAAATTTATGAATTAGTTGTTCATGTTGCATTTGTGTAACATAATGTGGTCTTTGCAGGCTGAGACCAGGCTGCTGCTGAAAGCAATGCAACATGCCGGCTAGTTTGCTCCATGAATTTTTTTCTTTCCTTTTTTTCCTTTTTGGTACTATTTAATACAAGAGTACTGTCTATCGTTAGATGAAACTTGGGCTGCTTAGTGTAGGGAAGCAGTAATAAGCAATCTGAGTTGGAACTTGAAAAATAATGGATAAACCTAACAAGGTGGTAAAGGAAACAAAGTGATCCTAACTTATGATAGAGAACAAAGATGCAATTTCCAAACCACCTCAAACTGTTGCTTTCAAACTTGGTTATACAAGTCATTGACAGTTAATATATATCATAAGACTTGCAACCTAACCTTCCTAACCAAAATGTATCAGGAAAAATTTATAATTTGAAATGATATTTTTTTAAAGTGGGGCAAGAAATGCTTGGATTGGAATTTGGCAAGAGAGTTCATTTTTTATTTTTTTAGGCTGAGATTATAAAGTTTGTTGAAATGGAAGAACATAAAGTAGGAAATTTTTAGTGTACCTATCCTGAACACCATTAAAATATGTAAGGGATAAGGGTCAAGTTATTCACAAGATTTGGCAGTAGAAAGGTTTTTATTTATCAATATAATTATTTACTTAAATTCCTCCCTGTGATCTTTTTCTATTGCTCCACTTCTTCGGAGCCTGAGGCCAGCCATCTCCAGAGGGTTACCTGGTACATAATTAGTTAATTACTTCTGTGGGGAGGAGATATCAGCTGCAGAATTTCAGAGGCTGTCATGACTCATGTCCTGGCTGACTGAAAACTGTCAGTCCTGTTTACTGCCCTGTTAAAGGGAGACCTAAGAACCAGGTTATCTTGTCCAGGCACCTGTTGTTCTGAACACCCATCTAGATTACTTGAACCCTTGTATTTAATTTAGACTGTGAATTTATACGGTTTGCTTGCTTGGGTTAAGGAGTACCAGGATGAATACCCAGGCAATGACCTTGGCAATGACCTGGGAAAAATTGCTAACAAAAAGTAATGTCCTTCACCAGCACAGCCATTTCTGTAGTGAATTTTAATACCTACATTAAAATGATTGAACTGCTGAAGTGAGCATCATAGGCTTGGTGTAAACTTTTAAGTGTATAAATGCCCTTCTTGTTTCAGAAACATAATGTCATCTTAAGATGACTGTATTTCAGTGCATACTGCTTTCTTGTTTTCCAGATTTTGTGTTGAGTTGTTCTAATAGGTATGGGTGAAATTAAGGTTTGGGTTTTTTTTTTTCTTATAGGAGTGCTTAATGCTGTCCACGTAGTACAGACAATGTAGAAGTGCACCTGTAGTTTGAACCTGGTGCATGTTATGTTGTTACTCCTTCTGCACACATAGCTGCCATCAGTGTTATTAATTATTTTTGAAAAGGGGTTTTGCACCTGGAGTAGGTGACTCTAATTGGAAGCTGTTGGGAACAAAAGCAAACAGGGTTTTTTGCAAGATACGGGGAAAAAAATTACAACAGATTGCAACAAAACCAAGTCAACTAGAATTTTAACATAGGCTAAGAAAGCAGGGTACTAGAGACAGTAGTTTGTAAGGTGAACGTGTACATCGGAAACTTTACCCTTACACTTCCACTTCAGAGAGCAGTGCCTATCAGCATTTCAAATGGGTATCAGTTGAATTTGAGATAAAGTCGTTGAAGTACTGAGGAGTTTAAAGGCTTAGAAAAAGAGAGGGCTCTTCGAAGGGAGGATAATTCTGTCTCTTCACTGGTCTTCATGCAGTTTTATCATAGGGTTATTGTAATATCTATTCTAAGTGAAAACATTTCCCTAAAAATTATTTTTTTTTCTGGATAAGTCTTAATGGGAAGGTATGTTGTTCTTGGTAGCATGTGCCTAGATGTTCCTAACTTTCCATTTGCCTGCATTAACAGTATGTGTCTTCTTCTGTCAACACTGCCAGAAGGCATGGTCTGAAGGTGAAACTGTTTTGCTTGCTGTTACAAACCCCCTTTGTCGTCCTTGCCCTGGGATAGGGCTGTTAATACCTTTATCAGGTCGTATTTCAACTGACTTGATAATGGCTCCCAGTTCCCACCCTGCTCGTGCTCTCCTCTCTCACCCACAGACACACCACTTTCAGCTTGTCTCAGTTTGTGTTTTCATCTCTCCTTCTGTTTGTCCTAGATAAGTCTTTTCCTTTTTACCTCATCGGTTTTTTTAACTGTCCCAGAAGGGCTGACGTTCGGAGGGTGTGGCTGATAGTGTCACTGCGTTCTGGGCTAAAAGGCAACAGAGATTCCTCAGTGCTGGTGGTTTGAAACGAGAAACTTGCCGTCCTGCTCACTATTAATGTTTGCTTAGTTCAGGAGATGTTATCAAGTTTTTCCACAGGGTTTTTTTCTTAGTAGAGTGGAATCACATTCCAGTTTGGTCTGTTGGCAGCATTCTCACCTCAGTTCCTGGTGAAACAGCGAAGTGAGAGAAAGCAGCCCTGAGCCTCTCAAGTCTGATCTAACTCTGAAATTAGCACTTTTTTAGACAAGGACTGGGTTAGATAAATTTCAGATGGCTTGATCCTAAGAACTGGGTGCTTTCAATCCCTTTTGCAAGCTGAGGTGCTACTTGAAGGCAGACTGATAATTCCTTGCAGTACAGCTTCACAGTTGAAACTTCAAAAGAGAGGTTTAAGTAGAAAGGAATAAAAATGAATGCAATAAAGCTATTATAACTAATTTTGAAAAATGGAGTGGCAAATTGGAAAAGTAATAAAGACTTGTTTTCGTAGACATGGAGCTTCAAGGGACTGAAGGTCCTAATTAAATAACCTGTAATTGCTATTAAAGTAGGCTTTTTGACGGTACATTGTCAAAGTACTAATAAACATTTTTAACTTTTTTCAGGTGTGTACAAAGTAATATTGTATTGCTTACTCAAGCTTTCAGAAGGAAGTTTGTCATTCCAGATTTTATGTCGTTTACTTCCCATATTGATGAGCTGTATGAAAGTGCTAAAAAACAATCTGGAGGAAAGGTAACCTCTCTGTAAATTCAGTTTCAAACTTCTGTAGACTTTCAGCATTAACCATATGCTTCATTTGTTAAGTAGACAGATTTTTCTCAACATTTTTAGCAAAACTAAACTGGTTACTTGATTAAAGAGTTTTGGAAGTTCAGATATGCCTGCAGCTTGTAAACTGTGTTAGAAATGCAGTTCCCAGCCTCTAAGAATCTTGTAGCATTTTGATGTTGAAATATGAAAATAGCATTATTCTTTCTTTATTTTACATAAACTATAAAAATGCTGTATAATTTGTCATATTACACTTAGGCTATAGAAAAATTATGCAGCTCTACATATCTGTCTAGATTTTGTGACAAAAGCAATTGTTAATATGGTACCTTTGTTAGTAAATAGAATTTATTCTGGTGCTTATTTTCAATAAATTAGCTAAAAAATCCCAGGCTGTGTTACAAGGTAGAAATTTTATATTTGAAAACATTGGGCATGCTGTAATACAGAACAAGGTACCTCTCTAAATCTGCTGAAAATATTACTTTGAAAAAATGTGTATTCGATAATGATGTAGTGAATATAATAATTTCTAATGAAGTTTCAAATATGCCAGGTGATTATTTGTAGATTAACTCAGTAGTACCATATGTGTTCTTTCCATTGATATTTATTTTAAATAACATAGAGTTAAGTAGTTTGGATATTGTAATGTGTCTCTGTTTATTTCACACTGTGACAGGTTGCTGACTATATTCCACAACTGGCCAAGTTCAGCCCCGATTTGTGGGGAGTGTCACTTTGCACCGTCGATGGACAGAGGTATATTGCAACTTCTACATTTTGTTCTTGGAATAGTTGAAGGAAAGATAGAAGCAATGCTTCTATAGTATTAATATTTGGAAGTTGAAAAGCTTTGTCTAATAGTACCTGTGCATCAAGCTATATAACTTTCTGTGTAGGTCACAGTGTACTTAAGTGTTAGCTCCTTCTCTGCATTTTAACGTTGTCACTGTAGCATTGTTATATAATCTGTGTGTCACTGAAAAAAAAGCAGATTCATGTTCTTTAAAAAGAAGATGAAGGTGTGGAGACTGGACAGAGCTGAATAAAATTTTGCTTTCTAGGTTTATCAAGCTTTCCCCTGTGAAGGGTATGTGTAGGTCTTAGGTCTAGTCAGAGTGATTTATTTTTCTCAGTGTTAGTAACTCAGTAGCAGAGACAGTTAGGAGCCTAGATGTAAAGGGATACCTTGCACCATCTAGCTGAGAAGTGACATGAGCTCTGTGTCTTCCTTTGTGAATACACAATGCAAGGTGCTGACCTGCAGTTTGCTGTGGGTCCTACTGCAGGTTCTGGAAACAGCAGTTTTTAATTTGTGAATGTGTGTTTGTGAATGGGGCATTCCTGAGAGCATCAGACTTGCTTCTGGTGACTGTGGCTTGGAGTTCATTTTGCCGTGATCTGTTGAGATCCGTATGTTTGCTTCTAATTAGCCATATGTTCTGTAATCTCAGGAAAGGAGCTGTACAAGTGAGCAGAAATATTTTTTTCATCTCCCCGTTTAAGTGTCTGAATTATAATTATTCATAGTAGAAAACCATATTTTAAATTGGCATTTTGCTTTGTTTTGGATATTACGTGCTAATGGAAAATCTTATAGTGTTAATTTTGTAATGCTTAAAGCTATCTAACGTTAGCTTTTATAATGCCAAAATTGTATTGTGATTTTCACTGAAGCCTTCTTGTGTTTTCTGCAAAGAACAGAAGCAAATACACTCCTGCTTTTGCCATCAGAGAAGTGGCTGCTTCAAGCCTTTTGCTCTATCTAGATGTGGCATATGCTGCTTGCATGAGTCACTCTTTGGTGCAGTCTGACATAGATGCTGAAAGTAAACTTTTCAAAAGATAGCATATCATAAGTGTTATATCTTTGCCATTATTAAAGGAAATGTAAATATGGCTATTTGATTATTGTTCTCAAATTGCAAAACCAAGCTGTATCCCATCTTTGTTTATGTAGACAAAAATTTAGTGTCTCTGTTAGGGTCAGCTGTACCCTGCTGAGTATGTGGTTTGCAGTTAGTAGGGTAAGTGTAAGACTAGAGGTCTGAGATGATTTTTTGCTCTGGTGCAAACCCATTTCTGAATTTGTTTTTATTTTGTTACCTCTGCAGTAGTCAACAACTGACTTTGTTATGCTTGGCTTATGAAGTCAGTTGCTAAAACCTTTAAATCTGTTCGTTATGTTCTTTAAAATGAGACTTAGTAATAATATGCTTTTGCTTTTTGGGGCATATTTGTTAATAGTCCTTGCATGTTGGGGGGTAGATGAAGCATTTAACACTCTACTGCCACAGCTGCCAAACAGGAAATTTCAAGCTTCTTCATCTATGTTTTTCCCAGGCATTCTGTGGGTGATACCAAAGTTCCATTTTGTCTTCAGTCCTGCGTAAAACCTTTGAAATACGCGATTGCTGTCAATGATCTTGGCACAGAGTATGTGCACAGATATGTTGGTAAAGAGCCTAGTGGATTAAGATTCAACAAATTGTTCCTGAATGAAGATGGTAAGAGATACATTATACCTAATAATGCAGATACTTTAGAAAATTATGAGGCAAGCATACAGTTTTTTCAGTCCTGTCATTTTACTGTATCCTCTTAAGTCTTATTACTAGGCAGTATCACAGAATATTTTGCCATCAGCAAGGTAGACTTAGTTTTTGTTAGTCATTTTTGCCTAATTTCAAATGCAAAGTGAAAGATGTTTTATTGCTTCTATTCCATTTGCTAGTTACTGAGCTTCTAGGAAGCTTAATGGAAAATCCAAAGAATTTTAACAGTGCAGGTATTTGAAATTTTTTTTTATTTAGCTGAGTTGGTAGCAAGTAATGGCTTCTGTAAAATGATGGTGAAAGAATCAAAAATGTTAAATTGATTTAAAAAAACATATCCCTTTTCAGCCTTCTGGGAAGCAGGTGCTGGTGCCAAAGGCCAGCACTGACTAGTTTCCAGAAGGCGAAATCTTCCCACAGTTTATTCTAAATGGAATTTAGCTACTGATTCAAAACAATGTTTTTATTTTTTTCCCTGTGGCAGGGATATTTTAGCAAGGTTTTCTCATACAGCACTTACATAGATTATTTCTTTTTTATATTATATTAATTCTTACGCATGCAAATATTTTTTAAAAATCTTTATCACAAAAATCTGAGAAAGATGACTCATGTAGGCTTAGAGGAAATACTGGATGTTATCTCTGAAACACTAATGTTGGATTTGTCTCAGTAAAAGAACAGACAATGTTTCCGTTGCCATGGTATTGCAATTAATATTTAATTATCAGCATAAGGCTTAGATGACATTTTTGTCAAGGACTGTATTGAATTGTGACTTAAATATCTGTATTATTAATATATTGATGATGCCTAATTATATTTATTATGTTTATAAATGCATGCAAATGATTTTATATAAAAATTATTTATACCTTACAATTATCTTTCCGTAGTTAGAATATATTTTTGCAATTTATTTCTTTGCTTTTATTATGTTAGTAAAAGGTGATGAAATACCAGTGTAGGAATATATTGCCAAGAAAGGATTAAGCATTTTGTCAAGTTATGCTGTCTTGTTTTTGCTTTCCTAGTTTTTCCAAATACAGTGTTGTAATAGTGTGAAGACTTCTTTCATATCCTACAAAAGCTTTACTATAAAAAAAGCTTTGATGGTGCTGAAAATTGCCCCTTAATACATTTGAACTAATATAGATGTTCTGTATTTTCTCTTTCTAATACCATGACAAAGTATAGTAATTATTTTCTTCTTTTTATTGCTGCTTTTAAAATTGTACTGTTGGAGAAGATGAATTGGTGGGCTGTGGTCTTTCACATTACTGTAATACTTCAAGAGTGTTTAAAAGGCTGTTATGCAAAAGAGAATTTGGACTTGAAATTTTGACCAATGAACATGAAATTAGTAGAAAAGCCTTAATTCACATGATAGAAAATTTAATTTTTAAGTGTGTGCTTCTGTGGCTGATAGATATGAGAAAAACAGTGGTGGCACTGACCTGGATGGTCTCTTTTACAGTCTTTAAGAGAAGACCAAAACAGAAAGTAGAAATCTAATAAATAAAAACATTTCAGTTATAGTGAGAGAAAGGGAAGTTGAGTTTCTCCAAGTAATGGAAGAGGGGGAAGAAAAGATTTAAAAGATTAAATCTACACTTTGCTTGTAGATTTAAGCCACTGTGTGAACTTCAGATATGTAGTGGAGTATTTTGTCAGTTTGAACATCCATAAGTATTTTGAAGAAATTTGAATTATATTTTGAAGATTTGAGAAATTTTAAAATATATTTAATCTATTTATTTTCTAAATATTCAGCCATAGTTCAATTTTGTGTTTGTAATCCAGGTTTTATGAAGTGATACACATGTTCAGACATGCATTTGAAGGTATTTTTTCTATATTTATTATATGGAAGATTCCTAAAACAGGATATTCTTGCATTTCATTGTTTACTAGTTTTGAGATTCAAGCTGGAAGGAATGAAGACTATTTTAAGACAATTTTAAATCATATCTAAAAATGCCAACTTACAACAAAAAGCTGTTGCTGTGGTTTGAGTCTTGGGGCTCCTCTGGAAACCTCCTCAGATTCTTGAAGAGCGATTTCCAACATAAAGAGTTCTGTATCTTGGTAGTGGCACCTGGTTCTCCAAGGGCCAGTGGTCCCATACTACAGCTTGGGAGCTGCAGATTGGATATTAGGGTAAATTTGCTGTTTAGGATGAACAGGATTGCTGGAGAAGCAGAGGATTTGCCACATTTGGAGGTTTTCTAGACTCAGTTAATGGAACCGTAGCAAGAGTGGGAGGGTGGAGGAGATGATCTCCAGGTATCCCTTCTGACCCACAGGCTGTGATGCTGTGAGGGGTCATTTGACCTGTGCTCAGGTTTGTGGTCCCTGAGGAGCTATGGAAATGCTGTGTTTGCTTATCCAAGATCTGGTGTTAATCAGAAGTCAAATACATTTGACCCTCGTTGCTTGCATTAGTAGATAACCACAGGATATTTGATAAATGTGGCTCTTAAGTACAATCAAATGAAATCTGAACAATTTGTGAGTCTTTTTCAGAGAGATAAGGAATGTCAGTAATGACTTGGAAATATTATCTAGACAATAAGTTTGTATTTTGTATTCATTTTCTTGGAAGGTATGTGCCTTTTTTTGCCACTAATAGAATAGCTTGTTTTATTTAAAAGCTCCTTTTAATATTGACTTTCTGAAAATACTAATAAAATATAGAGATTAGTTTTTGAAGATTAACTGATAGTCATAGATGGCTAAGTGCCATTGACCACAACCAGTGTAATTTTCGTGGGAAATATGTGCATGCTGCAAATACCAGACTCACCTTCAAAACTCATAGAACCTCAAATTTCTTACAGAGTCCATGTTTTGTGAATTATACATAAAAATACTGGACTTTTTTGTATGGTTTTTAAATCAGTATTTTTTTCAAATTTGGAGATAAAGGAACAGCAAATAAAGAATTCAAACATGTCATGATATTAATGTATTGAGAATTGTTTGAGGTTTTCAGACACCAGAATGCTCACAAGTCAACATTCTAGTTAAAAAGAATAGCAAAAATGTTAGTTAAAAAAGAAAAGGGTGATTTGTAGAAGGTAGATTATTTGGGAAAAGTAAGATGGCTGATGAGGAGAGGTTTTTTTAGAAAAAGGAGATACAAAAGAAGGTGATTCATTCAGCAGCCAGGAATGATGGGGGAATGCAAAGAGACTGTTAATATGGAGATCAGTGGGAAAAAGGAAAATCTAAGTGTAGCAGGTATATGCAAGTCAGCTATGAAGTAAGTCAAATTCTTAAATGAAGAGGATTCGTAGTTTTCAAGAAAAGAAATGATACCAAACCATGTAATTTACTGGATTGTTAAGTAGCATAAGGCTGAGTGTGTTCTAAGCTGTAAAATATTGTGCTCAGAATTATAAAATATTGTGTATAGCGTTGGATTACAGTATTTTTAAAGGTCTAAGATTATACAATAGCCATTCTGTAATAATAGATTTTCAATCATACAAACCTAGAATATTTTTTCACTTAGGCACTTGACTGGTTTTGTTTGATAAACATGTCTTAGAATATATTTGTAATTGAAAACTTTATTTCACAGACAGGCCTCATAACCCTATGGTGAATGCTGGAGCAATTGTGATCACATCTTTAATCAAGGTAAAAAGTTAATTTTTAGTTTCTCTGCGAGTGTTTTAGTAGAATGTAGAAAAAATGTCTTGTGCAGATTATAAATTGTACTTGATTTTTGTCTGCAATATTATTCTGCAGTATCTGATGGCGCTTTACTCATTGGCAGGTAGACAAGCTCTGATATTCTGGGAATTGTAACCATTCCAAACTAATGCAGTGTTAGAATAGCAGTTTCTAACAAGTAGCAGTGCATCTGAAAATCTCTTTTTCCTTGATGGTATTAGATTTGTTTCCTTCTTGAACTGCACAACACTTGATATTCTCTTGATAGTCTTGCCTTCTATTTGTTAATTGCTGAGGAAGTTTATTTCTCAGGAATATACTTTGTAGCACTTAGAAGTACATTTCTGAGTGCCTAGTGCTCTCAAAGAGCATAGAGTTACAAGAGTATTTCTTGCAGTGCAGAAAAAATGGAAGATGCTATAATTTGTACAGGAGCAATGCTGCTGTATCTGATGTCAGTCTTTTGTTGAATTTGTGTGCTATTAACATCCTGCACCACTAAATTATGTTGAGCTTCTGTGGTACATAGTTGTTGTTGGGGTAGAAGTGTGCTTTGATAAATAAGAGTGTTTGAAAACAGTTACTTACTTTGCCGAGCACACCAGGTCTGAATAATGACATTGCATCTTTAGTCCATGATCTTGAGATTTTGAGAAAGCTGTATTTTATTTTTATTTTTTTTTGTAGAACAGCTGTATAAATGTCTTGAAGTTTTAAATGGTATACTCTTTGTAATGTTAATGCTTGCCAAATACTTGACTCGTATTTTCTGCTGGTTTTAGTAGCCACAGGTACAAAAAATTAATTTTTTTTCTAAGGGTACCTGCACAGAGTTCTGGGGCACATGTCAATCCCCTGGAATTTTTGAGTAGGAAACTTGATACTGTTACTTCAGAGGTCTAAAAGTCTTGTTTACAACCTGTTTCTTGGTTCCATTAGCTACAGTGTGTTTCCTACCCCCTATTTCCAAAATGTTGATTTTAAAATTACTTAGATCATGACTTTCTGTTATTTTATATTTAAAGAAGGTGTAAGAACTCCTGCTTAAAGACATTTATCTTTGATAGCTGTAGGTGAAAGAAAATGGCCTTAAGTATGACAGGTAAATTTATTCACATTTAATATTTTTTAAAGGTTGACTGAGCATTGAAATTCACTTGGATAATAGTGAATTTTAAAATCTGACTTAACACATTTGTCTGAAATGTCAAAATGTTAGTCCAATTACAACTTGCCCTACTGATCATAAGGCAAAGCAAAAGCATGTGCCTCTTGCAGAAGGCACATAGTTCTTGATAAATGGTGTACTTCTAAATAGATAACATGGATTTGTTTAATGCATGCAACTGTGGTGTTTGTTAGAAGGTTGGGATTGTTTTTGCTGGGTGGCTTTAACTTATTTGGTTTTTTTCTGTAATGTTCTCATAAAGAGTGTTGCATTGCTCTAACATTTCTGCATGTGGTAACTGCACGTCTAGTGGATATGTATCTTACTTATCACACCATTATTTGTTTTCAGTGTGATTAAAATGTAGATTATTTTCTGTACTGATTTCACTAAGATACCATTTATCATTTGAATAACTAACCGAGCTAAATACATTCTGAAGACAATTATGTAGATGGTCACAGGTACAAAACTACTAGGTAGTTCTAATTTTTGTATAGTTACTTCTTTACACTCTGCAACTTAACATTATTCCTACTAACCAATTAATTACTTGATTTACATTTGTATTTGATCTAGTATCAAACTTACCTTTTTTCTGAAAAAGGCAGCTTCATTAACTCATGTTTTGCCCTCAATTCCTCAGCATTTATTCTTTTTATTTAAGGTGTTACTTACATGTCTTGAAGACAGCGTATGGCTCTTAAAGTACAAGAAAATTTAAATTCATCATGTCCTACAGATTTATCTAATGATAGCATGTTAATAACTACAGAGAGATTGTTGCTGTATTTCATGGTTAAGAATGCTTTTATCTCCTTTGAGATTCATTATCTCTGAGAAATGGATCTAAGAACTCTTTCAGTGTTCCCATACGTCATACTGAGTTTAGCAGCTGTTAGTAGATGTGCTCTTGCACCCAGCTGTCCTTAGAGCCTGGCACAGATTGATTGTGGATGAGAGATGATGCTTGGAGTAATCTCTGTCAGAATATGTTAACATGTAATATGTTAACATTTTAGGGGTAAAAAAGGCTCTTAGCATCACATACCCAGTTCTGAGTGCTGTCAGAATTTTGTGTTCCCACCTTGAAACAGAGCAGGGACCTAAACTGTAATGTTACATTGTCTTTGCAATCCATAATAATAAATAATTAGGGGTATGTGCATGTTAAGTTACACGTTTGTTTGGGTTACTTAGCATGTCTGTATCCTAGTCCTGCCTTCTTAAGTGATTTTCCAACTGCCCTGTGTTTGGGACTATGATGTATTTACATTCTGGTGCCTTAACCCTTGTCTCTGTTCTAATTGTACTTGCATTACACTCCACAGACTGTTCCAGCAGTTTAAAGCATGTATCTACAATAAAAATGCATTAGCAAAAGGAGGTCACTGCAGGTCACTTTTAAAGAAATAAAATTTTAAAAAACCTGCTAAGGATCTTTTCCCTTGTTGATAATTTTACAGCCATTTGCCTACATTACTAGTTATATAAATGACATAGTTAAAACAATTTTCAAATTATTTTTATCGAAAGAAAATGGTAGTGGCAATTACAGAAGTTTGTGGAAAAGTGCTATGAGATAAAACAGTAATTTTTATCATGTCTCCAAGGAAATGAAGGTGCTTGAAAAAAGGTGATTCAACTCCTGTATGGATTTAGTACAGATTCAGTGCAGCTTTCTGTACGTCACATTGGCTGGGAAAAGTCTTTATTCCCTGTAGTATTGATTTTACTGCTTTGATCTGTTAAGTTTTCTTAAGTCTTAAACTCAATTCTCAAAGCTTGTCAACTCCAGGAATATCAGTGATTTTGTCAGGGACTTCCCACTTCCACGTTGCCTTTACTGATTGTCACATTAGAAGTGCAGGTGAGAGGAAGAGGAAGATTTCAGAGAGAAATACGTGTAAGAAGGCAGATAGCTGTGGATGGAATCACCAGAGGACAAGAGATTAATCTTAAGTCATTTTTATTGTATGCTTTAACATTCCATCTGTAGATAAAAGTTTTCCTAACCTAACAGCAAAGGTTCAGGCAAATACAGCATCTTCAGACCTTGTAAGTTCTGGCAGCCACATGCAGGACCTTACACAGTGTGGACTTGAATGCTCACTGAAGGGAGGTGGCCTTGAATTATGTGGGAGGCATTTAGACATGTTGGCAATAACAAAATTCATAGTTATTGCAAAAGATTTGGTGTACAAGAAAATGAAAATGCTGACTTGCTGACCCTAAAATACCTTAGTTTAATGAAAGCTTTTTTTTTGTATAAGGCATGGAGGGGGTTGTGATATATTTAAGACCTTTTTAAATATGCTGATAAATCACAAAATAAATGAAGCAGAGAGTGGTAGAAAAAACTGTCTAGCTGTGCCAAGGGTCTGTTTGCTGTTAGGATTCAGTGATTAGGAAACCTGTGCAGTTACAGTTCAATACTTGAAAGGTGGGAAAATGCATGGTTTATTTGACAAGATAGTTACAAGAAATAGTACTGATTTAGCTTAATTGCTCTGTGCTGTCACTTGAGTTATCCTTCCTGATAGACTGATGTGTAAATGTGCATAAAAACCACTTTACAACATGTGTTGGTGTTGTGATCTTCTCTGCCAGATACTTGTCTTTACTTTGGTGACGTTGCCTCTCTTGTGGTAACTAATTAATTTTCTTGTGGTAACTAATTTGGGATAGAACAGAACTTACATCCACATTTTTCTCCGCTTTTTATTAAAACTCGAGTATATTGATGTTATCTGAAATAGATTATGTAGTAGATTCTGTGAAATAATATGTTAAGTGGTCACACATGCACAGAAGTGAATGACACAAAAAAAATCTTATGTGTATTTGAAATTTTGGTACTGTTGGTCTTGGGTCAAATACTGTCTGTCACAGTGTACTCTCAAATATTTCAGAGCTGAAAATGGTACACTAGACTGTAAAAACACCAGGTCTCACAGAACAGGACCATCTTAACAAATAAAATACAAAAAGTATGTAAGCAGAGAAAGCTAAAATCAAGACATTAGTTAACTTCATGAAAAATGCAGACGTGTAAAAGTTTTTGTGCACTCCGACATAGAGTTACTATTTTTTTGGTTTGGGGTATTTTCATCACAGTATAATGTTGGATAATAAATTTAGCTTTAAATATTCCAGCAATTAATTTTTAAATCATCTTCTATTATTGGGAGATTATAAACTTCTCATGATCCAGGTGTTTTTATTAGCTTTGCTCAGATTCAAAATTGAGAAATTGCTTTAGTGAGAGACACGTGGTAAGAGCTTATATGGTCTAATCATAGAAACAGTGTTGATCAATGAAAAGTGGCTAATATAAACTACTTTTCTAATAAATTTTGCCTAATTTTGTTGTTGCAAGCTCTGGTAAGTATCCATGGGTCTCTTTCCTATATAGGCATATAGCCTTTGTAACTGTTTATATTTTTTAGTAGAAATATGAGTAATTCAGTAGAAGTACCTTGTTTAAAAATAAAAAAAAAGGGAAGATCACGAAAACCTGACACAGTCAAAAAATTCAAATTTATGATTGACAGCCTGAGAGTCCATTGGGGTTTTAAGTGTTTACAAAATTGTATTGAGCTGTCTTCTGCAAGTTTGAATTTTCTGCCTATCCAACTGCTTCAGTCTTAACATTGTAAATTTAATTTTGTATTCATTTAGAAGTGTTTTTTCATATGCATATACACACAAGCATGTATAAGTGTGTATATGAACACGTTCCCTTAATGTGCAAAGTGTTTGTGGAGTTTAGTGCATGGAGTGTTTTCTTTGATGTTCTAGACAGGTTTAATTGCATCTGAACTTAAAAAACGCTTTTTAAGAAATGTTGTCACTGTGCCCCCAAACTCAGAGGTTTCTAGTCAAGCTAGAAATACGAAGCACTTGTGGAAGAACAGAAGTTTCTTGTCCCTTGTATTTATTTAAATTATTATGGAAAAGCTGCTCAGTACTCTGAATGTTAGGATTTTATATTTGCAACTGAATTTCAATCATAGAATATGTATTGCCACTGTGTCTCTCCAGCTTTTTTTAGGAGGAGCAGGACACCTCTGTCAGCTGCTGAAAGAGGGGAAACTAATCTGTTGGGGTTTTTAGTCATCATGTGTATGGATGCAGAGTTTCTTATTTCAGTAACATGTTGGTAGTAAATCCCTACTGAAGCCTTACTCATGTGATTGCTTAAGCAAATAGTTCAGGTGTACGAGCAGTCTGTTTTCAGGACAATGCTTTTTTGTGTGTGATATGAAATACCTCTACAAGTGCGTACAACACCAAGGACTAAATACTCATCATCAGCTGGCTTAGTATGCTGAAGATTTTCTTCCCAAAATACAAATTTAGTTGTGAACTTTAAAAAGGAACCTTTTTGATAAAAAGTCGCTGTGGAAAGAAGTTTGCATTGAGTCTTTTGCCCACCAATTTTATGTGCTGCTGGTAAAGCTGTGATTTTGTTGAAGGGAATATTTTTTTTCCACTGGGCAGAACAAAAAAAGTGAAGTATTATGTATTTATATTTTTGCAGAAAGCATGATCCCTTTCTCCCTCTTTTCTTTTTTTTAACAAAAGAACCTGTTTCAATTTATTATACATGTCTAACCATACGATTATCAATGCAGCATCCCATAACTAATGCTGACCCACTTTCCCAGAAAAAGATGTTCATTGTGCATTTGAAAGGTTAAAAAGGTTTTTGTGGTTTAAATGTTGTTACATATTTTACAGCATTAGGATCTATGGAATATTTTGACAACTGCAACAGTTCAATGAAGTTGGTAATTTCTTCTTTTAATTATTTTTCATTGAACAGATTTGGAGTTAAATTTTTAAGATTTGTGTTCTGGTATATTATACAGGAACATTTTGATGAAATGTATCATGCAATTTTTTATCTAGTTGAAAATTAGCTAGAGATTATTGTCTTTAGGAGTAAGGTTATTAGCCTTTAAACATAAGGTAACCACTGGCGCATAATTTTGAGAGAACAGTGTGGTGTTCCTTTCACCAGTGATTGTACGTGTGTGTCTGCACATCCTCTTGTAGATGAGCTGAAGCATGGGCTTCCAAGATTATCTGCAACACCCTAATCCACATACAGAGTGGGAAATGAGACTGGCTTTATGCATTTCATTAAGTAAAATACTGGTTGATATAAAGCTTCCGTTTTTTCCACTTTCTTCCCCATCCCCACACCAAACAGTGCAAGTAGCGTCTGAATTGTTTGAGATTTGTTACAGTCTTGTTATTCTAAATAGTGTCTTTAATATTAAAATTTTTGTATTAAAACATCTTCTCCAGATACAATGTTTCCACTTGTGTATGTGATGCCATTGTTTTTTAAACTTCTCCAAAAATTCTACTTGGCTACTTAAAAAAAGTTAAAAACTCGCCCCAGTGGACCATGTGCTCTATTTTACCTCCCACTCCTCTTTGAATCTCTTTTGATAGGAATTTGTGAAAGGTCACCCATCAGAGACCTCTAAAAAAATTAATGTCTTTAACTGGCACCTACTAAATTTGAGCATGTTCTTGGATGAGGGAGGAAAAAAAAAATCCTCAAAGTAACAACCCTCATCCTCCCTGAAAAACCCAAACCAAGCCCACTCTAAGAATTAAATTTCACTATCATCCTTACTAAGTTGGATTTAGATTTTCCTGTACATTGTTAGCACAATGATGTGCCCTATGATGTGAAATTCTATTTTTCTAGCTGTTTAACAATTTTTAGTAGGTAGGACATTAATCAGATATTAACCAAATCAGATATTTCTAAATTAATTGCAGTTATTTCCATGGTAAGGGATAACGCTTCATTTTAAGTCTGCAGTCTAAATTCTTCTGTAGGCACTGGCCATGGAAATATTTTAACTTCAGTAGCCTGAACCTCCCTATGCTCAGCTCTGTTGGTAATACGAGACTACCTTTGCTTTACTAATCTATAAAAAGTTAGTGTTTTTACTGTAATTATCCTGCTTGTAGTTACTTTTGTATTTTTTTTTGCTTTAGCTACTGCATTTACATGCTAAGCATGTAAAGTTGAGTAGAGAGCACTTAAAGCATACCTTTTTCAGTTTAAATTAATTTCCATCATACAGGTGTTTAAGATGCATAAGATTATTTAAATGATAATTAAAGATTTACTTATCTAACACTTTAATTTTTTCATTAATATATGAAGTGATTGTAGTACTGTATTCTTAATTAGCCTCATACTTTAGTTATATGCATTAAAATCCTAATACTGTTAAATGAACTAACGTCATTCCTTTGTTAACAATTTTTGTAAATTATTTTTTCTTTTCTTGCAGCAAGGAGCAAATAATGCAGAAAAATTCGACTACGTAAGTTAACATTATAACTTCTCTTTTTTAACTAAATTCTTTGGTAAAAGTTTCAAGATGGCAAGGGAATGGAAAGTGAAATTTTAGTAATACCCAGTGTTCTGTCTTTGTATATGTACTTGTTTGTTTAAATGTTTAGTGATTGACATTGCATTTATAAAATGGTGTTGCAAGATTTAGGGTAAGGCTGGGTTGAAAGTTCATAACCTTTTTATGTGTAAAAATATTGCTTTTCCTCATCTTTGTTTCTGACAGGTGATGCAGTTCATGAATAAAATGGCTGGTAATGAGTATGTTGGATTCAGTAATGCTACGTAAGTATTTTTTATTCACTTAATAAGGTTAGGTGGAAAGCATTTCAACTGATAACTGGTATATTTAGCTTATGACAAAGTTCAGTTATTTCAGCCAGCATTTCGTCCCTTATATTGGAGGGTGTCTTTGACTTAACAATTTGCAACTAAAGTTGTGCATGTCTCTGACATCAGTGTGGTTAAATTTCACCTTAAAATGTTGGTTACCTCTTTGAAAATGTCATTATTCTGTCTTAGTGCTCTGTTGGTGCTATGGCAATTAGAGCTGTAAGTGCAACCCTTCTCTTCCTGGCATTCATATGAAAAATTAAACTCTGCATGTTGGTGGCTGCATAGCAAATGTTTAGAAAGCATAGTTCATGCAACTGGGACTCATTCTGTTTTTTTATTTTGCATATTTAAATTCTTTTCTCAAACAAACGTTCCCCTCAAAAACTCTGTGTATAGCATTCCAAAAATCTTGAGAGCTTTTTCAGGCAGCACAGGGGAAATCATGATGATTGCCTTTAGCAGAGCTGCTTCCACGTTGCCAGCTGCAATGCCCATGCAGAGGTGTTTTTTCTGAGCTTGGTTATAATAAAAGATGTGTGCTGTAGAATGAACCAGGCAGGTGGTCCTCCTTTAGGTTTTATCCTTACCTTAATTATTACAGTGAGGAGTGCAGCTGTCGGCCGTTGTCTGACCTGATTGTGCGGTCCTCACATTCCTGTGCTTTGGGCAGGGGATGATTCCATGTTCCATTCCACACTGGCCTATTTAGAAATGCTCCCAGGATTAGGATTTTACCCTCCTTTGCCTTCTCTCCAAGTCAGCTTATGTTGTGTAGGTAACCAGTACTATGTGTATTTGGATGTCAGTGCTGATTCACTCCATCTGGGTGAACTGGGATCAGCTGCTGTGGCCACTTCTGTCCCATTAATAGAATATTTGTGTTCAGAAGTGATATATCCTTTACATGGAATTTTACTGAATTACATTATATATCTTGAGTTCAGCGATTTTTTGGGTTTTTTTCAAAGTTTGACATGCTACCTTGTCTTTTTTTTTTTTTCATCTTTTTTTCCTCTTTTAGGTTCCAGTCTGAAAGAGAGAGTGGAGATAGAAACTTTGCCATTGGCTACTACTTGAAAGAAAAAAAGGTTAATCTCTTTTTTTCTTAAGTGTATTTTGAAGATGATGTGCTTGGTTTTATTCATAGTCTATGAAGATGTTTAATTTATTTTGTGTACAGTATTGCACTTAATACAAATTAATTCTGGATATGTCTTATCAATGTTATTCAAATGCTGTAATTTAAAAAGCATGGTATTTATGCTATTCTAATAAAATACCTCTAAATATTTTTCTGTATTGTAGCCATGGTAATTTGTTTTATTTGTTGTAAAATGTATAATCTGCTCTGTAGAGATGACTTTATAAAACTCCAGGATGCATTTTTCAGTTTGGTTATTTTGAGGTGTTGAAAACTATACTGAAAAATATTTTAGTTTATTGATGTTGCTGCACTGTATTACTTTTAAATCTGATGTCATTAAGTATTTCTACTTATTACATTTAAATGTTTATATTACAATATACCTAATGCTTAGTATGCTGACAAAAATACAGCTTAATTTAGGTCTTTCTAAAAACGATACTTAAAAAAAAATTATAATAATTTTACCTAAAGACTCTTTATTTTTCTTCCTCAGTGCTTTCCTGAAGGCACGGATATGGTTGCTATACTAGACTTCTATTTTCAGGTAACTGACTTGAAAATTGATACTCACTATAGGCTTAGAATTGCTATTATAAGCAGTAGAAGCTGATTTTTGCCTAGACATGGACTCTTTAATGACTTGCAGTTAAATGTCAGCTTCTGTTTAACTCGGGAAATGACAGATGGATGTTTGATGTATCCAAATTTGCTGTTGTTTAGGTGATCTACTCAAGTGTCTTTGTTGCTGTAGTAGCAAACTAGCAGTAGTCTTTAAAGCACTACAAGTTAGAAGCTTGAAATGTCTTGTATTCCTTCAGTGAGCCTGACAAAACACTTCTTTGGGCTGCTGCTTCTTACTGTGCTGTGGAGTAGTTTAACCTCAGTGTAACTGCAGAATGCATGCTGAGCTGTAGGCTTGAGGGGAGTGCTACAAGGGAAGTCATGGGAATATCTCCTCCTTTTGGGTTATTTCAATGCTTTTGAATAAAAAAAAAAAATGTACATTTTCTCCCCCTTCATTTTTTCTTTTTCACTTTCAGCAAGTTACTTAGAACTGTCACAAAATGAGAACTTGGCAAATGTGAGGTATTTCCTCAGTAAGGGTTTCCTAATGTTTAAACGTTCTCAACAGGCAGTTCAAGTTGTGTTACTGATCCATTACATCTGGGAGAGTTTAGAAAAAAAATAGAATTGAGTTCTCAAAATCTGGAGACTTGCTGTTACTTATGCAAATTATAAGCCATTATTTTCAAAATGCAGATTTTATTCAAGTTTTTTGTGTTGGGATGCACCTGCTCTCTTCTCTTTAGATTGGATGAGTGTTTATGAAATAAGGTGTGTGTGATTAGCTGTAGTTGACCTCTTGTTTAGTTAGAAACTAGGTGCAAGCTAATCGTCTACTCTGAACTTGTGACAGATGAGAATGTGTAATTTATTTGAATTTACTGTGTAAACATGCTGTTTAAATGCCTTGTGTCCCACTGCCGGATATGTTTTCTAAGTGGAACCTCTTCATAAGTTAAGAAATGCTAAAGCTTACTTTTCTGATGTATTTTGATTTGGCCTCATTTTTGTGCATTCTGATCTCTGATTGATGACCATGTGTCATTCTTTCTTTTTTTCCCTTGAAAAATCCCCTTTTCACTCCATACTCAGGAAAAGGGTAGCTCATACGCGAGCAGCATTTCTGTTTTCTTGTTAGGGTACAATGATTACCTTTCCAACACTCAGATTCTACCTAAAAGTCTAGTTATTTCCTTTCTTTGGGTTTTCTGTAGTGCTCCTTCCTCCCTTTTGTAACTGGGAACTTTCTGAGCAGGAATAAACGTATTTGCCTAATATCTCTGTAAAGTGAGGATGGATTATTCTCAGTTTAGACAAACGAAGTACAAAATGCAGGTGCTTAAACTGAGAACCTAGAAACAATTTTTTTTTTTTAAAGTAGGTGATATTATGTAATACTTCATATGTTTAAAACACAGTTGCCATTTTAGATGCGTCTCTGACAATCTCTTGATTTGCAACTCCAGTTGATTGGACTAGGATGTATTGAGTTTGGCACCCGGAAAATAAGAATTCCAGGTAGTAACTACTCATGCAAACGTGGCTTAGGTAACTTCATGAAGTATCATGTAATGACTGTTTGGCAAAAGCAAGAATACAAGCACTAGTTTGTTTACTTTTTAGAGCAGCATTTCAGCTTCAGGTTGAAACCAACTTATCTTTTGGTTTCTGCAGAAATGAGGCAGCATCAGGTGATGGCATCATATCACATTTCCTGATGTGTCACCAAAGTATGTATAGTCTGTACTGAAGCAGGGATCCTGGGAAAAGCTATGGTGTGGTTGTATCATTACTGTATAAGAAATTAAATTTGAGAAAGGTGAAATAAGGCTGCATCAGCAGGAAGTGCTGGCATTAAGACTTGCATGTGCTAGAATTTGCAGCTTTAAATTGTACTTCTAACAATGTGTGGGATCTTCTATGGCTTTAAAATTAAAAGAACCCACCACACGAAATAAGCTCAAATTGAAAAAAAACCCAGTCATTCTGTGGCTTTGCCATTTAAGCAGATGCAAAATACTGAGATTGTTTTACAGACCTCTTCCTCTCAAAGGAACATAAGGGGGGTGGGGGGAGGAATCGAGCAGAGACACTAACCCATGAAAATACTGTCCCCAGCTTTAAGAGGGCTTGCAAACACTGTCACTGGGATCTTTATAGTAGAAACATTCAGACTGTATTAATTGATGCTACTAGTGTCATCTGTAACAAATGTTATGCTACAAGTGATTTTGAGATGTTATTTTAATGTTTCAATATTTTGTTGATCCTGCTGTAGTTGGCCTTATCATGATTAGAAGTACCAGTTCTTATAATCTTTATTTCTTTTCCATAAGCTTTGCTCAATAGAAGTAACATGTGAGTCAGCAAGTGTGATGGCAGCAACTCTGGCTAATGGTGGCTTTTGCCCAATCACTGGGGAGAGAGTCCTGAGCCCCGAAGCAGTGCGGAATACCTTGAGTTTGATGCATTCCTGTGGCATGTATGACTTTTCAGGGCAGTTTGCCTTCCATGTAAGTATTTTCCAGGTATTAATTACAGCTGACCAGGAAGGTTAATCTGTGCTAATATTTCCCACGTTCCAGGGATTGCTTCCTTGTTTTTGAGGAAGTAGAGAGGGTGTTACATGAATTGTTTAGAAATTGAGCACACTGTAAGGGAAAATCTCACCTAGGAATCAGGGCACTACTAGTGTCCCATACCTTATAGCACTATGCCTTCACATTTGGGAATCCTTTTCATATCAAAACACAAATACTGTTCCTTAGGAAAGGCTGTTCATGAGAGAAACAGGAACTGAAAACATGGCTGAAGAAATCTTACTTGGGAGTATGGGAGTCAAGGATAGCAGAAAGCTTTTGCAGACAGTTGTTTTTTCTTCAGTCTCAGAAATTGTCCTTACACGTGTGAAAATGGCTGTCATACACAGCACATGTACTATGCTCCTGTTTTCTAGCTGTGTGTTCCTTACATGTGTATAATTCAAGACAGACTGTGTCTTATTTATGCTTTCAGTAATTTTTATTTTTTTGAGCATTTTAAATTTTTCCTTACTGCATACATGTAAAATTGATTATGGTGCATTGTGTGACATAAAATTTGCTGCGTGGAGAGCCACGAGGATATGTGACATGTTAGTCCCTACTGGAAAAAAAGTAATGCCTTTGTTCAGATTGGAAATAAGTAGGTTATTGTATGGTTACATAGACACTTTCCAATTTTCATGTGGTTTTGTTTTTTACCTTTTCCAGTCAAGATTTTTACAGCTTCATTCTGCCACCTTGTTGCAAGCTGTTCATGAGACACACACTTGTGTACTACTGCTTAGTCATAATTACTTTTTTTCTAATAGGTTTAAATTCTCTTCTTTCACAGTATTATTGACTCCCTGTATTCCTGAGAGCAAATAGTTTTATAATTGTGAACCTTGGATTTTCACAAGCTGCACCAGGTTATTGTTTATCTAAAAAGAGATAAGTAATAATGCTTTCCCAGCTTCAAGTGCCTTCCAGATACATGTTTTATAAATGCTGCACCATAATCTTCAGGAAAATGCTGATGCATTGTGTTACAATACTGAGGAATAATTGCAGAGGCCAGTAATTCTCTGATTATTCTGTAGGTTGGTCTTCCTGCAAAATCTGGAGTTGCTGGTGGGATTCTTCTGGTTGTTCCTAATGTCATGGGCTTGATGTGCTGGTCACCTCCTTTGGACAAGATGGGCAACAGTGTTAAAGGAATTCACTTTTGTCATGTAAGCAGCATTGCCTATTGTTTTTAGTTGTTTGGGTGGGGGTTTTTTTGCTTGTTTTTTTTTTCTGAGATCTAAGTGAATTAAATAGTGATTTTTTTCCCTATATAGCAAGTTTCATCTGATTCCAGGGTGAAAGTCTAAGAACAGATGTTTGAATTCAAGTGCTATTTACTACTAAAAAGCAGTGAGCATTAAAATTTGATGCCAGAAACACTGGAGAAGTATGTTGTGGAAAGACTTGAACAGTTCATGGGATAATCAAAGTGCTGGACTCCAGTATATTGCATTAAAAACTGTAGAGCTCTATTTATAGACTTTTTTCCTACTCTTGTCGTAAGGTGCAGTTTTCAAAACACTGGAAATGCAGCTCTTATTTCATTGCAATGAAAGAAGACTGTAACAAAATACTGCCTGTAATACATCCTGCTGTATTTTTAAACTGATTTTTGTAAGCCATCTGACATAAAAGATGTCTTCATAGATGGTACCTAGATGTTGCGCAAACTCTTCCTAGCTTCATGTTTTGCCAGTGAAAGAGCTATGGATAGTCTGCTAATAGGAGCATTAGAAACAGGAGAGATTTTGGGGAGGAGTTTGTAATGATTAGTTAAGGTGTGTTGTAGGAGAGGAGAACATAAAAAATGTCTTCCTTTTTTCTCCCTTAAACTGTCTTGTAATGATGATTGCTTAATTATAAATGGGAGGTTGAGCAGCAGTGAAAAATTTTCATGCTTCTATTTATCTAACATTTACACAGCTTCAAATTAAGATGTTATTAATTCTGGTTTAAGTACTTTAAAGTTTCATGTGAAATAGTCCTGGTAACTTTATTCTAAATCCTAGAATAGAGAGGTAGGTGAAGGATTTACTGCATCAATTCTGCATTGCAATGAGATCTAAAAACTAACACATGATTGTGGCATACAAGTAACATGAATATGTAATGTTCACTTTTAAAAATAGAACAGCATTGCTAAGTTTTGTAATTATAGCCTTACATGTTGCAATTCTAACTGATTGAGAATCCCTTATGTCACTCATTTCCTTGTTTCATCATTGGTATTGAGGTTTGATGTACTGGAACTAGCCCAGGCTATTTTTTCTGTTCCCGAAGTGTTCCATACAGCTGGAGTAGGAATTTATTAAAATAGATACTTTGCAAATTGCTCCTTGTTTCATTTATCTGTAAGAAAGAGTTTCAAGGTATTATTAGAACTTTATCCTATAGATGTGTTACATCCAAAGTGCCTTATGGACATGGGTATTGATTTATCAAATAAACTTCTTACTGGTTTAAGTTACTAGGATATGATGCAAAATGCAAGTAGCAGTATTATTATTAACTTAGATACATTTGGCTATCATATGCAGATAATAATGCATGTTCTCCAAATACTTGCAGGATCTGGTTTCTTTGTGCAATTTCCATAACTACGATAATTTGAGACACTTTGCAAAAAAGCTTGATCCTCGCAGAGAAGGTGGTGATCAGCGGGTAAGTTACTGTCTGTGTTCAGTGAGTATTGCTCCTAGACTTCAGAAGAAATATGGAAAGTTCTTCTAACTGCCAAACTGCTCAATGACATGTATTGCATCAAAGCTTTCAGATAATCTAGTTAGGATACATTATTGGTGGACACTTACCTGGGTGGACCACACTTTCACAGGGTTTGTGTAGGAGAATTTATTACTAGATTTGTAACTCCATTTCATGCAGTTCATCTCCCCTGCTAGATTAGGTGGATGGTATCTGATGGAAGTTGCCAGGAGTTTTACTGTACTGGTTGCCTTTAATAAAGACTTGACCAGCTGGTGGGCTTAGCCTTTCTGTTGTGTGCTGCAGTGCACGAGATCTGTGTTTAGCTGTATTTTCAAGAGGGTATCTCTGACACCACATGACCTGCTGAGAGTTGCACAGGCAGTGAATTCAGGCATGAGTAGTGCTGCAGACAAGAGCCTGCTACTTAGGAAGCAGTGTAAGCACTGTCTGGGAATGAACTGAATCCACTCCAGTAACATTTACAAGAGATACAACCATGAGGGTGTTGAGATAAGGAAAGCCTCTTTGTTTTCAATACCATTAATGTTTTGACTAAGGCATGAAAATTTCAGTAGGTGAAGATACAGTAGAATGATTTTTAGAGTGCTCTGTTTGCATGTATACATATAAAAAATACCCAGTTTTGAATTTGATTTTTTTATAAGTGGAAAAGAGAAACTAACAGTTTATGTGAAGAGCTGAAAAACTTGAGTCTGTTAGCAATGACTGCAAGTATGGATTTTTTTTTCCTTCAAGTACACTAATAAATAATGTATGTTGCTTGAACAACTAGCATTCCTTTGGACCAATGGACTATGAGAATCTCCAGCAAGAACTTGCTTTAAAAGAAACAGTATGGAAAAAAGTGTCACCTGAATCAAACGAGGACATCTCCAGAACCGTAGTGTATAGAATGGAAGGTCGGGGAGAGCAGAACTAAACGAATGGGTTCTAGTTTCATTAAATTCTTCATTTTAAAAACCCTCAAGCATCTCTAGATTTTACTTTGATTTGAATATTGTTTACCTGGTGTTTCCTTTCTATATACATTTTGTGTAAATTCTGTATGCTATACCGAAAAGATTGTCAAAGTTGAAGGGTGTGTGGGGAAAAAGCATGTGCAAACAAACCCAAAGCTGTAAACTGACTTTTGTAGTTAATTAGAACACATTTAGTTTAAAAAAAAAAAAGGTAAATCTTAGTGTTTTCAAGACATACCACAAAAGTGGTACGTATCTGTTTATTTTTGTTTATATCTGAGAATTTTAACTATGTGAACTTCGAAGTTGAGCAAGAACTTGTGTCCACTGAGCAGGGTCAGCATGGAAAGATAGAATATAAATTAAAATATAAAATAGTGTTCAGCAAAATACAGCAAATTCCCGAATTTCTAAGTAATTATATATTAAGTGGAGATAGGTTCTAAGTCATATTTATTACCATGTCAGGGTTATTTTAATGTGAGCTTTCAAATTTGAACAGAAACAGACCCTTTGCATATGCCGTGCTAGTGAAGATTATTTTTTCTTTTAACCAAACCATTAATAATTATTAATGCCAATGTTGTAATAAAGAGAGCAAAAATGCCTGGGCAGGAGTGGGAGAAGTGGGGAGGAGGAGGAGGAGGAAAAAACCTGTCTTGTTTGCAAGTTAACTAATTGCAGCAGAGAGATTTCTGACCCAACTATTTGGAGTGTCTCTCTTGCTGCTTGTGCTACCAGCTGGTAGTTATGACTCAGAAGTCTGCCTTACTAATAGTGCTGTGCTCCACCCTGGAAAGGAATGTAAGCAATCTGGGGTTCAGAGTGGTAACCAACTGAGCAGTGAGCAGGAAATATGTTCACAGGGAAGCAGATAGGTAGATCTTATTAGAACTGTTAACTTATTTTTCAACTGTTAATTTGTGCATATGCTCATATAGGAAGATCAGAGGTTTCACTTACACACGAGCAAATTCTTAAGAAGTTATCATTAATTGCTGTTATTTTTGAAATGATTTTGAGTTTGCAGCTTTGTCAGCTTGCTGAGAAAGAGAACTTTCATTTTTCTACAGTCAGCTGCATCTCTTAAGTTGCATAATTTGATACTTTGAGTATCTTGAGTAGGGTGTAGCTCCAAATGATATATTTAAGCTTCAGATAGGCTCAATAAGCATTTCCGGACAGAGGTCAAAGACTTGTTAAATTCCTAACACTTGCAGGAATTAGATTCTTAATGATGCTAAAAATCTTAGAAAAGCATTCTCTATAAAGTTTTCTCCTCCATAAATTCACAAATAGACTGATACCTCCCATCCCTAGTACACATCACACAGAGCCCTGGTTTATCAAACTGAAGAAACTTGTCCAAGCAAAGATAAATGGTATTAGCTGGTAGAGGATTTTAAGAGACAGTGACAAACAATTCTGTAGTAACACCTTCACCTCTTCTCCCTGCTCTCCCTTTCCCAGTCCCTCTCCCTTTTTTCTTCATCTAAAACTCCCAAATGTTGATATTTGAGTTTTTCCTAATGGTGGAGTTAGTTTTTTCCTGTCCCTGTTTTGACCCATCTGGATGTTCATGAGTTTAGGAAGATGAAAAAAACAGACCTGATGTTCTCTGAGAAGGCAAGCTGCTCTTAAAAATTCTGTTTAGGTATTGTTAGTTTTGCATAAGCATTTGAAAAAGCTCTGAATAAACCCTGAATAATCTTCAATGAGCAGAGTGTTGTAAAAGAACGGGCTTCCTGTCTTTGAAACCTAGGATGAAAATATTTAAGCAAAACAATGCAGAACATCAATTTTCATCATCATTTTGAATTTGATGCCCTGTTGGGATGAAGAGGTAAATCTGTGGTGCATGTGTCAGTTATAAGTATCAGTCATGAATTGTTGAATAATAACTATTTTATAGTCTTACTTCTGATAAGGTTAGGTTTGTTAGTGCTTATCCTCAAAATAAAGGCAAATCTTGAATTATAAAAATGTCTTGCCTCTTTGAGGATTTTGCAGTAAGCTAGTAACTACAGAGACATAACAAGTACTCAGATCCTGCAGAACTACTTTACCTGAAATACCCTCAGTTGCAAGAGGGAACATAATGTGTCTGTGCTGCTAATGGAAAGTATTTACAGTGGTGACATGTTGCTGGATGACTTGCTGATTTAGTTAAAAATGGAAGAGGCATGAAGCAGGATTTGCTTGATCTGATTCGACCCACCTTGATTTTTAGTACTGTTTGAAACCACTTCTAAAGATGTGGTTGAAGATGGATGATTTGTCCACATGCAGAACTTGTGGTAGTCAGGTCCTGCATGGGAAATAGCAAAATAAGAAAACTACTAGGTCTCTAATATGCATAATATCTAGGGTACAGCTTTAAACAATCTTTAAAAAAAAAAATATATATATATATATTACAGTTCTGTAATATATGCTTTTGAAGCCTGCCTCAGAAATGAAGGCAGCTTCTAGCTAGGAAGGGTCAGGAGGAAATTCCTCTGAACCAATTGTTCTGTAACTTGCCCACACTTGTAGTTTGTTGCCCTGGCTGCCACGTGTGCAGATGGCTCCTGTTGGTGGCAGGGCAGTGGAGGGCCAGGGCTGCAGAGTTTTAGTCATTCCATGTGTGAAGTCTGCAACGGTTTTAGTGTTCACCTGTGCTACAGTAATAGCAATTCTTGATATTCAAGCATTTTAGCTGTTTGTTTGTTTTTCTTTGTCAGCATCATTAACATTTCATTAGAAATGTAAATGCTTTTTAAAGATTTATTTTAGCATTTGTGTTGTACCTTTTGGCTCAGTTGTTAAGTTACCTGTCTCGTTTTCCATTTTTCATTTGCATTGTATGTTATTTATGTATCTTGATTTCCAGCATGCTTATTTTTGTATTGTTTAATAAATTTATTTTAAGCTGATTTTTATTGTATTTTTTTTTCTCTCAATGGAGAACAGATTTGTTCAAACACATTTTTTAGATTGAAGTTGAGATAGTGAACACTCTATTCTAAAAAAGATTCTGGAGAAGTAGGTGGAATAAGCAGATTTAGTTAAACCACTCATTGAAAATTTTCCTAAGATTTTGTAAGCATTTTGTACAGTAATGTAATTATTTTTCTCTTTGAACTGTTGTCTTAGAATGTTGAAAGAAAAAAATCTAAGTAGCAAAACTTTCTCACCATGACTTTTTTAGTAAAGAAGTCCTGGTGCAGTAGATTTTTTAACATCACTGTGCAGTTGTCTGGTTTTGAAGATACTGGTTCAGTCACGTGGAAATTGTATGGTTAATTACAGCATAGTAACTGCTGATCCTGAGCATTATGAAGGGAAAAATACAGCTCATAATAAATCATGTGTAGCAAAGGAGGTGGTCCAAACCCCACATTGTTTTGGTAGTAGTGATGGTGGGGCCTGCCTGTACTGAGGATGGTCAGAATTTTTAATTTAGCTCTTCTGTAGACCTGTTTATAAAATGAAGTTACTTGTTCTACGGTTGTGAAATTAGCTGTATGTTCACTGTACTTAAAAATATTGCATATCAAAAGAGTTTATTCTCTAAAAGTCATAAAGATGATGGAAGGAAAAAGAGTAGTTAGGTACAAAGAAAGAGCCACAGGGATTTACTGTAAAATTATTTGGGGTCTTACATTTTAGTTTTCAGCATATATTTGTGTCAGAAGACCAGTGGATGGGTAGATGAATAAAAAGGCAATGGATTCAGAGGGGGGTGGGTGGGAGGAGGGGATGGATTATGATGGGGTTTTATTGCTCATATATCTCTTGGTCTTGATACATACATGTCATTGATGCACAGTAATTTGTGAACAAAGGAATTAATGATGAGCATAATTTATGTATCATGTTTTAGTATCCTAAACATTGTTTGCAGGCTTGCATTGTTTTTTCTTTTTTTTTTAATTAAAAAAAAAAATCTAGTTTTTTTGAAGATTCAAATTAAGTTATTGCACTGAAACTAAAATGAACTTGTTTCAGCAGGGCTCTTACTAGAGTGACTTAAATACACCTAATAATTTGCCTGCAGTGCTGAGTCTCATTGAGGATTTGAGTTCACATGTGTCTACATTGGTTGGAGGGTTGGCAAGAGGCTTTAAATTGGGTAAAAATCTTAACTAAAGCTTTTTTTTCTCATGCCTGCATCTTGTCTGTTGCACATTTGTCTAGTCTGGAAAGTGCATGACTAACTAATATATGTAAAGGCATGGTTGAGTCATGCACTGCCCTGTTTTCTTTCAGGAATTCGTGTCCTAGTATGTTGAATAATTTAAGTAATCTAAATTATTAAACTACCTACCTTGAATCAGGCATGGTTTCTGATTCGCCGTTTGCTCCTTGTAGAGACTATTGTGTGCAAAATAATAATGCCTTCTTTTCTTTTGGCTTTCATGCAAGCAGGAGTTAATTTTATTACTGGCATCTAATCTTGCTTGACGCAGACTTTTGGTATCACTTGCACATTGAGCATTTAAATGTTTTTACAAGACTTGAGTGGCACCACTCTGCAAATGGTTCAGCTACTCCTGAAAATGCCACATGCATTTCTTCTACGTGTAGCAGGGGTACACGTAGATGGTCTCATCTGAGGCTGTAGCTTAGCTGAGTAAAGCCTCGAATGGAGCTGAGTGGGAAAAGTGTGATGAAGACAAGTTTGTTGGGTGTTTTGTTTGCTATTTTGGTTTTTTACTGGTTTAATTTGAACAGGACTTAATTGAGGCAATAAAGCTGGCATGGGTCTTGACCTAGGACAAGGTGGATGTTTGGAGAATAATAGACACTTTGACACCTCAGCACTGAGGCTGATGAGGAAATGGGGTTGAAGGAAGGACAAGGGGAAAAGGAAATAATTCTATAGTATCTTCCTATCCTCAGAAATGTTCTAGCCAATCCTACTTTGATGTATTTCATGTGCTAAGCAGGCACGTGGGGCAGCATATCTGCTTTAAGGTGCTGCTTCCTGTTTTAGCTGCTGCTCTGCTCTGATTCTGACTCAGCTGGCACATAGCTGTGTCTTCATGTGGGTTTACAGAATTCATGTGCACACTGTGAATTGTTAATTTACCTTCATATTGAATCTTTCCTTAAATCAGGTCAGATTTACTTAGCTGGGTGCAGTTATATTAACCTGTCTCTATGAGGTGCAGGGGACACTGGTGACTGTAAGCCACCTGAGTAAGAAACCACGAGGTCAGAGAAGCTGGGAGGGATCTCTGGAGATCTTACAGTCCCAGTCTCCTGCTCAAAGAACCACCTAGTGTCACCTGGATTGTTTTGCTCAAGGGCTTTGCCAGTCAAGTGTTGAAAACCTCCAATGATGAGGTTTTTTCATCTGGCTGGGTAAGTTATCCCAATGCTTTAGTGCTTTGATTAAAGAATTTTTTCCTAACCTACAATTGGAATTTTCCCTTTCTGTAGCTTGTGATGGTGACTTCTGTGTTTTCACTGAATGTGATAATCTTACCATCATGCTATAATCTGTTGGCTTTTTGGGAGTCCTAGAAGTGGCAGAGCTAAAAATGGCTTTTGGTCAGCAACTGGTATTTTCACTTCCTGCTGTATTTTTCCTACTGGATTCTGAATATTTTTCATTATGTCATTGAAAATGAAGTGATTTAGGGATTTGATATTCCCTTTATTTTTCTATTGAAGCCCAACAGTCTAAATGCAAATGTGGAAGTGTGTTATTTGCTGAGGGATGGCATGTTACTGTTAGGGACCCCGTGTGATCAGAGCACTTGTCAAAACAATGAACTGAGAATACAAGTGGAGTGATAGGAAGAGATAATGTTACTTGTTTCCTGTTGATGTCATTTACTAGCCCAGCTTTTTCCTTGAGGCAGGCAACTTTATTGTTTGTTCAGGAATTACTCATGCAATAATCAGGAGTTTTTTTGACTCACAGAAGTGCTTTTGGCTCTATGTGTAGCTTTTACTTTCTGAATGGAAAGTACATTTCACACTTCTTTTAAAGGACCTCTCTCTTAAAATTCTCCAGCCTGTAATTATTGCAGGTCGAATAATTAAAATGTAATCTTGATCTGAGAATAAACTGTTTCAATTAAATATGTTTTTAAAAATCCCCATTCGTGCCATTGCAGAGCAGGATTAAGAATTATGATCCAGAACATAGAGAAGCAGTCTAAAACAGCTGAGTGTGCTTTATCCCATATACCAAGGCTGCTGGGGAATATATGACTGTTTGCACTGTTTAAAGATAAAAGCAAGGAGGCAAAAGACTTACTTAAGGTAATAAATATTTCCAGTACAAGGAAAACAGGTGTGGAATAGCCTAAAAATAAGAAGATTTATAGAAACCTGATCCTAGTATTTGGAAAGAACCTTCACAACAAGAGTAGAGTACAGGTGTCTGGTAAGATTTCCTCATTCTGCTATCACCCTGTAGGGTGGAGTCAGTCTGTTGGTAGTGCAGGTGCCCTACTCCTTTAAGAGCAAAGTCCTTTCTTTTGGCTCTAATTCCAGTTCCAAGTCCTGTATTTAAGAGTCAACTGTCACCCACAAATTGTGAAGTGCCTACAGGCTGGGAAGCGGGAGCATTGCCCCACTCCGCTCTGTTGTGTGGGTATCAGTGGTGTCAATAGGTCCTTGAAAAGGCAGACATCCTTTTGTCCTGTCTGCTTAACACAGCTCTGTCACAAAGCACCCATCAGCATTCCACTTGGTTCATGTGACTGTCGTTGATCCCAGTCCTTTGGTCCCAAATCTTGCACTGTTAGGGATGTCTATATCCTTTACTTCAAAGGCTCTTGTTTTTTTATCCCTGCATCCAGGCTCAATGGCTTAGCATTTATTCCCTTTTTAAGGTTTCTCTGTATATTCCCTGTGTTCTTTGTTGCAAAACTGTTATCAGGGGTTTAGTCTTTGAAAAGGAGTTATCAAAGTAGGTATAACATTTTTGTGATAGTTTACTGCAAGAGTTATTTTACCATTGTTGAACTTCTAGCCATCATTATTTACTGTCAAAATGTTTCATTGCTGATGAGAAATGCTGAAAAAGTTTGGCAGTGGAGTAAGTAAAACTCTTTGAGAGGGTTATTTTCTTACAAAACATGGATGCTTTGGACATGGCAGCATCATTGAAGTATTTTCATCCAAGCTGCTGATGGCAAATGCATGCCACCTAGAAATGAAAATTTGCCTGGTCTTCATCTTCAAGAGTGGAATTCTTTCTTCATGCTTGAAATCTTTCACTAGATCTAGGAAACTTTTTGTTGAAAGGATTAATTGACCCACCTTTGTCATACTGTTCGTGGCCAACATTCCAGTAGTAGCACCTTTCATTATCTGGCCAGGTTTTTCTGTGACTCCCTCTTGTTAATTACCAGTTCTGTGGAACTGCCTGATTCACTGTTATTCACTACTGCTATTCTAATTCAGTTTTCTTTGTTAGGTGTTCAAGAACTTTTCTTGCTGGCACAGTGTATGAGTTTATGGACGTCCACGAAAGGTCTTTTCGAAAAAAAAACAAAAAAGTGGAATCAACCAACTTGAGCTCTTCAGTCTAGTGAAAGATGATTAAATTCTCACTTGATATTTTTGGGGTCTTTTCAGTGATGTGCTTAATTCTGTTGTTTCCAAAACAAAAAGTGTGTTTATTCATTGCTGCCAGAAGAAATTGGAAACAGCAAGTAGAAGCAAGTATGGCCACGCTCGCTGTAATCTAGTGAAGGCAGCTTTGGGTACTCATATTTTTCTCTTCTTTCCAATATTTGTACCTTCTGAAATCAACATAATCATCCCCAAAATAAAGGGGTGGGATGGGTACACCCATCCCAACATGGGTATTAAGCAAAGGATAAGACATAACAAGAAATTGTTAGCAAGTAGCTCTTGAGACCAGCTCCTCTTCTGCCAGGCTCATCTGTTTGTCCAGACACACACGTGAAGGGGCAGGGAGGCTCTGCAGTCACAACATTATCATCTCAGCTGGTGAAGCTTCAGCATTCAGTACTGTAAGGCCTTCTGTGTTGAAAAATTTAGGATGATCTGTTGTTCAGGGTTGTGTGTGACAGCAATATTGGTTGGGTCCATCCTAGTACCTGTTCTTTGTGCTTCATACCAGACTTCTTTTCCTGTTAGTTTCTTCCAGCTAAAGAAGCACCTGTTCCTGGGATCCTGTAATCTAATACTGATGGAGTCAATGGCTCTGAATCTTGAGCTCTGACTTCTGTAGGTTTTTTTCCGTGTACCCCTTGAACCCAGTTTATCATTAGTTTTAGTTTTGTCTACTATAGAAAGGGGAAATACAAACCCAGTCTGCTTCCCATAACATTTCCTGCTATCCTGCTCCTGATGATGACCGTGGAAAGGAGAAACAGCCCCATCCACACACTCTGGACATTCCTATGATACTATATAGTATATCCTAGTAAAACGGAGTTGGGATTCCCAGATTCCTGGGGGAGAGGCTTGCGTGCAAGGATCTAATTACGCTTTGCTTTGTGTGACCCACTCTCCACCTCTGGAGATCAGGTTCTGGAGTCAGGATTAGTGAATGGTTGTTTCTTCTGCCTCCATCCGGGAGGCAGAGGTGGGAGTGGGGCGGTTCAGGAACATGTCTGGCCAAACCAGCTTGTCTCACCCTGTGGGGTTTGTACATCTCAGGAGTGGAATAGATGGGCATGGTCTTTCTGAAGGAATCTCAGTTGCAGAAGGTAAGTACATGTTTCACTTACTCTAGTAAACATTTTTTTTAATTACTTAACTCTTAATTCATCATAATTAAATAGTCTTATCTGTAATTTAAACAGCATCAGTTTACTAATACTGTAGAACTAATCAATAGTAAGAACTGTAAATAACAGGGCATTACAAATTCCCAGTGTGTGTTGCTATGAAACAAGGTTTCTGCTTCCGTTGCTTGCCATCATCAAGGGCTGTTCTGTATTTCAGGCACTTGAGCAAAACCAAACATGGCACGAAGCAGACTATACCTATGGAATCACAAGCTATATTGGAAACATAGATTATTTCAAATTTCATTTACAAGATTCTAAATCTCATTTAGCATTTAAAAATCAGAATAATTCAATGTAATAATCTCTGAACATGCATTGTCTGAATTAATTGTAGAACTGAGCTCAGTCCTATCTATGATTCTCCCTTTGTTCTGTATGAGTTAATGAATATTTTTGGACACTTGAAGAACTTGCACCCTTTGTCTAATAGTGTTTAGGGTGAATCCACAGGTAGAGATGTGTTGTTTTGAGGAATGAAAGTGTTACAAACCCCTTCCAGACATTTGTGTCTGCTTGATGGCCATCTTATGAGCAAGAGGTTGGTGCTGGAAGAGATGAATTCTGTCTTTCATGTCTCCAAATGTGGTTGGAGGCAAAGTGCCTTCTGCTCACAGTTACTTCTTCCTGTGTCCTTAAGCTTTTTAAATTTTATGCCAACTAGTCCAGTAACACAGAAAACAAAAAGGGACAAACTCTTATGGTATTTTGTTAATTTTTAGTAAATACCATTTTTAGATGCTTTTGACTACCTCCATTAATTTAAATTATTATGACAAAAAGAGCTTCAGGCAGAGATGGATGAAGAAATGCAGTTAACTGTAACATGGTATCAATACTCTGATTATTTGCAATTTTGGGTTGCATAATCCAGTACTTATATCTAAAAGGCTTGAATCAGAGGGAAATATGAATGCTGGAAATCGATTTGATGCCAGTAGATGGAAGAGGGGAGCAAACTGCCTCTGCCCAGCCTTCCCTCCAGCAAAGCTGTGCTTCTCCCTTAGCAGCCTTAGCCTGTCTGTTTGCCAGTAAAGCAGACTGACAGTTGTTCTTAGGTTGAAAAAAGGGTCCTGGTGTCAAGAGAAACCTTTGGTATATATATGTGGTTTAATTAATTCTTACAGTCAGCTGCATGCAGAGCTGTGACAAGTTCCAAGATGGAGCTACTGGTGCAGGCTTGTTAGAATGTTCATGCTTCTGTGTCTGAACTGAATTCAAAACTCTTTGCTCTGTTTTTGGATTTTAAACAGACACTTTTAGGACCGTTAAAATATTTTTTTTTCTCTGTGTCTACCAGCTAGTTAAAAATGTAGGAAGTCAGAAGGAGAAAATGACTGGCTTTATTCTAAAAGATTGGATTTGGATTTGAAACAATGTGAGTAGTTGAATTGCAAGAAGATATTTAAATACCTACTGGGATTCTGCCCAGCTTTAAATAAAAGTAATAACTAAGTGGTGTTCTGGCTTGCCTGAGGGTTTTGCAGCTCTAGCAGCAGAGTTGATTTAGAGCTGCTTTGTGTTTGGATACATGAAAATACAGCCTCTTGTGTGGCTGCAGTCTAGACATCACTCATAGGAGAAGCAGCTTTCAGTATTTCAGTGCATGCATGGGTTGTGTTTGAGCAGGGCTGCTGGAAACTGGAGTGAGGAATAAATAAGCGTTTTGTTAGTCTGTTAGTTTGATATCAGCAGCACAAACTGTATGGCTAATTGCTGTGCAAACGGCATTTCAAATTAATTCCACCAGGGAGACTCCAGAAATAAACTCCGTGGTAGCAGCTTTGAAAATCACTTGTGGCAGCTTTGAGTCCAAAAATAAAACGCTGCACCCACAGCTCGTAAAACTGCAGGAGCTGGGTATCGTCCCCTGTCCCCAGCTGTGAAGAGGGGGGACCTTGCACCATCTAGAGGAAAAGAAAGGATAGTCAAAGGATTAGGAAAGGAAAAAAAACTGACAAAAATCTTGCTTCCTGTGCTAGTTTTAAAACGTGGCAGAATAGATATTGGCAGATTCTAAAGTTATTTTTGCACTTTTGTCACATTGCATGAGGAAACCAGGATCAGTGGTGCAGAAAATAGCCTAAAGTGGTGGGTGGAAGTCATCAAGAAGAAAGGAAGGTTTTATGGAACAACTAGCCTTGTCTGTATTTTCAAATATATCAATATTTCAGTGTGTGTAGGTATATGCATTAATTTATTCACACATCTTCTAAATATTTATAGTGTAGTGGGAACAAAGACACTCCCAAGGAATTCTAAGTTTATAACTTCTTAAGAATACCCTTGTGTTTGAAGTCAGGGCAGGAGGTTCTGTCGGTGTTGGGTTGCTGTAGAGCTACGTGGAGTCATTTGATGGCTTACTAAAAGCCTCACTTTTGTGTGCTTCAGGAAGTTATTTAGAGAAATTACCTGTTCTTTTAGAACTGAGTTTTCTGGAGAATAAGGTAATGTTGAGGCTTAATCCAGAGGCTGCTTCGAGTGCCTTCAAGGACTGTTCATGCTTAAAAATATTCATGGACAGAACGTCACTAGAAGCTCTGAGAGGGCTTAGAGGTTGGTTGGGTATTTGTCTCTAGTTCAGTCTTAGTTTTGACTTTGTAAACTATGTGCTTTACTTACCCTTAGGTCATAAGTTCTTCTTTATTTCATGGGAAACAGGAGCAGAAGCTCAACTGCAAAAACAGGCTTTTGTCTTGAGATTTCTTTCCCTATGAAGTGCAAATGACCTTCATGTTGAACAATGGTACTTTAAAGGAAAACTATGGTGTCTCTTTCAGACCTGAATTTTTTTTCCCAACAATAGCCTTGTATGTGGACACTGGAGAGCAGATTCCAGGTTACTGAAAACTAAATGTAAATGCAAAACTGGCCTATTTGAAAAATAAGTGATCCTGTCTAGTGTCTGAACAGATAGATACCTGTGTTTCATTCTCAGATCCATCCCTGGTTTATTTTTGTCCTTTTGGGGACTGCTTGCATTCTAGTTTCAGAGTTGAAACGCCAAAATTCAGTTTGTACAGGTTTAAGGGGTTTTTTTTCCTGTTTGTTTTTACTTTATTTTGAAACCCTACATGCTAGGAAAAAACTGTCTAAAGGCTGTGCTCTTCACCAGCGTAGGTGAGTTACAAGTTCTGTGTGTAAAAACTGGATGACTAAATGGTTTGCTTTGTGCTCTAGGTTTACTTTTCATGGTATCTGTAGGTTAGCGCTGCTGTTTCAGAGTTTATATTGGCGTCTTGGGTTGCAGGAATTGTTTTCCATTGATAAAATAAGCATCCAAAAATCCGCAGTTCTTCCGAAGAACAGGAGGAGGGATTCCTTTTTGCTGCATACCCTGGTGACCCTCATCAGGGGATCAGCTTTAGCAAAAGCAGCTGAACAGTGCTACTGTGAAAGTGAATTCCTGTTGATTTTGGAGCTTTTATTACTTCGTGGAATCGCTTGTGCCTCATATAAACTCTTTGCTCCTGCCTTCCTGTGATTCCCTGGCTGTCTGCAGAGTCCCTCTGTGGAGTGTTAATCCCGTTCACTGGAAGGGTGCTCACCTTGGGCAGCTTACCAATCTATTTTCTGCGTTTGGGAGCTAATGCCGTGCTGAGCTGGATCAGCTGTGGCGTGCAGGGAACAATGGCTGGAGAGGAGAGGAGAGGAGAGCCGGGTGTGTGTGGGGCTGGGGGCTCGCTGTGCCCTGCCTGGCTGCAACAATGGCTGCTTGCGAATGGCACCTGAGGGGTTTTCCTGGGAATAGGGAGCTGTGGAGCTGCCCTGTGTCACCCCAGGGAGGCAGCCAGGGTGTCCCAGGTGCAGGTTAGCTGTGCTCAGCACAGGTGGGGGTTAGTGGCACGGAGAGGTGTGGCTCAGGGACACTTGGAGATGAGCTGGGCTGATTTCCCTGGTGAAGAGCTGCAGGACTGCTGTCTGATTGCTGTGCAGCTCTCCTAGGGCTGGGAGACTTCTCAGGAGCCTGGGGGGAACATCACCCAGAGCCCTGCTTACCTGGGACTCATTCTAAGGTCTCAGTGCATCAGGACAGTCATCTGACTTAAGGGAAGTCAGGCAGTGAAATATAAATTCCAGTTTCTCTCTGCACCTCTGGGCCATGCAGGGGAACTTTATGACTTTGTTCTTCAAGCCAGGAGAGCAGGGTTCCCTGAAAGGAAATGTTGTGTCCCATTTTAAGCACAAAAAATGGGATGTGAAAGAAGAGCGTGGTGCTCGTGTTCTCTCAACTAGTTCTACTCTCTCTTTTTAACTTCTCTTGTTGTATTTTAAAGTTTCCCGTCAGCATACTTGGTCTGGTGCACAGTAAAGTTCAGATACAACAGAGTTCCTGACAAACAATATCCATTCAAAGCTTTTCTTTTCTCAATATTTTGAACATCTCTTCAGAAGGCTAACCTGTGGCCTTCTAAGTATCATGGAAAGAGTTTTGGAAAGTTTAGGGGCGTTGTTTACTTATCCTTGTTTGGCTTGCCTTGAGTAGCACTATTGTAAACTATAGGGCTTGACTGTATTGCTCAGCCACCTGGAGAAACATAAAGTTGGAAGTAATACTTCTTTTTCAGAATGTTAATTCTGTAATGTTTTCAAAGAAATTACAGAGGGCGGAGCGTTCTCAGGAAGCAGGACACAGTAGGAAATTAAAATCCAGATTCACTGACCTTTATAGCTAAGAGCTTCTCATGGAATTAATCCAGCTTTGAGCTAAATTAATTTTTTCTGAAGGATTTGCTTTCCATACACGCACAGCTGTTTGGCTTTTCCCTCCTGAGCCCAGTGCAGTGTGGGGCAGAGGCTGTCCCTGCCGTGCTGGAGGTATTACAGAGATAGCAGAGTGGGACAGAGCCCTGTGGTGACAGGGACACGTGGGCAGGGACAGAGCACAGTGCTGGCATGCTCAGCTGCTTGGGCTTGGCTCCTGCTTGAGATTTGATGAAGCATTTATGATGAAGGCAGTAGGCAGGAGGTGTCAGGGCACTTTCCCTTCACTGTGAAACCGTAGCAGTTCATTTCCATCTCTGGGCCTCAGTTTCCCATCTTAGTGCCACTAACAATGTCAGTGTGCTGTCTCTGAATTGTTTGGAGATATCTTCTGTGGATGGCATTAGAGCCAGGCAGTGGTAGACACTCTTCAGTTAAAAAAAAATCCTCTAAGCTGGTCTCTGTTAAGAGAAAAGTGATTCTATCTCGGTCTTATTTGCTAATAGCCCTTGTGAGATTATTTAAATAAGTCTGGATTTGGGTGTGTAGCTCAGGTAGGAAAGACTCTTTTGTTACAAATGCTCCATCAAGGCAATTCCCACATTCCAGCCAAGCCTTTCAGATCAGTTAGATGTTGTTGAAATTCCACTTGCAGTAAGTGACTTCAGCATATTAATTCTGAAGCTAAACTCTTTTTATGAAGTTTTTCCAGTTGGCGCACTGAGAAATTGAAAACCACTCCTAAAGCTCTCATGTCATTCCCAAGTCCTTTGTGCTGCAGAGAAGGGGGGCACAGCCATGCTCTTGCTGTGTGCTGGGCCATGTGCTGCAGTTCCTCTGTTCCTGTGCATCCCCTCACGTCAGCACTGCTGCTTGCAGGAGACTCCTTTGAAACCTTCAGCATAACCAGGCTCAGGAGATGTTTAAAATAACTGTGATAGGAAGGCTTTGGACTGGGGGTCACTTTGACACTGAGTTTCATTTTGTAACTGGCAATGCTGTGGCTCACTCAGGTCGTCCATTTTTTTCTCCTTCATTTTTTTGCCTCTTTGTCCCCTGTGTTCATCTGAAATACATCTGCTGCAGCACTGTGACATCCTGCCACTCTGAATTCCGGCTGTTTCCTTGCTTTTACTTTACCTCAGTGCAGTTCTTGAGCAATAACAGTCTTGATTTTTCCTTCTTGAGCTGCTGACATCCTGACCCACAAACTCATGGAACCATTAATTGGAGAGGCACCTCTGGAGGCATTGGTCATTTGCCCGCCTCTGATGTGAAGCAGGACTGGGATCCTTCATGGCTTTGTCCTGCTGAGTCCAAGACCTCTAACACTTACTCACTGACGGTGAAACTGTGTTTCTGATTTCTACCATTTAGCAACATGAGTATTTCTGAGGAACCTTTCCTTGCTTGTTTCACTGCCTGGATAATGAGGATTGTACCCAGCACTCAGGACAGAATGCTGTATGTACAGAGAGTGTCTCATTGAAGCTGAGTGAGCAGTGCTCTGTATTGTTGGTGTGGTGAGAAGACAGTGCCAGGTTCCTCTGGTTCAATGCAGGCAGCTTTTCTCTCTCGTTTGACAAAAGGTGCAACAGATTCTGCTCTGCGTTTGATCCTGCCATGCAGCTCTATGGCTGTGTGTGATCCATCCAGTTCCTATAAAGCAAAGGGATTCCATCCCTTCTCCTTTCATTAAATTTCATAGTTAGGGGAGTGCTTGCAGTAGGAAAAGGGAATTCATGGCTGTTGGGTTGAAGGTGAACTTTGTGTTTCTAAACATTAGGGAAGCTTGTGTTTATCAGTACAGTTATGGAAACACCAACACTGAATGTTCATGAACCACTTGGTGAGAAACACACTGACAGAGTCTCTAAACACTTGAATTAGTAGCCTTGTGCCCTACTTAGTTGGAATGGGTAGAGCTCATCTGTCATGCTCACTATTTTTTTTCTCCCCTATGTTAAAAATCCCCAAATCCTATGTTTACTGCTACTTCAGAGTTTCTTTTGCCTTTGCTTTTTTTTTTTTTTTGTTTTTTTTTTTTTTTTTTTTTTTTTTTGTTTTGTTTGTTTGTTTTTTTTTGCAATGAACCTGTTATCTCAAGATAGTACACTATGAGTTTGGGATAGAGAATTTGTGCTTGCCTTGGTGGCAGCCTGAGATTCTGCACAGATACAAAGCTTATGGCAGCAAGAGCTGTTCACACAGTAAGTTTTTCTCATTGCAAGTGACAACCTCTCACATAATGGTTTAGAATACATGGCTGCTTAGGTTAATATTTTCTTGAAAATTAAGGCAGACCCATAAGATGCTTGTGGAGATGGTATATTCTTTGAGTTCAAAATGTATTTTGTATTTACAGATTTCTAAATTTGATTGAATTCACTTTCTATGTGCACACAATACAACTTCTGTTTTTTATGGCTTAAAACTTCTTAGTTTATGTTAACTGCTTTCTGAGAAGTTTCATTTCATGCCTTATAAAGTTTGTTAGTTTTTTGGCCTGGTCTATGCTTCTGTTACAGTAGGGTGTGGTTCTGGGGTCAAGGTTTGTTTTGTTGGTAGCAAATCCAGTCTAGTTCTCCCATAAAATCATTGAAGGCTCTCTAGAAGCAGGAGGAAATTGGCCCCAAAGGATTTTTTCAGTTGTGATAGCCGCACTTGGCTTGTTTTAGCTTGATTTCGTCTTTGACCAGCTCTGCAAATGGTTGTCCTGCTGAATTTGTTGGGTTTCTCCTGCTTTCTCTATCCCATTACTTTTAGTATTGGACACAGAGCAAATTTCCTTCTGAGGTAAACAGAGATCTTTTTGTCTGGACTTGTATTTGTTTTTGTTTTGATCTATCAAGAAGTTCAGTTTTAAAGTAAAGTAACCTTTGATTTTACTTTATTTATCTCAAAGAAGGAGCAGCTTTGACCTCTCCCAGATTGCTTAGAGGTGATCTAAGGTGATTGTGTTACAAAGCCTCAGGAATCTCCAAATTACATTTTGTCACATCATTATAGAAAACAAAAATCGCTTTTTAGCAAAATGTTCAGCTGAATCCAGGATTTCTGGGTTCTGACTGCACTTGGAAAATTGTTTTTTGAAGAAAGGAATGTGCGCTATTTTTATTTTATTACTTTAATATATATTTGCATTTCCCAGAAACATCAAGAAGCCCAGCCAAAATGGCCAGCTACCTCTGAAATGGTTTTTATGAAAGACAGAGTGTCCTTTGCTCATCCCAGCTCCTGAAAAGGGCGAGTATTCATCACCTGTAGGACCTGAGACATGGGAGTGCTGCCAGCCTGGTGTGCCTGCGGGGCCCCAGCGGGTTCTCCCTCCCCAGGAGAACACCTGAATCATCCCGATGAAAAGTGGAGATTATCAAACTAAATGCCCCTTTCACACCTGCATTCAGTCTGCAGCCCGGAGCCTGTAACAGATGCTGTCTCTGTTAGAGGGTTTGGCATTTCCCTGTGCCTGTGGTTCCTATGGAAAGCTCAGGGATGTGTTTGGGTGGCTGCTGCCCCGAGCTGCCCTTGCTCGGTGTGTGGGTGACAGTGCAGCAGCAGAGCCCAGCCCTGCAGGGAGCTCCCAGCTGCTCATTCCCCTGGTCCTGATGCTGAGCCAGGGCTGCAGAGGGGCTGAGCCCAGCTGTGGGGTGGGAGGGCTCAGCTGGGGTGACCAGCTCTGCCTCCCCAGCAGGGCCCCACTGACCTGCTCAGGAGTCTTGGTCACTGGTTTGTGGCAGGAGCTCTAAACAAAAGAAATCTTTGTTGGGGGGAGTAGAATCACTCAATGTCAGTCCTCTGTAACGCTGGTGAGGAGGGGCTGGGGTGTGATGTCAGGTTTGCCACAGGTCAGGGTGTTGGGGGTCAGAGCTGAGAGAGCCTGACCAGGGGCCCAACCTTTGGAGCCAGTCCAAGGTTTTGGGAATGCCCAGCGGGGCAGAACCCCCAGAGGAGGGAGGGAGGGAGGGAGGGAGTCCTACTGCTCTTAACCTTACAGCCCTCAAACAAACTGGAAAGGAGCTGCAGGGGTTTGTGGGTGCTGGAGTCAGGGTGACTCCGTGTGCCCTTTGTGTTTCCATCCTGGCCTTGGTGCCTCCTTCTCCTTTGGTCTCTCTCTGCGTCAGTGCATATTTGAGGTGTAAAAGACAACGAGCAATTCTACAGCTTTGGTTTAGAAGAGGTGCAGATGTTGGCTCGTCTGTGGCCCAGTGAAAATATGCCAGTGTTCTTGCAGCAATCTGTGGGAGAGTTGCTTGTGGGTGGGGATTTTTCATTTTGTTTGTTTCTCCTCCTTGTTGTCGAAGGTCAGTGCAGCGTCGGCTCCCTCTTCCATCTCTGTTACTTGGCTGGTGGCAGAGACAGAGCTTTGTAGACTCAGAAGGCAGAGCAGCATTTAGACAGTTTACTGGGAATTACTGTGCCTAGAAGTGACCATGTAAGTTTATGAAAGAAGCTGATGTGGATCCTCAAAACCATCTAGCTTGTCATTTTTGGCTCTTGTTAAAAGCTGCAGAGTTGTTATGGCCAGGAAGCATTAAAAATACACATGGAACGAGGCTGGTGTACCCTGACAGTATAATTTCTTACTGGAGTAATTGATACTAAGAAAAAAAGCACGACTTACAGGAGACTTTACCTGTGTCATGCTTTAAGCCCATATTTATCAAAAAAGATCCAACTTTATCTGCCTGGAAACCTTGCTTATTACATAACAGGACTGCATAAAATGGTTTATTTAAGGAAAGTTTGTATGTTGGATGTATGCAAGGATAATCTGTAATACATAGAAAAAAAGGCTATAATTTCTTCTCTTCTGCTGACATAGATTTCTCCTGGCATTAGGAATCTTTGCAGTTAACAAAAAAAGACAATCTTACTTTTCCAGAGTGAGTTTGCCTGATGAAGAGTTCATGGTTTTATAAATTGTGCAGAATGATGCTGTCTGTGCAATTCTATACTTGGTGTCATTGGGAAACTGAAGAGAGAAATACAGTTTACACATTGAGCAATGCTCATACTTTCTACCACAACAGATCAGAAATTCCTTGGTTTTGGTTCTTTTACTGTCCTTAACGACTTCAGCCTTGCAGTGCTGGTAGCAAAGCAAGCTGTACTGCAGAATGTGCTCAGGCAAGGGGATACAATTAACAAGCTCATAAAACACTGGGCCAACTGGCCCCACTGGGTTTTGGTTTTGAGGAAAGAAGATCAGTAAACTGGAACTTAATCTGTCTTTGTAGGTGAAGTCCGTGATAAATCTGCTGTTTGCTGCCTACACAGGGGATGTGTCTGCACTCCGGAGGTAAAAATCAGTGGGGGTTTGGGAATAGGAATGCTGCTTCTTTGGTTCCTGCTGGGGGTGTTTATTTAGGAACATGCACGTGCACTGTGTCTGTGTTGGGAACATTGAGCTGCATGAGCTGGAGATTGAATGTGTTCACCCAAAACCCAACCAAAAGACCCAAATCTAACCATCCAAAAGGTACCCTCACACTATCCTGAATCCCTGCTGTGTTCCATTTCTTTGGATCACAGTAAAACAGTTTCTTTAACCATTTTTTAACAGCAGTGGCAGAAAATCCTGTCTGTACTCTTACCTGCTTTAATGTTCAATTCTGAAAGTGCCACAAAAATTCAGGTTGGAAAATGTACATTGTTATTGGACAGGTTAGGGCATCTAGCTTTGCTTTTTAAATCTGGAGGGGAATCTAGCAAAATTTAAAGTAATAATGGTAGGAGACTAAATAAACATTATTTTGGCTAGAATATATCTAAATGTAATTAGTGGGTGGAAAAATGTGTCTAGTTTAACTCTGCTGCCCCAGGGCACCATAGTGTGAAGCAAGAGCTCTCCCAATCCCTTAATGCTGCTCAGGATTTTCAGTCTTGGGAGATTCCCTGGGATTTTCTCACCTGCTATAAATTTACTTTGCCTTATGTGGCTTAGCTTGTCCATGTACGATTTTAAATCAGGTGTTGACTGTTATGTTTTCTGCCAAGTTGTTTTTTATTTATGACAATTAAAGAGCAGAAAGAAAGTTAAGGCACTAAGCTGGTTTTTAGAGCCAAAGCCCCTTTCATTGTCAGGAGATATGATGTGCTCATGGTGCTGCTTACATCCTTTTGGGGCAGGGGGATGTCGTTCCATGCTAGTTTTGTAATGTGCTTTAAATCCAGTAAGATTTGCTTCTGCAATCTCTTTGATTTTATTTTGTTTTTAAGGTTTGCTCTGTCAGGAATGGATATGGAGCAAAGAGACTATGACTCACGGACAGCCCTGCATGTGGCAGCTGCAGAAGGTACTGTCTCCTCACACCCCGTTTGCTGTCTGTCTTGTCTGCTAGCTATAGAACATCCTTGCTGTCTCTGTGCGTACCTGCTTCTGTCTGGACAAAAATGGATATGTAGAAGTACATGCACTCACAAAGCTGCTTTTCCTGTAGGACACGTGGATGTTGTTAAGTTTCTCCTGGAAGCGTGCAAAGTGAATCCTTTCCCCAAAGACAGGTGAGTGTTTTTATTGCTGGTTTGGAGGAAAGATGCTCCATAACACACTTCCCTAGTCCCCTGAGGAGAGGTGCCTGCCAAATAAGAGTGGAATGTATTGAGCCCCTCCACTGAAGTGGGGAAATGGGATCCCAGTGGTTCTCTGTAGGTTCTGCAGACTGAGCAGGAATGAAAATTGAACCACTAAACCCATTATTTCAAAGGTTATGCTCGCTTAATGAAGTTCACAATTACTGAACTGAGTGTGGTCTGTGTGCTGAACTATTAGTGCAGTACGTAAATAACTGTGGTGCTTTTTGGCTTTGTGCTGATGTTAAAAACACTCTGCTGCTTTTTGTAGGTGGAATAACACTCCTATGGATGAAGCTTTACATTTTGGACACCATGATGTTTTTAAAATTCTTCAAGAATATCAGGTCCAATACACGCCATCAGAGGATAACAACGACGGGAAAGAGAACCGAACGGTTCATAAAAATCTGGATGGCTTACTATAATCATCTTCAGCTAGATCCTAAGAATCCAATCACTTACCTATTTAATTGTGGTATGCATAAGTAATGAAGAGCGTGTGTGTTTCTATCTGATAGTGGTATATATTTTACAGAAGTCTCTGTTACTTCAGTGTTACGTTACAGGAGTTTCTATACGCACAGGACAAATCCAATCTCTTCAAAAGAAACAAAACCAACTAAGAATCTCCCTCCATAATGTGAGCAATATTACCTCATGCTGCATATAATTGATGTATAAAAATATTTAGCTGTTGTTGGCTTTACTGTGCACTACTTAATTTATTTTTGTGTTCTGTGTGAACTCTAGTCTGTGGTCAGGAACTTTTCTGCTGATTTTTTTTTTTTTGTTTCTTTAGCCCTTTGTTTCCAGTATGGCTAGGACGAGCCAGAGTACTGTCAGGTATGAGCGTCAGTGAGGTTTTTTGAAAGCTGAGGATGCTGATGTAGATTTAAGCTGGGTGTGTTAAGTAAGGATCTGCACTCATCTTTGGGAAAAACATAGAAAAAAGAATTCCACACAACCTTGTTTACATGATATAAATATCACAGAGTATATAGGTGACACTTGTCGTTGGTCTAGGCTTGTTCTTAGAGATAGTCTTGTCAGGGAATGTGTTCCAAGGTTTGTTTGACCAAATGGCGTAGGGGAATGTGACTTGTAGCTCTGGTGTGTAGTGGGATTTTTGTCTTGGGAGCGTTTCTCTCAGTTCCCTTTGTCTTGCCTCCCTCCTCTCTCTCCATGTTCAGCTGCTAAAGTACTTCCCTGTGGCCGGGGAACGCGGGTGCTTCCACTCCATGCAGGTGGTTCCTTGCAGGTCTATTTGCACTGCCCCTGGGGGGCTGACAGGTGCTGCTCCTGCTGGCTGCACCAGGAGCCAACCAGGGCAGTGAAGTGCTTGAAAGGCAAAGAACCAAACCAAATACTACATGGCAATCCGAGCTCATTTAGGCTTGTAGTCAGGAACACGGGTGGAGTGAAACAGCTTTAAGGAGCATAGAGCCAATCGAAACAGGAGCAGAGCAGGAGATAAGCCAGGTTCTGGGGTAGGTTCCCTTCTTGCACTGCCATCAACCAGGGAGCAGGATATTGCATCACTGGGATTCCAGGAATACAAGTAAGTCAATGCCTTCTGTGGTGAATGGTGGCATTCATTGTCTTGCCACTGAAGCCAGCATGGCACGTGCCCTTTTGTGGAAAATGTAGATGCAGGTATTTGTAGTTCACAGAAGTCCAATATCGCCACAGCTCCTGTCCCATGTACAATTGCTTCTGCCAGGAGTGTGGCATTAAAACCTCAGAAGTGCACAGTCACTTCAGATATTCACCAAACACTACAGTTGTTGGATGTAGGCAAGGATTTTAGCACAAGAGTTTTAGGCAGGAATCGTTTAGCACATGGAAAAGGAGATTGTGCTTGAGAATTGTGTATATGGTGAGTTTTATCCTAGCACATCGTGTACAAGTCATTAGTAGATCCCAGAGTTCAAATTTTCTGTGTTTTGGCACCAGAATCTCCTGAAAGAATGCCCAAATTCTTCCTAGAATGGCCCAAGCACTTTATAAAGATGATCTGAACCACATTACCTTCCTTTAGCAATGAGTACACTAAGGCTTGGAGAGAAGGAACTTCTCCAGAGCGACCCAGCAGGTCAGTATAGTTGAGAATAAATCCTTTCAAGTTCCTGTACAGTCTCTTGTTGAAATGCCATACTGCCTCCCTGCAGGGAGGATGAGCCACATGGAAAAGTGCTTGGTACTCATCACAAGCAGTGACTGTCTTCATCATGATGAAATCTTGTACAAGTCTGAAAGTCTAAAGCCCCTCAAATAGCATCTCGAAGCTGGCTGGCATGGTTATCAAACACTTTTTCTCAAGAATCCTCCTGTTCTTAAGCTGGTTGGGTTTGATTTTCAGGTTTTTGATTTTTTTGGTTTGGTTTTTTTTTTCATTCTTCTGAAGATCAGCTATTTTTCTGAAGGCTTTAAACCCATTCTCTTCACATCCTGCGTCATCCCTGTTGTAACCAAGAACTAAATGAAATGGCCTCTGGCTCTTTGTTGAGCCACATCAGTCACTGGGTAGCACAAGGCAACAGATTTTTGGGCTTCAGTGTAAAGGAGTATTTTCAGATGGATCCTAGTTCAGAATTATGAATTTCAGTGCTAATCTTCCCTATTTTGCCCCTATTACAACACATTCTTTAGCTTCTCAGAAAAATACCTGATTTAACTGTATTTAACTGGCATTGCGTTGTTCAAACTGGCATTTTTGAACATAGATATATTATATAGTGCACATGATATAAACAAACCAAAACCAAAAGAAGGATTTTAACTGAGCTACCATTGAAGATCATAGCTGTCCCTAAACTCAGTGCTTTCATAGCGAGTGCTTTTAGCCAGTCTTAGCTTCAGTGCATTTTTGCTGGTTAGTTTTAGTATTTTCTCATTGTGAGAAGATGGATTATTTTGTAATGTCCAATTCAGCGACGCAGCTACTTAGACATGGCGTTATTTATAAATATAAATATATGCAGTACATTGGTTTGGCTGTTTATCATTCATGACACTGACACGTAGATTTTACAGTAAATAGCTTTTGGTTCTCTTACCCAACGCTGACTTCCTTATGCTCCAAAGAAGATTCCCCCACTCCTTTGTTTTTATGTCATATATGTTTCTTCTGTATCACAACCTAAAATCGTTCAGCTAACTTAATGCTTTGTACTCAGAAATATTGTGGTAGTCTTAGCATTAATTAGCCTATCTTTGTGAACAAACTGTATTGTACCAGATTTATTTTTTTTTTTTTTGCTTCAGAGCTGGACTATCCGTGACTATACTTACTGGCAGTGTACTTCTGGTCATTGTAACTGACTGGGCTGATCTTGACTTTTAGATTCTGTATTGTGGGGACTAGACAGTGATGAATGTATTTCTAGCAGTTTCCCATGAATGAATCTAAACTTGAGCTGTACTGGTTCTGAAAATGAAAGTTATTTATTTTAAGAAATAAAATCCAGATAGTGTTGCTTTTTACAGCATAATAAATGGAAATACCAAGATGATGGTGGTGCTGGTGGGTTTTATTGGTTACCTGTGGGACTGCCATTGAAGTGTAAGTCTTCAGTTGTGGGAAGGCTGTCCTGGTCATTTCCTGCTCTGGTCATTTCCATTGTGCAAAGCATACAGGAAATTGGAATGAATTTCTGTAATGTAGCATTTTTCTGATTTTTGTAGATGTTTATTTTGAAACACATTTCCAGAGCTGTGTCCTTTCACTCGCTGCTTTTTGTTAATGCTGGAATTCTGGCCAGGTACTCTGAACAGGTCTAGCTTTCTCTTGACTTACTGCTATCCTTCGCCACACCAGCAGTTTCTTTCCTTTGTTATTCTTCTGACTGGACAGTTCATATAAAAGCCTGACAAATGTGAGATGAGGGATTTTGTCACTTACTAGCCCCCAAGAAAAACAGCAGTGGTGGTCCAGCTTGGTAGCCCACAAAGATCAGCCATAGATCAGTTATCCTACAGGGGACTCAAATTAGAAATTTAAATTCAGTTTATTGAAGTTCCTGTGAGGATGGAAACAAATGAAGTGATACAAGCAGTAATAAAAAAAAGTTAACAGTCAACTTCCAAGAACTCTGGTGCAGACACACCTGCAACAATGCAGAGAATTAAAAGCATCAATACTGCCTTGGGCTTCAGAGCTGTAACTGTTTAGTTGCACAAACAAGTTTACAATGAGATACAGAGTAGTAAAATACTGACTGGCACACCCACTTTATAATAAAAGTAGCAAAACACAAGAGAGAGGACAAAAGTGGCAACTGACAGTTCCACTGTCCAGTTATTTATTTAAAATAGATAAAAGAAGATTCTGTTGAGGAAAAAAATCACTGCTTCTGGAACTACTGGCTATGGAAAGACCAACCTGGGAATAAGGCCACTGCTTTAAGTCCTACAAAAATCAAGTGTAAAAGTAATGACTCATAGAACAAGAATACAAAGCATAGCTCAAAAACCAACTTGATTTTTATATTAGCAACAGCTACACATTCAGCTACTTACAGTAAGGTAAAAGCATTAAGTCATTTCCTGTAGCACTGTTAATCTCAGTAACCCAGGGCACCAAAAATAGGTCAGTTTGCAATCAATTCTTTTTAAATAAGTGTTGGCAATGCTTTCCTTTACATATATGTGTTACACGCTCTAGGTTCTTTAATTTTTCTTTGAAGCTTTTGCTGGGGCACATCAGATGTCTTGGGCACAACACACCAAACTGAAGCAGTCCTTTTTTTCCCAAAGAGCAGCTGCTGGGTCTGGAGGAGCCTCTGGAGGTCACCTTGTCCACCCCCTGCTCAGGCAGGGCCCCCTGCAGTGGCTGCCCTGTTCCTGTACCTGGACAGATGGGATGCAGCACGAGTGCTCTGCAGCCCCTCTGCTCAGCTCTGTGCTAATTAGCAGTCTGCACTAATAGGAATCCTTAGAGAGAGAGCAGCTGCCTAGAACAGACTTGGCCCTTAACTGCAAGCTGTTAATTGCCTTTATACGGGTGGAGGAACAAACCCACTCCTGCTCTGGTGGGAGCACAGCTTCATCCTTTAAGTACTGCAGACTGCATATCCTGCAGCCATTGCTCAGGATAAACTTTAACTTCTTCACTTCCCTGTGCCTTACCCCTAATTACAAAACCATTTCATTATCAAAGCCAGTAAAATGTTTTAACTATTCAAATTAATAGTTAAATAAAGGCCATGGTTCATAATGCATGAGAAAACCAAGTTCCATTCCACTTGTTATAACCTACATGAGGGTCTGTACTATTGCAAAGACAGGGGTGACCAGATCCTCACCTTGGCAGATTAGACACAGTAAATAAAAACATATTTCAACCCATTCTGCAGTCTTCCAAGAGGAGATTCTGATTTTGTCTGATGATTGCAGTCTGCAGAGGCTTTAGTCTTGATTATCCACCTTGGGTTGCAAACTCAGCACGTGCCAATGCAGCTTGAAGGTGGTGTCCTAAGAAATGCTCTTTTTGAGAAAGATTGTGCTAAACATCCAACACAAGATTGTGCCTTGTGAAAACTGTGAAAACAAAACGCAGGTAACATTTTGGGCTTCTGTTCTCTCATGGGCCATGCTAAAAGAGGAAGAGCTAAAAGCACAGCAACCTTCAGCAGCAAATGGATTTGGTGTGGCGTGTTATCTGTACCCCTTTTGTGATGTAGACCAAAATTCAAGGTGTAAGCTTTCTGAACAGAACCTCTGCAACAGAACCAACTTTTCTTTGAAGCCTTCCATGAACAGTCAACCATTTTAGATATTTAACCAATTCCTTCAAACAACAAATGCATGCTTCTCCCATCAGCTGTCGTTGAGGAGCTCATATTCCCTCGCCTCTTCCTTCACTCTGGCACGGTATCTTGCTAATAAAACAAAGATGTGCATGGTATATTGGCAATTAAAGATATGCATGTAAGGAGGCTGCTGGGGCTGCTGTTGTTCATATTCCCATTAGCTAAAATTGCTGCTGGACCTTCAGGCCGAGAAACCAAAGAAGTGAAGTGTTGTCACCAAAGCACTGACTGCAGCACAGGATGCGTGAAGCGAATTGGCCTTGGCCGTGCTAATGATGCAGGGAAAGCTCAGGCAAAACTCAGAGCTGAATATGTGTACACATCTGCAAGGAGAAAAGGAAACCTCCATTACACAGGCCCAGCCCTAGTTCTCAAATCTTTGTGTGACCAAGTTCTGCCCCATTCACACCTGATTCACATCTTAGGATTCAGCTGCTCAGTGTGAGGATCGCTTTAATTTGTTTCTTTTTCTGAAGCACACCCTGTGAGGATAGCACTGCTCTGTTACCAGGCAGTACCTCACCAGCATTGGCAGGGCAGCACTTCCAAACTGCACTGCTGCTCAGGGCCCTCCCCACACAGACCCCACCAGAGGCTCTGCAGGGATACCCCCTCCTCCCTTCCCATCTTCCCTCCACCTGCAAGGCACACACAGGAAGCTTTGCTCTCCTGTTCTTCACCCCTCTCCCTGCAGACGCATGGCAAAGACAACTGCTGGCAGGCCCAGTCTAACTCTGGATCCCCAGCTTTTCCTATGCCTGTGAAGAGAGGTTCTCAAGTGTTTGTTTAAGTGTCTGAGGTATGTCTGAAGGGCGGGGGGGGATGGGAAAAAAGCAAGTTCTGGCTCAGCCCTCCTGGTCCAGGCCGGCTCATGGTCCCTACCACAGTATCGATCTCTGCGGGGCCCACCATCCGAGACACCTCGTCAAACTCCTCGGCAGACATGGGCAGCAGGTTCTCTGGAGACTGCAGCCTGGAAGGGTGGCTGATGGAGAAGAGCAGGGATTAACTGTCACTAAAGAAATGAGGCACACCTGGGCTACCCTGTCTGGCTCCAAGGCCTGAAGGGCCTCTAACCAGGCCTCTTGTGAAGACCAGGCTTTGCAAAGCCAGCCTGGATTTAAATGAAAACTCAGATTACTCTGAGGGGTGCACATCCTAACCAAAGAAGTCCAACAAGTCTTTGTGAATGTGCTTTTCAAGAAATTTCTAGCCAGTACAACTCCCTGCATGTTTCTAGGGTTTTTACCTAAAAAAAGTTTTGAACACAGCAGTGCATTAACGTGCTGCGATCAGATTCTCCAAGTGGAAAGACTTGACAGGGCACCTACAGCTTAAATAGTATGAAGAGATATAAACTACAGCTAAAATCTCATGATCAGTTCTTAAAAATCCAGTATTTTTGTGAGAACTTACACTTCAGATACAGAGATTAACTCAGTCTTGATGTAGCCGTTTCCCTTGGGACCATCCAAATCCATTGGCTCTGGTGCTTCAAGGAGAGAAAAAAAGTTTGTGGGGTTTTTTTTCAGCAAGTTTACGTCACATTTTCATCTTTATTGTACCAAAAATACAGCCCGTGACCCAGATAATGTGCAAGTCTCCCTGTCATGCATTTTACAGCACTATGGTTAATTTATTCCATTTTTAGTCAGTTTTTCCTGTTCTCTCATAGAAAATGCAAAGAAACCTCTCCTATAACCAGTCATGGGTCAGGGCTGTCAGTGGGAACCTACATTTCTGGAACAGCCCATGGGCTCATGTGACAGCTGAGCTGGAGGGTGAGCAACAATTATGGGTTTCAGTTTTTGGTCTGATTAGGTCTCATGTTGTGCCTGTTTAAAAACAGACCTTAAACATGTAAACATGTCCCTGTAAACACGGGACAGGCTGCCAAGGCTTTCCGGCCAAATGCTCCCTTTCTCTGCACACCACAGAAATTGTGCAATGCCCCAGCAGCTCAGGAACAACCAGGCAAGCTGAAAGGTGTGAGCCCCACGTAGCACTCACCCTCCTTAGGCCTGGAGTAGTATTTGCCAAAGGCATTGTCTTTGGGAATATTCGGGTACAGGAATCGCAGCGGGTTCTCGGGAATGTTTTCGGCTGCCATCACTTTGTAGTTGCGGATGATGTCGGGGAAAGTCACGGCAGAGAGCTCCTTCTTGGTGTAGGGCTCTACTGAGTGGAACTGCACCTCTGCAGAGGAGAGAAGCAGCAGTTCTTAAAGCTGGTTTCAGAGGTTTTTTTCTGAAAGTGTCCAGAAGAGCTGCAGCCACTCCCACAAATGCAGAGTTCCCATGAGCAAAAGCCTCGCCTGGACAACACCTACAGTGGTGCAGGAAGTATTTAATGCCTGTCCAAGGGAGCATCATTGTTTTGTGGGGTAGGAAGGCATGGGGGGGATAGCACACAGCAATGGCTCTTGGCATGTTTTGTATTCAGAATGACTGGTGTGACTTGTCCATGGAAATTAACTTCAATATTTCATTAAGTAATTTAGGTTGTGCTGCCTTTTTAACCTTCTTCCAAATTATGTAATTCAAACTCTGCTGCCTGGTAGGAAGTTTGATCCAAATACACCACCTGAGGCTTTTATGAATCATCAAGAGAGACACAGAAGCCTTCTTCCTGAATGCTCCAAATACCATCAACCTTCTTTTGCTTAACTTTAGGATGTCTCAGGTATGAAGGCAGCAAAGGGAAAGAAGTCACCCAAGTCAGCGGTTTCTCTTCCACCTGCTGCTGGTTTTGGGCTCATCAAAGTGAAGTGTCAACAGCTGCCCCACACTGGCAGGTGGGGCTGTGTAATGAGGGTGGTAAAGGGAGAGCCCTAACTGGGTACAAGGGAGGTTTTAACTTCTTGTAGCTCTGATGCCTCCAGGCTTCCTTAGAAGAGGATGAGAAACTAGTCCAGCTCACTGAAGAAGCAAGCTCTTGTTGATCCTTTTGGACAAGGGGAGGAAGGAGAACTACTTGGAAAATGAGGTGAGTCTGTAATTTACCTAGGGGAAGTGTGGAAGGAAGAAAAGCTTCATTTAGGTTTGTGTATGCTGAAGGCTGGGAGAGAGCTTAAGGAGGCAGGGAAGACAGTCCAGGCAGTTTTTCCCACCCAACTTCCAGGCCAGAAGCAGGACCTGGGAAGTGCTACTTGTCCTAGTTGAAACCTTGATCAATTCATTGTGTGGTTTGAGTTACCCCAAGTATGGTGTGTCCCTGCTATTGCTTATGTTGTGCTGGTCCTCAGGGTGGAAGACAAGGGCATAAAGACTTCTTGTTCTGATGCAAGCAGATCAACAAAGGTTCTCTGTTGCTGACTTACCATTCTGAGATTCCTCTACCCAGGTAAAGGTGATTGCTCCCTCCTTGCTGCTTTCACTGAATCTCAGCAAGAATGTTCCTGGGCTCTGGTCCTTCAGCAGAGCACGTTCTCTCTCTTTGCTGATGAAGCCCACAATGCAGCTGGAATGTTGAAAAGAAAGAGCTGAGTCCACTCCCCAACATAAAACCTAAGCTGTGCTGGGCTAGCTAGGAAAACTAAAAAGCTTTCCTCACTTAAAAGAGCTTAAGGTTCTGGTGAAAGCCTCACAGGCAGCTTTGTCCTGTGAACAGCTGGCAGCAGGACTGACTGGCTGCAGTCAGGTGGTGATTCATGCCTCCTGGCAGCCATGAATCACCACAGCTTCCCTCAGCACTCTCACTTCAGTCTGGAGGTTTATACAAACATCTTTCCGAACTTGGAACAAAACAGATTGTCCATTTTGCTGTCAAAGCTGGGCTGTGGGAGCAGAAGTGAAGTTACACGCATGTAACAGGGTCAGGTCCCAGTTAGCAGTTAGTTTTTACTTCAAAAGTATGCTAAGGAACAATTGCTTCTCCTTTTTGGCTGATGAAACAAACTTTGCAAGCTGCCTCTTACAGGTGCAGGGTTTGCTTTGAGCCTTGAGCATGTTTTCTACAGGAATTATTAAACTTCTGTGACTTATTCACTGTGTTAAGAAATTGTTACTGCATGGACAAGGAGGCTGGTGTGGTAATTCTAAGAGATTGATTGATCTGGACAGGTACTGGGAAAGGAGTTGTTCAAGTCAGGACGAGGGTCTAACCCTGGCCAAGCCCCAGCTGTTTGGTTTTGGTTGGTTTGTGGGTTGGTATTTTGCTTCTGTTGTTTCTTGTTTTTTCCCCAGAGGTTTTCTCTGCTTCTTATTCCTCAAAATACTCCATCAATAATGACTTTTTGAGTACTATGACTCTCCTTGTGTGCATTAAGTTAAGGAAAGTGGGTTTTGCACAAAAACCCACTAAACCATCATAATTCTGCTTAGAATTTCAGATGCTGTAAACTGCCTTGTTTTATGGGGTTTGATTGGTGAATTTTGTGGGGATTTTGGTTAAAATGCCACACTTCAGGTAACAAATGTGTTCAGGAGTCAATGTCCTGTGTACAAGCAAAGTCTTTCACCTTCCTATCTCTCAAGTATGAAGAAAGGCAAGCATTCCTGAGGTTGTATTACTTACTCTTTGGTATCCAAGGGGAGTCTCTGCTATTCAAGCCTGTACCAAATCCACATGTAATCCCAATCCTAAAACAGCCACAATGCTTCAGGAATGGTGACAAATAGTCCCACTGCACTGCATCTCCCCTCAGCAAAGAAGGGGGGAGGTTTGAGACAGGGAAGCAAGGCTTGTCCTGCACAGGGCTTTGACAGAACTCTCCTGGAGCTGGGGGGTAAGAATGTGAGGCCCACTGCTGAGTGTAGCAAGGCAAAGCAATCCTGCTGCCGTAGCTCCTGCAGAAGTGGGGGACACTAGGATGCTCCACTAGGGTGAGTGTGCTGCTTGATGAGGTTTCATAATGTGGCTAAAGTAAATACACAGGATTGTGACTTTGGATAAGCCTAGTTTGGGCAGAATTGCTTCCGAAATCGGAAATCCCGGAATGAAAAGTTTACTAAACCAGTATTAAAGGGCAAATGGAACTGTGTGCCCATCTGGCAGAGTCCTTCTACTTCATAATACTCTTAAGATCAGTGAAGACTGCTGGGATCTGAGCACACGGTGCAGGCACAGGCATTCTGAGTCTGGCTGCTGCCACCTCCAGGCAGCTCACAGTAACTCTCTTCGGGCAGGGAGTTTGGGTTTTGGGTTTTTAAAAGGGCTATCACTATGACTTATACCTTCTTGTGCGTCAGCATTTCTTGGCTATGTTCTAGGATGTGCAAAGAACCGATTTACAGTGGGAGCAGAGGCAAAACAAAATCTAATCTAACATTCAAAGCCCTGCTCTGTGACTTAAATGGGACAACTTGGTCATATGATATTCTTACTTTTAGCAGTTGTCTCCATCAAAAGATTCCTCACTACTAGAATTCATTTGCTTCAGATTTTTCTGGTTTCAAGATCCACCCTCTGCACAAAGAACCTCCCAACGTGAGGGTGCAACTGCTAAAAGTGAGGTCTGAGGCAATGACCACATCTTTAAATTCACTCAGGTCTTACCCATCATTCCAGAGACACAGGAGATGTTTCTTAATAAGCTCCAGGATTCCCTCAATCCACAGCCAAAAGGGGAAATTTTTATCATTTATATTTTCCTGAAATTCAGAATATGGAAAGACAGGCAGGGCAGAGGGAAGAACAGGGATGATGAGACATGAGTTTTTTTAAGCAGAGAGTAAAGCGAGGTTTTCAATCCTGACACTGTCTATTTGTTCTTGTGTTTTTTCCCTTTTTCTTTCTCCCCACCCTCCCCATATTTTCTTATGACTCTTTTCGTGTCTCTCCATTCCAGAAGGACAGGAACTATTGGTAATAAAGCACGTACTAAATCTTTAGGCCAGAGGCAGTATGAGAAAAACACTTGTCTTACCCTCCAGCAATGTGATCCATCACCTCTCACATGCAACAACTGGTCTAAGAGCACATAGAAGGCTCTTGTTCCTGCCTGGCTGCTATCTCTATTGGAGTTGTTGGACATGCAAACCCACGCCATTGGGGTTTCTGACTGGGCTGGCTAGCAGAAGACCTTAGAGACGCTTTCTGTTGAGACCTGGATCTCAATGTCTCATAAGGCATCCCTGTCAATGAATTTGAGTGCTTCTACTAGGTCACCAGAGGCTTGCTCTTGCCCTGGAATCTGCTCCTGGTTGCTGTCATCTCTTACTTAGGGTCTAAAGCTGAAAAAAATGTGAAGAGTCCTCCTTGCTTCAGCCAGGGTTGTGAAATTCCATGATGTGGCTTTCTGTCATTATATTGACCCTCTTGGCCACCTCGTGTTAAACCTCATCCTAATCCAGTCTACCCTGGTCTGGGAAATGTCCTTCACTAAGATACAGAAGAATTGTTCATCTTGCTGCTTATTTTGTTTGCATTTTCTGTAATAGTCAAAATGGAGAACTATTCTATTAATAGCAGCTACATTAATAATAATGGAGATGTTGTGTTTAAAAGATACATTTTTATTTTTCCTATCAAGTATACATGAAACAAAAATAGTCTCAAAATCATCTTCTCATTGCCATTGCAAGCCCTTTTTCCTCCTGCTGCTACTTTAACCTCACCACCAAAACCTCCCATGACCATGTAAGGTCTAGAATAATTAGGGGATGCTACTAGAAAAGTAGGCACCTTGGGGGGGAAACAAATAAAAAAAGCCCAAACAAAACCCACAATAAAGTAAGATCAGATCCCTCTTCTATCTCAGTTCTTAAAACTGTGTGCATACCTTGCAGAATCTTGTCCAAGGAATAAGGGCATCCTGAGATCCTCCATTTGTTGGCCCTGAACACAATAAATTTGACTTCAGTCATGTTTCATAAGTTACTTAAATAAGGCTGAAAGTACTTGGAAAACCAAGTTCTGAGTGTTTATTTGGAAGTTAGCTGTTGGGCTAAGAAAGAAAAGGAAGGGCAGGCTGCTGTGTTTTCACAGCTACTGCAGGGGAAGTTGCAAAGTTCCCCTCTGGTAAGTTTTACACAAACCTGTGTGAGCAGCCCTTGTGTAATGGGAACCAATCCATCCTGACACTTTCTGTGCTGTGCTGCACCAAACACTAGCCAGCTATAAAATGCTTCCAGGAGGGAAACTGAATCTTTGCACAGTTCTTGCCAGCCCAACAAGAATACTGCAGCCCACAAGTTCCTCTGCAGGCTCAGCAGACCCTGCAGTATCTGTCTGAGATTAAGCACTTTCCTACCTTGATTCTGGTGATTTGCAGGCTTTTGCCCAGAAACTCTCAACTCCTAGGTCTACCCCAACCACAGACTCATCTTATTCCTGTTGCAGTTGTTTCCCTCAGCCTTGTTTTTTGTCTCCACAGTGTTTCAGAATCATATCCAAAACACAAAGAAAAGTCCTGTGCTGAGCCTACAGTAGCTGGAGCTTTGCAGCCCCTAACTGTAGTCAGAGCCAAATTCTTCCCATTAAAGATCATGCTATGGCTTCCAGTAAATATGCTTTTCTCTGTCATTTTTCTAAAAATAAACTGGGTTAGGGAGCTTGTTACTGATACTGCTAGTGTTGAGAGATCAAGATTTTGTCAACTTTTACACTGCAAAAGCAGCAACCAGGTTGTACCCTAGCACCCTGCTGGATCTGTCTCCTTGCACTGAGGAATCCTGAATATACAGTGTTCAGCAACCAGGATTTTCTTCAGCTGGGTGATGTTTTTATCTGTAGAGATAAGATTTAAGCAGCAACCCTACTAGATCTCAACAAAATCCCTGTAGTTCTGAAATGCAAATTTGCCACAGAAATGTATCTCTGGTCTCTGTATGTTGGTTAATTAAAGAAAAAAAATTATTCTCCTTGTAGAAATTTGAAAAGTAATCTAATGAATTAACAGCTTTTTGTCAGATCTTCTGTCTTGGGGAAGTTAGATAGTGGAATGCTGTACTTGCCACCTAGACACACTAACCTCAAATACCTTTAAATGTAACTTTTTCCTGAGACTTAAGGTTGATGAAATATACTGAATCAATAAAATTTTTTATATAGAGTCCACTGTGCAAAATCAGTAGCAGTGTCAAGTGCCCTGCCTATTCAGGCAAACTGCAAGGAGTTTGGAAACAAAACCCATGGCTGATGAGGCTTTTATTAAAGCCTCATCATGTGGGAGATAATTCGATTTGATATCCTTTAGCAGCTTCATAGTGTTTGCATGCTGATACTGCAAATGTGTTTATGCAGAGTGAATCCCCACTGTAGCTGGGGGCTTGCATGAAGTTAAAATGAAGGGAGGTGGATTTAAAAACAAAACCCAAGAGATGCCAAGAAACATCCACTTCAAGGACTGACTAAACATGAGTGTTACTTCAAAAAGCAGAAGTAGGCCCAGTCTGTGTTGCTCTAATGCGTGAAAGTCCGAAGTTGGAACTTTATATTTTTTTCATGACATGATCTCATTTACAAATTCTGCCGTACCAAAAAGTGGAAAATGCTTCATTGCTACAAAGTTATATTGTATGAGGGGAAAAGCTGTGAGAGGAAAGGAAAACTTAAAATGAGCTGCAGGAAAAGGTGCAGAACTAGCTGCAATTCAAACAGGTCATCTGTGATGAAAGCAGACCTTACCAAGAAGCTTCTCTCCCAGCATGCTCAGCTGATCTGCATTAAGTCCTCTCTTCGTTACAGAAGAAAACTGCCAACTCAGAACATCAGAAAGCTTAGACCACTTTGCACAAGGTGGATTCAGAAAGAAGGACAGGTTCTAGAATGGAAGAGAAAAATACAGCCTATAGTTAACAAACATTAATTTTGGAATGCCACTTGCATTTTTGTGTTGCCAGAACAAACTCCATATTTAAGAATGGCTGTCAGCTTGAGACAACTCTGCAGAAGCAGGCAGCTATTCCTCCAGGCACTCTTTACCAGGACAAACAACCTCTGGGGCTCTGGATATGTCCTCTCCCAGCAGGCAGAATTGCTGGATTACTCAAGTGCACTATAATTGAGTTCTCTGAATGTTCATTTGGCTTCTCACTGTGTGCTGTATATCCTGAATACATGTATACTACCCTTATGTGGGTTTCAAACATTGCTGTTTAGGTCAGGGAAGTCACTGCCCCTCTCTACACCAGAACTCATTAAGAGTCATCTGCAGAGCTAAAATGCAGCAGCCACTTGCAAACAATGCTTGAAAATTAGACATAGTGCCTGATAAAACATGTTTTTCTTGCAAATACCTTGGGATCAGTAGACAGCATGTTGAACCACAAGATAGAAGCCCATCCACTGGGAAGCTGGCTCACATTTGAGATCACAACTATGGGAAGGGATGTGGTCTGAAAGGGGCACAAAAGGAAACATGTCAGGTTACTCTGTACTGTTGCCACAATCCTCCTTGAGATTATCCACAAACCCATTTCTGTTTTAATTCCCTGCTTGCATAATCTTTACTTTTTCAACAGAAGTTTGTATGTAGGGGAGAAAGTATGATGAAATACTGGAAAATCTTGGGTGATTTTTGTCTAATAAAGACTTTCATTTAGTGTCAGTTACGACAGCACTGATAGTGACAGTGGAGTTCATAGCAGACTGCTTCTGAAATGTTATCAGTTGGTTATCAACAACCCTGTTGTTTAAGCCCTCTAGGTATCAGACACATTGCAAAGCACATCTATTCTTATTTACCTAGAGATCCGACAGAATTCTCTGTCTGTGTCTGTACAGAGTTGTTGTGAAGTGTCATTCCCATAATTTGAAGTAACTGAAAGTACTTCATATCCCAGTACTTGGGGAAAAAAAAAAAAAAAAAAAGAAGAGAGGAAAAAGCTAAGATTGTCAGCATGAGTGACACACAGGAACTGAAGTCCATCTGTTTGATCTAAGACTTACCTCTAGGTCTATTACCAAACCAGGCTGGCACAGTTGTGTCTCAAAACTCAGAGAGTGAAGCTCTTCTGTTACAATGAGAGGACCCTTCAAAAAAAACCACAACCTTTCAGGGACTGAAAATTCCTAGGGTGAAGTAATAGGACATTATCATGGGGAAAACCCTTTTCTGCCCATGGTCACGTATTCTAGATCTCAGTAAGAGCTTACAAGTCAAAGTCAAGTGACAGTGCTGACTTCCTAAAACTGCCTCTCCAGGCACAGTTTTTGGGGGTTTTTTTTGTGGCTACTACCTATAAGCCAAAGAAAAATCTGTGCTTGACAGGAAGCCCCGTTAAAGGCAGATGCCAGTGTGGGAGAGTCCTTCCCTGCCATTCTGGCAGTAGTTCTCCTTGCAGACTCTTCCTACATGGATCACTTTGTAGAAACACTGAACTCCTCTCCTATGATCTCTCATCCCACATGTGTCTTCATGGGTCAGAGCAGAGAGCACTGCCTTAAATGAATGCCTTGTTAGTATTATGCTATAACTTTACAAAGGGAAGGTTAGTGCTGCTTACCTCATTTGTTCTGCTCCCTGTGTTTTTCTGTTCTTTCAATTGCTGCAAACGAACAAAAAACCTGTCACTTGTTTAAGGCAGCCACAAATGGAAGTGGTAGAGGAGGGCTGCATGCTCCACTTGCTCAACTGCATGCAAATTTGCTGCAGTAGTGTCTGATTCTATTTGGTTCTAAGCTGTGGGAGCCAAAGGATTAAACTGTAGGTAACTACTACCCTTGTATAAACTGTTCATCTGTGAAAAGATATTGCTCAGTTATGATGCAATGCCCTTATGCAAGAGGCCTTTTAAGAACAGAAGCAGTATGAAATCAGGATCAGATGGAATACTGGCTTATTAAAGTAGCCATCTGAATCAGTTGATAAACTCTAGACAGCCTCGTTTCTGGACAATGAAGGTAGAGTTCCATGTTCCCTGGCTGTGGACCTGCATTTCTCCTTTCCTGTTGTAGTGATGGAACCAATCTGTCCCCTCACAATCTGAAGATCACAAGTGCCATACAGTCTGCCAAAGGCACTGGCTTTCTTGAAGCTATGTACTCTTTCACAATTTTCATCTTCCAGACTCAAAGCTCTTTAAACTATTCCAGATTTCCCTACCTATAGATCTTCCTCTGAAAGGCCCAAACTAGCCTTTCTAGGTTTTTTAAATTCCTTCTCCAAAGAACTCATTGCAGCATAAGCTGTATGGCAGCAAATACTTTTGTTCACATTCCTCAGTGACAAGCAATCACAGTTTGATTGAAAAAGGCAAAATATTTTAAGAAGGACAGAACAAAGAAAAAGAAGAGATAATCACAGTTCCTCTTTACACAAAAATGATGACTTCAATAACAAAAGCAATTGCTGTTTCCTTCCTACCATGCTCTACTACAAAATTAAGTGCCTGTATCAGTAATAGAAATAAAAAACCAACCCCCTACCAAGTGCCTGAATTCTGCTGCTAGACTTCCATTAGTAGATTCTTCCATGTTCATTACTTTTGTGTTTGTTCCCAAAATATTAAATTTCCTGAACCTACACAAAGAGAGAGAAAATGTAATTCAATCTCACATTCACTGAAAGAACCTGACGTTAATATATCAAACTCTGATCCACATACCCTTTGACTGAGCTCTTCTCAGTTACATCTCTGTCAAGAAAAAGAAAAAAGACAAAATAATCTTTTAAAGATTCTGCTGCAGACAGAAAATGTGCATGTTTTAGTAGCTGACAGAGCTGACTGAGAACTGGCAAAATGGTTTTTGTGAAATTCTTGTGCAAAAGATGAGGAAATTGGTTCAAGCAGTCAAAATAAATATTGTGCTACCCAGCCTGTATTTTACTGAGGCTTGATATTGCTATGGGGGCTTTATAATCAAAAGAAGTTCTTTCTTTTACTATACAGATTCTACCTCTTCCTCTGAGGAAAAAAATATAGTTCTGCCACTCTAAATCTGCTTAAACTTACTGAATAAATTGCTGCATCACTTCAATTGGTTTTCCCAGCACCTGGGATTTTAGTGAGTTGTATTCTATCTAGTGCACTTCTCAAAGACACCTCCCACAACCACAAAATAATCCCTTTCCACTTTTTTAGTATTCTTTGCAAGTTTCTGGATCCTAGAGCCATTCCAAATGAACAAAATTACTTGCCTGGGAAAACAAAAACCCACTTCCTTTCTTGAACTCCCTATCATTATTTTGGACAGCCTGTCACATTTCTTTCCCTGCCCTTGAAGTAAGTGCAAAACTCATCTGAACTGCTTACAAAATAGAAAAGATTGGTATTAATCTGCTTAAACTGCTGTAATTTTTTTCTCTGATTGAGAACATGTCCTAGGTTACAGGTAGGCAGATTATATCCCTAATTCAAAGGCAGCTAGAGGATAACTATATTCCTTACTAGACACTACCCAAAAAGTAAGGGATTCTAGAGATCTGACTAGAAATGGTGGAGTCCAATTCCACACTGTCACCTCATGCTAATCCAGATGAAACACCCCAGCAGAGTGGCTGTTGCCCAGGTGCCACCCCATGTCTGACTGAGCAGTAGTGAGCTCTCTGTGGAGCGGATGGTGAGAAGCTGAGGCTATCTGCACTTTGTGACATGTCTCTGGTGGCAGAAAAAGATTTAGAGCAAGGGAATGGGCAAGGAAAAATGAAGGATGTACCTGCTGTCCCAGAGAACCAGCCTGCTGCTGGCCTCCTCAACACTTATGACTGCTCTTGTGTTTCTGAGTGTGGAACTGTTAACCACTACGTAAGAGGGATGGAATAAATGCAACATACTTATCAAATAAAACTTTCACTTTCAAGTTGTAGTTTAGTTCCTGCAGTTTCACCAGCAATCTGGAAAGAGAAGTATTTCTTTTAATGTCAGCAATTGAAAAATATGGGTTCCCTTCTATTGTGTTGCTTATCACAGATATTTAAGCACACTTGAGGTCACATGCAGGCTCCAAGCTTGCTCCAGACCAGACAGCATTTAGAGATAAAACTAAAGGGGCAAATGAGTTACCCTTTGGCATGATAAAGAGTAACATGCTCTGCGTATGTCTTCTTGCTGTTTGGCTGTGTTTGTAATGCACTCCATACATCTCACTTCTGGCAAAGGGTAAAAACTGAACGTGAGTTAAGCTCTGCCAGAGGAAAGCCCGTGCCCATGCCACTTCCCTGCTCCTGGTCTCAGCCCTTGGGCTGCAGGGCAGGCTGTGCAATCCTCTTAGCTGCAGGAACCCAGTGCAGGAAAGCCTGACCACAAAACAGGAACAGGGAAGGTGAAAACATACCTCAGCTTCACAGTAAACTGAACTCCTGTCTTCAGGACTAGTGGCCTCTGAGGATGTGTTGGCATGCAAGGCTGCCTCTCTACCACAAAGGAGCTATGGGAAGAATAAAGGTACTATGATTTATCTGTGCTGTTCTTAAATAAGAAACCACATAAAAATGAACTTTAAAAGAATGTTGATTTACCAGTAATACTATTCACTTTATTCACTCAGTTTTAATCTACACAGAAGTGTGTGAATCAGTTCCTTTCAGTTGTTTCAGTGGGGCTAGAAACAGTGATTTTGCAATACATTGATTGCTTGAGGAGGGAGATTGCTACATCACACTTCCCTGAAATCAAGCAGCAAGGAAACACTGTGCTGTAACTAGCATGGTGCAAGTGAGGAGTGTTGCTTTGTTTGCCATTCCCAGGGCTTCCTGGATTCTTACAGTGACAGTGCTGTGTAACAACACATGATCAAGGGATGGATACACTAGAAGGGGATTTGGTGAGGGCCAGCTAACCCAACAAAACACATTTCTGGGGCTAACCTGTTTTGATACACCCTGAATTTTTGTCTACTATGTGTTTACAGAATAGGACTCTGATCTTATGTGAGGCAACCATCAGCTACAGTGACTTGCATTATAAAGGTGGTACAGAGGCAGGGCTGGCCTCCCCATGCTGGAGGCAATGATGATGTCCCCAGTGACAAAGGATTGGAGAATCTAGTGTGTATCTATCTTGGGCACAGCTTGATGCAGATTGTTTCTTGCCTCTCTTCACTTGAACTTTGCAGGGTTGAAGCTTGAAGTGAAAAATGGACTAACAGACTGGGAGTTTGACTCTGTAATCAATGTGTACTGCAGCAAAGCTCCTGCTAACTTCAATAATGACTGAGCACAGACCCTTCCCATAGGCCTGAACCTGTGGAAATCCTAGATGGGGTAAATCTCAAAAACAGTAATTCAGTTTAATACCTGACAAGCTTAAGAAAACCTTGTAAAATGAAAAGCAAGTTTGCAGGAAATACTGAAGGAACAGTAGGGAAGGTGCTTGTCATCTCTTTATTCATGGTAACCAAAAGATTCTTATGGTCTGTTACCTTTGGATGAGTTGTTGGAAAAGCTTGTGTGTTCGGTCCTGCAGAAATGGTTTATTTTTTGTGATGGGATCAGGTTCATAGGTGAACTTCTGTTCCAGTTCCTCAAGCTTCTTGAGCTGCTGACGAACTTGCTGTAGACTTTCAGCAACAATGGTGAACCTACAATTGACACGATCCTATTACTTTTAGCATGTTTTTATATTGTACTAATGCAGAGGCACCAGCCAGGTGACGACTGTCCCTGAGGATGTGGCACTTCATGCTCAGTGGAAATGTGGGGAGGTAATAAAATGAATGCAGTTTTATGCTAAGACAGAATGAAAATGGATAATATAAATAATCAGTCTATATCCTAGATGTGGTGTTCCTTCACAACACAGTTGAAATGTGGTTTTACAAAAGACTTACCAGTTCTGCAGCTGGTCGAGGCAGGCGTTGGGTGGCCCACCAATGCATGCTGTCTGTTGTCTGTGCTTCCACTCCACCAGCTCATCATTAATAAGGGCAGCCTGTGTGTGCTCTGTGATCTGCAGCAGCTGCACTATCTTATTCACCACCTCCTACAGAGAACATGAGATTACCCTGTTTATTAGGAGTACTTCATACAGGGGAACTAAGTACTGTTTTAGCAAGTGTTATCTGTTTTGCAGACCTCTGCAAAGACCTCAGTTCAACTGAGACATTAAAAAAACTTTCCTACAGCAGATTTATGTCAATTCATTGAAAATTAGCATGTGCTTAAGATGAAGAGCTGCTAACTTCTGAAAGAAAACTTGAACACAACCTTTCTCTTGCAGTCCAGTAATAAAAACATGTGCTGGAGATTCGTCTGTTCTTTCTTGTATTCCTCCTGAGACATATTATTGGACTCGTGTTCTGTAAAATAAGTCCAAATTGTGAATGTGAGGCTGAAGGAGTGCTGAAAGATGAGGGGAGGAAATGCTGAGGTGAGGACAAATACAGAAAAGCAAGATTATGGCTCAGTGCTTCCCTTAGTACTTTCTAAACATTGTTCTTAGGAATAGTCAGCTCTGCCAAGTTGTGTTGGAAATTAAAGCCTTTTCTAGAACAAAGAATTTGACAACAGAGACAGAGCTGTAAAATGAAACCAGTGTGGACTCTGTGTGTTTCCCTTGGTACACGAGAGCCTACAAAAGCTAAAGCTGGTTAGGTATTTGTGAAATATCACTAATTAAGTGTATGACTGAATGGTCACAGAACCCACAGGGTTTGCTACTTCTAGTGGCAAAGGAATTACTTGGAACAAAAGACAGGTGCAGAAATTCAGGTTTCAGTGTGAAGCAGAGTTAAGCAACAAGGGACATTACCAGTAAGTTTGGCTGTGTATCATTAGGCTCAGTGCCCTGACATAAAGAACAGTTTACTCTAACAAACTATATACACTAGGGGATGTCCTTGAAAAATGACTCACCTCTGTTCTGCAGGGTTTTGCATTTGAAATCGTACTCATCTTGCATATCTTCTAATGTCTTGATGTCCTGCTCCACATCCTGTAATGCACGAATGAGGGTGGCCACAATTATTTATTATTTTCAAGTAATGCAAGACCTCATCTGATTAGGAACTGCCTGGCAGACATGAAGTCCACTTTTGTAGTAATACTTTTTCCTGGAAATCCGTAACAGGAAATATTCCTAAATTTCATCACCTTCTATTCACCCTTCCTCCTTCTCAACTAACTGAAATGTGTTTAATTATTAAGTATGAAAATGCCCTTGTGGTCAAGCCATGTAAGTTCACAGAGTTTAGGAGAACGTTGACTACAGTGGAAAAACTCAGAACAGCACATAGCATTTTAAACTTTCAAATTCTTATGTACTATTTGGAAAAAAGCTTTCTGTTGTGACTGTATTTATTAAGATGAACATTTATATGCTAAAAAAAGTACATCTTCTGGTTAGCAACAAACTGGTCAGTTATGATTTAAGAGGATTTTTTTCCTCAGTTGCTAGTATTTCAGATGGGTAAAGTGCTTTTGTTGCTAAAGTTTAGGCACAAGGTACTTCCTATGTTCAGGCAATGCCTGGTTTATAGACTTGAAAACCCCCACCTTACTTTTATTTGTCATTTTATCAAATCTAATTTTCAACACCTGTGAATCAACAAACACTACTGAGAAAAGTTTTATTGTACTTACTGTAACACTGCTTTTTACAGCCCTAACTTTGGCATCAAGCTCCTTCTGTTTGTCTGGCATCCCAGTTGCAGTGTTGTGTACACTCCCTACTTCCATCTGAGGGAAGAAGCAGAATAACTCAAAACAGGTTGACTCATAACTTTTTTCACTCATGTAAATTAGTGGCATGTCTTGACAACCTGAGGAAACATGGCTTGTTCTAATGAATCATACTAACATTTTGTAGTATAAAAAAATCCAACTCAGGTGAATGTGAAAGAAACAAAGTATCTATTTTGGTAAACTGCCAAAGGTCCTCCATCATGGATTTAAGTCAGTGGTGGAAGTGAAGGCCAAGTTGGATTGGGCTTCGAGGAACCCAGTCTAGGTGAAGACAGATGATCTCTACAGTCCCTCTCAATCCAAAGCATTCTGTAATTCCCTTTCCCTTTTTGATGACCCACATTTATTGCACACTGGAAAGGCAGTAGCCAAGTGCTTTGCCATGTGCCAGGACTGAACAGCTGTGCTGCAAATGCAGGGGCTCTGTCAGAGTCACATTCTTAGAGCAGCTGCTTTGGACACTGTTGCAAAGGGCCCCTTGTTGAAAGCCCCTGCCCAAGTGCTCTTCCCACGCTGCACATTCAAAGCCTTGCTTTGAATAAATATAAATATATATATATATATATATATATATATAAGTAAACTGAGGTATTTCAGTATTGGAAGTTAGCATGCTTAATCAGTCATCACTTTATTTCTACATAAATGGATTATAGCTGTTCATACATTTTGCATGCCTTTCCCAACTGTGGAATTTTTATTGTGAAACAGCCCTTGCAAAGGGAAAAAAAAAAAAAGGTGAGAAGCTGGAGAACAGGTGATGAAGGAGAATTGACCTATAATTCAGAAGAAAGAAAAGGGCTTCACTAAAAAAAAACACCCCAAAACGCCAACAAATATAGAAAGAAATACTTGGAGACAATTGGGAAGGAAAATGATGTATCATTTTTCAGGAGATAATCCAAAGAAGCATGCTCAGATGCTTAATAGAGAGTAAACTGGGGAGTAAAACTGAAGAAGAAACCTAAAATCTTGCTGGATATTTGAGTTAAGCACTAATTATTAAAATAAAATCCAGTTGGCAGATCAGGCTACGTCATACTACAGAAGCATTAAAACAACCAGCATAGCTTTTACATCACTCAAGGAATCAAAATGATGTCCTGGCCCTTTAGCCTCCAAATGCTTCAGTCAGCAGAAAAAAGCCATGCTGTCCAGCTGGTACCAATTAGTGTTCTCCAGCTGGTACATATCAGTGCTCACTCCTCTTGTTTAAGGAACCTCTTATTGGGCAGAGAGAGGATAGCCTGTTTCCCCTGCCAGTCTTCATCCACTTCCCTCATCCCAAATAATAGGAAAGGGAACACACAACTGCAGCAGACATTTCCAGACTGTTACCTCTTTGGATGCCTGGGCAGAGTTCAATATTTTCCTCTCTTCTTTCAGACAGTTGTGGATGATCATTGCCATGTGTATCGGGTCTTCTTGGAAGTTATCCTAGCATTAGAGACACAGTCTACTGTTAAAGCCCATACACATAATTTCTTGTCCTTCAGTGACTTTCAGACTGGCAAAAAAATTAGGGAAGGACCCATGTGTGAGCTCCAGGGAACACAGTGCTCATAGGCTGCTCCAGGATTACAGGGTGACAGCCACAACCAGCTCTAAGGGCAGTTTCCATTGTAGCTCCAAAGAGCTGCCACAAAACAACAGGAAAGAGACATTTCTGGGAGGTGTGGGACACTACCCTACCATCCTAGAGAGAGCTCATTCCTCAAGAGCCACCCTCCCACACCTTGGTATGCCTGCTGATTTAACACACAGTCCAGGTTGGATGCAAACTCAACCTTATTGTTTTACCTGCACACAAAGCTGAAATGTGCTGTGGATTGAATACTGCCCTGCTCTGCTCAAGATAGTACAACACTCGAGGGTTTTCTTTTTCCTAGAGTTCTCAAACTGTAACTGTACTGATGAATAAACTGTAACTTTCTAACTGTAGCAAATCAAAACCAAAAATGGAGCAACACTTGAATTCTGTCTTTTAAATCAGGATCCTCATACATCCTCTGTGAAAATCCCTCACAGCAGGGTAGTTGCTTAGAGGCATCCAACCTGCACCAAAGCAAATCAAGCAAATTTATAGATCTAGAACCCAGGCGTACCTGAAGATTACGTTTGCTTTTCCTTATGTTGTGCTGCAGCAAAAAGTTGTTTTCTATCAAGAATCTACTAAATTGATCATCAAGCTGTGACAGCAGGTCATGGAATAACAGTGTAGCAAATGATATGTTGTTGGCTGCATGTTCCCTAGAATAATTTAAAGCATGCTTGGGTTAAATACAGTTCCAATACAAGAGCAAAGAAATACATACAGGTGTACTTGATTTCTAATCCCCAACTCCAGTTGTAGAATATGAAAGCACTGAGAGTTACCTTCAAATGTATGCCAGTTTCATTCTCTTTAATTTCCTTCATACAGAAGTGGTTTTTTTCCATTATTTTTGCCACATTCTGTTCAAACTCATTTACTCATTCCATGCACATCAGGAACCTAGAAGTGACCCTGATGCATGTGCACGTTGTACCACTCCTCAAAGAGAAGACACTCCACAGAAAGTCTGGCAGAAGTTCAGAGTCTTTGAAGAGTGAGACAGTGATGTTACCAATTAGTAACTGACTGGTCTTAAAACAGCCACTTTTGTTCTAGACCACCGAGAGCATTTTGAGCAAGGACACTCACTCCAGGTATCAGGCCCCTCCAGAAAGCCTGAAGAGGGGCAGGAACACAGGCTGGAGCACCCACACAGCTACTGGAGCATCCTCCCAGCAAAGGATCACCCAGCAGCTTGCTTCCCCAGTATTCTGCTGCAGCCTGTAACTGCACATCTGAGGGCACTGCTTATCATACAACCCAAAGCCTAATTAATTTCTGGGCTTACCAATCCTGGTTTTCCAGCCACTGTGCCAGGTACTGCCTGATCTCCATAGGAAAGCTGTCATCGTATAGCTGGTGAACTTGCTCCAAAAACTTGGAATCAAGTTGCTGTAGCTGATACCACTGAGTCATTCTGAGGACGGGGTAAAAAAAAGTCAGTGTAAATGCTTAGGTAGAATTTGGACTGAACTGGTAAAAAAAGAACTAATTTAAAGTTTTCATGAACATTGACAGAATTGGAGGATGTGCTGATTTTGGCTGGGAAAAAGTGATTTTAGGTAAAGGTAGCTAGTATGGGGCTGTTTTGGATTTGTGCAGGAAACAGTGATGGCAATACAGGGATGTTTTTGACACAGCATCAAGGCCCTTTCTGCTCCCCCACCCTACCAGTGCACAAGGAGTTGGGAGGGGACACAGCTGGGCAGCTGTCCCCAGCTGACCAAAGGGACATTCCAGACCATGTGCCATCAGGCTCAGCACATAGAGCTGGGGGAAGGAGAAGGAGGAAAGGGGGATATTTTGCATGATGTTCATCTCCCCAAGCCTCTGTTAGGCATGAGAGAGCCTGGCTTTCCTGGGATGGCTGAACACCTGCCTTTTGCTTTGCTTGTGTATGTGGCTTTTGCTTTACCACATAAAAAACCACCACGTGTGGTGCTTTCTTTTTCTTTTCCTCTGAACCCATTTTCATGGCATTTAGGTTGTACCACTTGTGTTACTGCTCTCTTGCTTAGCAGAGATATGGGAATGAGGACCTGTGTGTTTGAAACCTGTACTCTGCATAATTGAGATCCTGAATGTGGAGTATCACCTTTGGTTTGTGCACGTGTAGTCCACATCACCAAGGGTGTGAGTGAAAAGTTAGAGACCCCTCTAAGTGCCCTTTTCAGTTGTTATTTGTGTCCACACTTGCCTGCTCTGAAAATGGAACACACCTCGTCACTTTAAATGGAGAAGTACTGAAAGGATGTTTTTTCTATGTGCTTTAATTCTCATGATCATATTTTCAGGCTAAATTGAAGTGATCTGTGCAGCAGATACAGGGTGCTTAAATGAACTAAGGCTGTAGAGAACGGCTTCTCTCAGCCCTAATGTTTTTGTGAGAGTGACTCTAGCTCTGACATATGGTCTCTAGAAGCTGATCACTTAGTCTTCTAAGCTGTAGGTTATCAGCTTGTAGTGGAAAGGGCATGTGAAGATGTCAATGTCCATGTCTCCAAGGAACAGCGAAGGCAGAGAATACAGGTGGTGAGATGCAAATCCACTCACATTGTTGGTTTTTAATGGCTGCCTATAAGACCCACACAAAAGAACAGTATCAGGGTGAAGGACTATCTTCTATGCCCCTTCCTACCAAATCCTTTAGTTTTTATATGCCAGTGCCTTTGCCTGCTGAGTGGCGTGTGCTAGCTGTGAGAAGCAAAGGAGTTAAAAATGTTGTTTGGAGTGAAGCTTTTGATATGTATGCTTTTCAGATTACAGCTAACACAGCATTTGCGTGTGCTGTAGCAGTCCCAAACAGGGAGACTCCACGACCTCCCCGGAAAGCCTGTTCCGGTGCTCTGCCACCTTCAGTGTAAAGTTCTTCCTCATGTTGAGGTGGAGCACGTGTTTTAGTTTGTGGCCATTGCTCCTCATCCTGTCGCTGGGCACCACTGAAGAGTCTGGCACCATCCTCTTGGCACCCACCTTTGAGATATTTATAGGCAATGATGAGATCTCCTCTCCGGACTAAACCGGCCCAGCTCCCGCAGTCTGTCCATGTAAGAGAGTGTTCCAGATCCCTCACCATCCCCGTGGGCTCTGCTGGACCCTCCCCAGCAGCTCCTCTTGTTTTTTGTACCGAGGAGCCCAGACCTGGACACGGCACTCCAGATGTGCCTCACTAGGGCTGAGCAGAGGTGGCTCATCACCCCTCTGGCCACCCGATGCCCCCCAGGACTCCCTCCTGGCCCTTCTCCACCTCCTTTCCTGCCATTCCCGGGGGATCGCGGCCGATCCACGAGGCGGGGATGGGGAGCAAAGGGCGCGGGCAGCAGTCCCTGCCCTCGGCCGGCTCCCTGCCCGCGTTCCCCCCGCTCCCGGCCGGCCCAGCCCCACGGGTGGGAGCACCGCACCTGTTCGGCAGAGGCTGCCCAGCGACGCTGCAGGCACAGGGTCGGCGGGCTGAGGGTCGGCGGGCTGAGGGTCGGCGGGCTGAGGATCGGCGGGCTGAGGGTCGGCGGGCTCAGGGTCGGCGGGCTCAGGGTCAGCGCCCTGCCGGGGACAGCGGTCCGCTTCGAGCGCTCCCGGGCAGGACAGGTCTGGAGAGGCGTCGGACAGCCTGAGCTGTGGAGAACGAGCCAAGAGCTGGACTTGGGAGCGAATGCAACAGGCGACACAAGAGCACGGCTGTCCCTGCCAGGAATGAAGACCGCTGGGAGATCCCTCCTGTTTCCCCAGGTGCAAAGACACCAAAGCGCGAAGCTCGGTGGGTGTCCCGCGAGCAGGGACAGTCTGAGGAAGCGACAGCTTTATTTACACCGGGCATCCACCCCGCCGGCCCCGAGGCGCGGGCAGTGCAGTGCCGCTCCCGGCGCTATCCCCGCACCATCCCCGGCCCCTCACGCCCGCTCCCCTCACCTCAGCTCCGGCTCGGCGGCGCGGCGGTGCCGGCTGCGCTCGGGGAGCCCCAGTGCGCATGCGCGGGGGCGGGCGGGGGGCGTTCCCGAGCGGCTGTGGCGTCACGTGACTTCTGGGAAAGGCGGCGAAGGCGAAAGCGAAAGCAGCGCGGCCTGAGGGCGGGGGGGTGCGGGGACCGGCTGGGCAATGGGCACTGCACCGCTCTGCCCGGCAAACTGCGGCAGGCTGAGCACTGCCCCCTGTTCTTCTAAGCCTTGCTCTCTGTCTCTTGGTCCGTGGCAGCCTTCCTGGGTTTTGTCTGGTGTCTGAAGCCAACAAAGACCGGGATATTAAAGTCTTTCGCTGCGGGTCTGCAGGATGCAGTCTGTACCCCCTCAGATGGAGGAGGCAGAGAAAGATTCTCTCTGCATGAAAGAGGGAAACGGGAGGCCTGTTTGGTAAACCTGGTGGCATGAAATACTAGGGAGTAGTAGATCTACAAACATGGGATACATACAAACATGGGAACATACAATAGGGAGTAGTAGATCTACAAAATGAGTAGAAGCTGTGGAAGAAGGTAACTGCCAGTTTTTGTTTTTTAATCAGGATCGTTGTAGTGACGCACCGAGACAAAGCACAGTACAAACACATTTTTTTACTTTGCTGTTGCAAAACAGAGAAAGCACAAACGCAATTAGTATAAATACTTAAAAACAGATGTTCTGATTTTTTTTCTGGTAGTATCTGGGCACCAGATACTTTTTTTGAGTTTTTCCTCCACAGCATCATTTCACTGGAGAGCAGTGTTCTTATTCATCATAGTATAAGGACAAAATTCTCACTTTTTCAATGGAAGGCGGCTTGGGCTGTATATATTCATCCTTCAGATAATTATTCCAGCGTTCCTTTAAAGTGGTGAAATGATCTCAAGGCTCATCTTTTCAACAAAATGTTAAGCCCACCCTCTGCAAAGATCTGTTCTGAAGCAATAGCAGGAACTAAGGAAAGCTGATCCATGATTCTGTTCAGAAGCACCACTTACAGGCTGAAGTTAATACCTGAGAGTCTTGAAGGGTTGCCTTGCATGGAAAGCAGGGAAGAAGGGAAAAAAAAGACTTTCTCATGCCATGTCTGATCTTTTCTTACAGTACTTCTCATGAAGTACAGTACTTTAGTCGGTGAAAAATAAAAGGTATCCCCCCTTTTGTTTGTATTAGCATTGTGAGAAGAGGTTAGAATGAAAAGGCATGCAGTAGCTGATGTCAGGGGAGGTCACGTTTCCTGCTTTAGAATTCTGTGTTACTGTTTGTAGCTCAGTTTAAGGTCAACCAAGAGGCAGCAGGACTATTTTTGTTGTGCCTTAGAAAAAATCCACAGAGGTCCGGGTATGCAATTTGAAGCCAAAATCTGATTTTATTTGTGCTGGTTATATAAGTTACAGACATTACCAAGCTATATACAGAATTGCTCTTGTTGTTTTTTATTTTATACATGATGCCTGCTGAAATTTTTTGCAGCTTGCTTTGAATCACTCAGTGTAATGAACAGAGATGTGTTCCTTTGAAATCTACTTCCATGCATAGCAAGAATGTCTCATTACTTTGTTTCCACTCACTTGCTTTCAACTAAGGTAAATAGCATGGATGAAAGGAGAAATGAAAGCAAAACCCATGTCCCACCGATTCAAGTATCTTATGTTTTCATCACAGAAGTCTCATTTATACCTGTTTGAGGAACATATTTATACCTTCTTACTTGAGAAAGCAGTAAGGTGTGAATGTTCGAAGAACATTTTTTTTTTCTTTAAGAACTTTGCATGCATTAAGCATGGATTCTGCATCTTGATTGAGCCTGCATTTGTGAAATACAGCAGCCTTGGAGTTGCCTGTTTATTATTCTGTTGACAGAGATTTTAGGGACAACACTGGGGGAAATCAAACCAAAACAACAAAACTAAACAACCCAAACTCAGCAGTAAACATGCCTGGGAAAAAAAAAAAAAAAAAAAAAAAAAAGAGTATTTAAAGAGGGCAATTTGCCATTTTTACCAAAACTAGCTGTCCTGCTTATTAAATGAGTCTGTGACAGGTATGTAATATCCTGTCATGCAGCACAAGTTTCCAGGTGGTCAGCAAATGCTGCAGCTCTTCAGTAACTCTTTCTTTAAAACTGCTTCCCTGTTGGCATTGACCAAATAGCATCCAAACTGTGACAGATGGGGATTTTTTATTTGTAGACTTTCTGACAGTACTTGCTGGAGTACCTGAGTGCTTCCTGCCCAAACAGATGTACTTCTGCAACTATTTTGTGAGAGGGGGAAGTTTTGTGAACTTTCTCTTTCAGTGGTGAAATGGAGACAGCTTTTTTAACACTACAAGTTTTATGTCTGCTTCCTTTCTGGAACCTCCCTTCTCTCCCCAGCCCTGCCTACCTGCCTTCCACAACTCCTGCTGTGGTGTCAGATAAAAATCTATGCTGAAGGCAATTCATCCTTGAGAAAAGCAAACTCCAGACATCTCTGGAACATTCAAAGTCAGGAACCTAAATCAGTGGTGTACAAGATTATTATTAAGCAGAAAATATTTAACATCATAAATCCTAATTTCTCCAAACACATTAATGTCTTTAGTTATCTTTATATGCTGTCTTCAGAAGCATTTTGTTCTTATGCTCTCATATTTACAGCAATTCTATATAAATTAGTTAAATTAGCAAGTAAAATTTATCTCTGCTGGGACCCCACTGAAGTAAAATGACTCCCATGCCAGAAAAAATTTGGTCTTTTTTCATTGACAACACCAAGTCTGATTTATAAAAGGCTGTGTGAATCCCTAGGGAGAAAATTCCTTGTTTATTGATAACAGAAAGAGGCCCAAGAATAACATAATGGTTTCCAGGAAAAGCTGACTTTTAGAGGTGACAGGAAAACAAATGATGACTTCTTTCACCCATCAAGTATTTAGACGATTATTAATTTTTCCAGTATGTGTACTTCAGTCAGTTGAGTAAGGAGAACTCAGCTAGAAGAAAAGAAGGAAAAGATTAGTCTCATGGCACTCACAGCTGTTCATTCAAAACAACTGCAGATGAGACCTTCTCTGGCTTAAGGTACTGCAGAGTCTGATAAGGACCTGAAAATCCTGTTTCTAGTTTTTATAAAATAGAGGAATGTTCTTTAGAAGACACTGTGTAGGAAACTGTTGCAATAAGAATAGGCATAGTAATTATTTTGGCATGAGCTGCTGTGGTTCTTGCAGTCTCTGGATATGAATTGCAGGGTTCTTTCTGGAGTCTTGTTTTTTTGATGGGTAAGGGAAGCTGGACTGGGGGGAGAATAGAAGGGAATTCAGCAAGATTGCAGAAAGTATATGTTGCTAAGACTGAATTACTGTCTACTGAGCTGTAGGATGTTTTGTGCTGCTGCAGATTTCACTCTTGTTTTCTGTATCTCACACAATGTTTTTTTTTATTGGCCTTTCCTGGAGAAAAAGTATTGCTTTAATAGTGCAGATTGTGTGCTGTACTAAGCCAGCTCTTCGGCAGGGTAGATTGCTGTGTGCCCTCCATATTTTCCTCATTTCCATTTAGCAAGGTAAATTGAATGGGAAAGGGAAGGAAGGAATTAATTAAAAATCTTCTAAAACTATTTTTCTCATGCAATTTCTAGCAGAATTTGTAAACATTTCTAGTAAGGGCCTACAGAAATACCCCTTACCATCCAACAGCACTGAACCACTTATCTTGGTACCTTTAAAATTGTATTTAATAATTGCAGTTTGCTACCAGACACATTGCTTTTGTGAGGTTATGACTCTGAACAATGGCCACAGTAACAGCTTATTTTGAAGCTCTGAATAGAGCTGGTTTGAGATTTACTGTGCATGCAAGAAGAAACCAAAAAGTTTTGGGAGGCTGCTGTTAAATAAAAGTGAATCCAACTATTCTTTATTCTGACGAAACTTCAGGAAAGCAAATGCATGTGTAGTTCATTAGTGTAGTTGAGGAGGTCAGAACCATTTCCACATATTATAAACCAAACCAGAAATGAGTGGGGAAATGTAGGGATTGGGTGGGGTAGGTTTTAATGCAGAATTTTAATTCAGGCTGGTTATTTTGTTTTCAGCTAAAGAACTAGTTTGTCATGAGTGCTATTGGAGAAAAAAGTGAAGAATAAAAAGTTATTTTGCTCTTGAGTGGATCTTCAGGTTGCTGTATTAAAGAACTCATCTATTTGTATATAAAGTTTAACTGTACTACTAATCACTGACAATCAGGATTCTGGTTTAGTTTTGTTCTGTTTGGGGGTAAGGAGAAGTGTTTACAGAGAGGCATTTGAAGGGGAGTTGTCTACCTTTTAAGTACATAACCATTTTATGATCATAAATCATGATTGAACATACAGAAAGTTAAGTGCTAGTGTTAAAAAAGGGGATTTTCTTCTAAAGCTGCTAGAGCCAAACCATTGCTGTGTTTCCTGAGAAAAGTGCTGCTGGACAGATCCCCACCTGTCTATGCATCATTGCTTTAAGGACTCTGAGCCATGATGATTCAGAACATCATTTCTAGTCAATAAGGAAAAGAGGAAATCTTTTTAAAAATATTATGTGCATAGAGTATTTTCCTAACCTTTTTATATACTAAGTTAATATTACTTTTCTTTGCTAGAAGTGTTTCAGTTGACTTTTAATTTTGCACTTTAAAACCCCAGGTAAAATCTTGCAACGTGAAAAAGTTTGCTGAATTGGAAATTCTTATGTTCCTTGAGCAGCTCCCCTGAGCAAGTCCAGGCCTTTGTGCTGTCTAGAGAATTAGTATAAGTGACACGTATCTGTCAGTGTAAATCCTTGGTTTGTGCAAGAACTCTGGGATCTTTGTGTTCTGACATTTATGATTCATTGCCTAGCATGTCAGGCAATTCCATACTTTCTGTATGTTTAAGATGTTTGCACCATTCAGAATAGGAAATATCTGCACCATTGTTTCAGAATGTAATGCAACAAGTGATGAAAGAGCTCTGATTCTTTCACAGTTGTACAAACAGCCCTTTATTAACCAGCATCTGTGCTGTATCCTGTTTGCTTAGTATTTACTTCTGAATAGGAAAGTTTACAACTTACAGCAGTTTCAATGGCTGTGGGACTCAGATGTTCTCTCAGCACAGCATAAACACTTGGAGACATTGGAAGAAGATCTGATGGAGAATGTGGTTCTGTAGAGTCATTTAAGCTAAAAAAGAAAAGCAAAAATTAGAAAGCTTAAATTCCTCTGACTTTATGTATATCAGTGAAGTACGGTGAATGTTTTTTAGGTTTGTTAATTCTTTACTCAGTCTTGCTGGTGGCCCTGTAAGCTCATGCCAACAACTTGGTATACACTTAAAAATGTAGGAGATAAACCTGACTGTATCCTCTTTCCTTGTCCCTAAGGCTGCTCAGCTGCTGGAGAAGAAAAGGACACAGTGAAAGAAAAGTAGATCAGAGTACCATAAAATCTGCATTCGATTTCTACAAACGGTTTGCCCCATGAATGGGAAAAGCACTGTACAGGTGAAGTCCTTTACTTCCCTTTTTTGTCTTTAACAGTCCTTGCCACACTATTTCCAAATAGTTCAGGGAAAGGAGGCAGGGGAAATTCTGAAATGGATGTAAATTAAATAAAAATAACAGCTGAAATGTAACACCCCTGTGAGGATACTTACATTTTGGAGACTGGGATGAATACAGAAGGAACGTAACCTTTCCCTCCTCCCTCCGAGGGCTTTGAGACTAGAATGAATAGCAGAGAAATTAAATACTGTCTAGTCATTTTATTATCTATTTGAAATTGATTATTTGCTTCAACTGCTGCAGACAATAATAAATTGAAAAGTCCCTGCATAAATAATAAGCCATTAAAGTGAGGGGAATTCCTGAGATTAGTCCTTGAGTTCAGGTCTTAGTCAGAGAATTGCCTGTGCACTCTTGATATGAATCACAATATAATACTGCAACTGATGAAAAAGATTTCACTTCCAAGGCCTAAATATACAGTTAGTTTTTTAAGTTTGGTACTCTGAGCCTGAAGATTTCAGTGCTGCAAATGCTTGGAGCTCTGTCTCTACATACAGCTTCAGCAATGTCTTTTGCATGAAATTAAGCATATATGTAAGATTTTATAGGATTGGAGCATTAGGCAAAGTTCGCTGAGCTAAAATAACGAGGGAGAAAAACACTGTAGCCTCCAAATATTTTTGAGTTGTGTAGGAATTTGAGTTCAAATGGAATTGTAACCTTTGACACTGAAAGTCTAGAAGAATGTGTTTTATCTATTAAAAAAAATAAGACTTTGAGGGCTTTCTTTAAGGAAGAATAAATTTGATCTAAAAATGAGCTGACTTGTAACTTGAACAAAAAAGGACATGAGCCTGAACATATTTGGAGCCATCCTTGTTTAGCCTTTTTGCATTTTCTAGTGCAGTTGCCAGGGGCTTTCAGGAACACTGTCTGCCATAATAACTTTGTAATTGTGCAGTATATTGGGAAAAGGTGATGCAGATAAACAGCCTTTGTTTTAGGGTTCCATTGCATGAAATGAAACAAAGTAGGACTTCTGAGCTGTTTGGGAAACACTGAGTTTTCTTGAAATGAAAGAGACAACATACTACAGTGTAACAACTATGAGGCCAGTAAGCAGGAGGACTTTTCAGTTTCCTCTCCTTTGAACACCCAAGCGCTGAATTTTGTGATGCATCAGTCAGGAAAACAAAATCCATTTCTTAGCTTCTTTTAAATATTGTCATCACCTCTAAGACCAGGGATGTATTTGCAAAAAGAAGCTGTCTAAATGACAGACACATGTTAAAACAGTTCTCTTGAAGAAAGCTATTAAAGGAGGCATCTTAATCTGTTCTCTCCCTCCTCTTCCTACATTCCTCAAATTGCCTCTTGACTTTGCAGCTGCTGTGCAGGAAGGGCAAATAGAGAAGTGGAGCCTAACCTTCATTTGGCTGAGAGCTGTAGTGTTTGCCAAAGGCTTTATCTTTGGGGATATCTGGATACAGGTACTTCAGGGGGTTTTCAGGAACGTTGTCTGCCATGATCACTTTGTAATCGCGCAGTATGTCAGCAAAAGGCAGGGCAGATAAGCGACCTTTGTTATAGGGCTCCACCGAATGAAATGTTACATCTCCTGCAAAAACACAAAGGCACTGTAACCTGTAGATGAGCAACTGCAGCTGGAACACATTTTTTTTGCCTTTCTTTTAAGGTTTACACTTCCATAGGCTTTACCTGTTCTTAACTACGTTAGTATATTTCAGTATTAATTTCTGCATATTTGGAAACAAATCTAAAGCCTGCAGTTAGCAGGTACACCTCATAGAGAGCTTTGTTCATTTAAAGAGCTCAGAGGTAGAATGTCAGACTTTTGGTTTGTGTTTGAGAAATTAAGATACTAGCAGCTTGCCCAAAACCATACTATGACATGATGCATGTGAATTTTACTTTCAAACCAAACCAAACTTGACTCCTGTATTGCAAGTATATTGGAGAGTTTGGGTTGGTTTTGGTTTAGTTGTTGACTTGTTTGTTTGGTTTTTTTCTTTTAATTATACTTACCATTTTCTAGCTGATCCACCCAAGTAAATGTAATTCCACCCAGATTGCTCTCACTAAACCTTAATAAAAATGTTCCTGGTGTCTTGTCTTTCAGCAGAATTCGTTCCTTTTCTTTGCTTACAAATCCCATTACGTACCTGAGGTATAACAGGAAATCATGGGTTTGCTTTTGGAAAAAAAAATACAGACTTTGATCTGTGCAATGTGTAGAATCAGAGAAGGGCCTGGGTTGGAAGAGACCTTAAAGTTCACCTGGTTCCAAACCCCCTGCTGTGGACTGGGACATCTTTCACCAGACCAGGCTGCTCAGAGCTATCCAGCCTTGATCTGGCCAGACTTTATACAGGTGTTCAAAACCTGCTTGCAAAGCTCTAGAAGGCTTGGGGACTGTGACCAAAGCTTTGTGTGATACATGTGGAATATGGCATTGAGCTCAAAGTACTATGAAGCCTGGTGAAATTTTTCCCAGTACTTGGTTGCACAGACAGAACTGAGGAACAGATCTAAACCTGCATTTCTAAGAGATCTCATCCTTTGTCATCAATTTCCAGACATTATGAATGGGAGAAGGGAGACAGAAGTGTTAAACTCATTGCAAATACTCCTCTTCATGGCTAAAACTGAGATGAGTAAAGGACAGAAAAAATGTGGAGAGAGATCAATATACAGCAGTTCCCTTGTTGCTCACCCATCAATCCAAAGAGGAAGAATGTGTTTTTTAATCAAGTCCAGGATTGCTTCAAGCCAAACCCAAAAGGTAAAAGACTTCCCAGGCAAATGTTCCTAACAGTTAGTAAACAACCACAAAACAAACAAAACCAACACACACGAGAGGAGAATCATGAGTGATGTTACCCAACGTTCACATGCCAGTTTTTCTTCTCAGTTTCTTAAGAATAAGCTACTTTGCTCAAGTGCGAATGACAATATGAGCTGTGGTTTTGAGTAATGTCTCTCTTTCAACCTGACATAAAACCAACTGATTTCTAAGATAGGCATTGGAGGCACCTCATTTTTCAAGGAGAATAAAAATCACATCTGTGGTTTCTTCCTAGTTATAAATTTATCTTTTGAGTGAAAAGATGAGGAAGTTGAACTACCTTCTAAGGCTCTGTACTTGTTTAAGTAATGTAGTTAATACTAATTAAATGAGCTTACCCTTCTTTATCAATACATTCTCTGTTTCTCATCAAGATTATTGCATATATTGATTGTTCTTCATCAAGGTTATTGCACTTCTGTCTTGAAATAATTTAGGTCAAAACTAAACACATGAAAAATCTTACTTATTCTTTATGAAAAATGTATTGCACACTTTGGTAAGACTTTCAGTTGATAATTTACAGATATTATAAGACACACTATAATTGCAGTTTCTGATATCTGTAACAATATAACTAAGTAGATCCCTAATTCCAAGCTTTATGCTTCTGGAAGTAGTTTTTTCCTAGTTAAATTTTTACAAGGGATGTGACTGTGCTGAACTGAAAGTCCCACATATGGCATCTTATCAGAGAAACAGAGATAAAGCATGGCTGTGGGTGTTAAGAGAAATAAGAGTTTAACTCTACTTTTTGAATAGTACCTTGCAGAACTTTGCCCAGGATAGTTGGTAATCATTGTAACTGACTTGCTGTCCTGAAAGAAAAAAAAAAAAAAAAAAAAAAGCAAGCCCAAATGGTGCATGTATTACTTTAAAGTTATGAAATTGATTCTGCTTGATATCTATATATCTATATAGTTGGATGGGGGAAATACAATACATCCAGACATGGGGAGGGAAGGAGGGAGGGAGAGACAGGGGTATGCTAAGGGACTGTAGATCTGGATTTCTTTATTCTTTTGAAGCAGGTGATAACAGCTATAGAAATATTTGCCTGAAGTAGCCTGTGACTTGGCCTGTGACCATGGCTCAGTTTCAGTTTTTAGCATAAAGGTTACTTCTCAGCTTTCCCCAGGGCCTCTTTCTTCTGGGGCACACTTGGGTCTGAGAGTAGTCAATAGTTCCTCTTGCTGAGGTTACAGCCTCTTTGCTATGCTGACACCAGTGAAGCATCTCTGGTGAGGACCCACAAGGACAGGTACTTAAAATGAAACAAACCCCAAACCAAATCTCATAAGCAAGCAAAAATACTTCCTTTTGATTTCAGATGTGTGAGATAATTGTTAAGGAAGCAAAACAACAGTTCAGTGTGACTTTGATGCCCTCTTTCTTCAGTTGAGCAGCCTGGAAGTTTGAAAGTTGAATTACTTTATGATAAGAATAAGCTGATGCCTGCTTTTCTTAAAGAAAAAAAAAAAAGTCATTGTGACATTTTTGACATCAGCTCTGGAAGTGGAAGTCATGCCTTGCTGGTTTTGGCTGGGGTAGAGTTCATTTTCTTCGCAGTAGCCGGTGTGTTTTGGATTTGTGCTGGAAACAGTGTTGGTAATGCAGGGATGTTTTAGTTCTTGCTGAGCAGGACTTACACACAGTGGAGGCCTTTTCTGCCTCTCAGCCCACCTCTCGAGCAAAGGAGCTGGGAGTGCTGAGAGGACACAGTTAGGACAGCTGATCCAAAAGGATATTCTGCACCATATGGTGACATGCTCAGCATGTAAACTTAGGGGTAAGGAGGAAGGAGGGGATGTTTGGGGTGATGGCATCTCTCTTCTCCTTTGTGTGATAAATCCAGCCCTGATTTCCAGGCTGAACACTTGCCTGCAGATGGAAGGTAGTGAATGAATTCCTTGTTTGTCTTGTGTGCACGTTGCTTTATCTGTTAAACTGTCTTTATCTTGACCCATGAGTTTTCTCACTTTACCCTTCCCATTCTCTCCCCATCTCACTGTGGGGGAGTGGTTGGTTCTGTGGGACTTAGTTGCCAGCTGGTACTAAACCACAACGTGTGCTGAAAGCTAGCAAATATAAGAACCCCAAAAGCAACTAAAATCTATATATTTCTACATGCTTACCTGTAAGTTTCTCTGCCAGCATGTTGAGCTGTTCAGAATTGAGTCCACGACCGACGTATGATGAAAATTGCCAGCTCAGTACTTCTAAGAGCTGGCTTAAAGTGGCAGCAGGGGGATTGTTGAAGAAAGACAAATTCTGCAACAGAATGAATGCTTTGTTTAGATAGCAACCATGAAATACATATCAGGCTGTAGGAGGAGGCTGCAAAATCTGGAAGTGTTTGAAAGTGAGCTTTGTGTGTGGGGAAGCACTGGGGCAAACGTGTGGGCCCTCCCACCTGCAGCCACCCAGCAAGGTCCAGCAGGGATGTAGGGCGAGACTCCTAGAGAGAGATGAAGTCCCTGTGTGTATCTTGGATGCTAAAATACCTTGCTATGCCTCTGGTAGTGTCCTGTGTAAAGACAGTGAAAATGTGCTTAAATCCTGTCCAAAAAAATCTAGATATTATCAATCTATTTTAATGTTTAGTGCATGGAAAGTTTAAACCATTACATCATGATATGGTGATGTGCTGTTGAATCATTTGGCTTATCTTAGTTTCTTCATTTGTTGTTTTTGGTTTTTTTTTTTTTTTTTTTGATTTCACACACAATGGGCATACTGAAGACTGTGCAAAAACTGTTTGGAGTATCACAGAGTGACAATGCAGTCCAGCCTGCTGGTCAGCTGGCCTGCCACCATGGTAGACTGTCTGACCCTTTCCCTCCTCTGAGTATCTGTGTGACTGCACTAATCCCCAGCTGAAAGCCCGAGAGCCATTGACAGCACTGTTCCACAGTCTGCAAATGCAGTAACTGTGACTGAATCTAAAATATGTGCTGAGACAGCTGGAGCCTTAGAAAGAATGATTCTGCCTTTGCTCAGAGTAAGAGCCACTAGAAGTTGCTACTTAACATTTATAATCTTCTCCACAGAAAGCACAAGTTCCTATAATATCCATGGGGGAAAGAAGCACTTAAGTACATTACAGATTCACCCATGTGCCTGCTTTCATGGTTTGGAGTTGTACTGGTAGAATTATTTTCTAACAGGTCTAGTTTTAGTCAGCCGCACCTAAGAAAGATAAATTAAAACTAGAGAAGTTGTGGAGAAGGCCTGTCACCTTTCCTTAGTTTAAGAACTACTACTTTAGGCTACAAAAAGAAAAGCTAAGGGTGCATGTGGTTTTATATCTGGGCAGGGAAAGAAAGATAAAGAGAACAAATTGTGATGTTGATCACTGTGTACATGACAAAAATAAGGCAGTTCAAGGGGGAAATATATCTTTTTTATACTTAATGTATTTAGTAACCAAATAATACAAATGTGAAAATGCAGGAAGTCAGTATTTGCATACTGAGGACCTACCTGAGGGTCGTTGGTTGACAGATTGTACCAAATAATAGAGGCCCATGCATTGGGCAGCTGGCTGACATTGGAAATCATCACCACAGGCAGAGAGCTGGTCTGGTGGAGAGAATGAATGCTATGTGTAAATGCTGCTAAGGAAAGTATTAGTGCTCTGCTGGGCTTTGTTTTTTTAGCCTCTCTTTCTTCCCAAAGCACAGACTTTTCCAAAAGTTCTGGAAATCTTCTGTCTGCTTGTGGTTACTGCTGAGGGCCTCACTGAGGGTAGGCAGACTTGAGGTGTGGCCCAACACAGTTGTACTTCTATAAACTGCTTTTTACTCCTGCCCCAGATAATCTGTCACAAATACTCACTTCCAAATTTATGGTCAATCCATACAGGCAGACCTGTGTTTCAAAGCTGATGGAGTGTAGTTCCTCAGTCACCATGTGAGGGCCCTGAGGGAATAAGGAGGTTATAAAGCTGTGAGTGCACAGTTGGCAGTTAACACTGTTTTAGTGATCCAGCTGCTGAGGTTACACTTAGAAAGCAAACTCACATAAAATATATAAGCATAACAGGAAAAGAAGGAAGTGAAGGAAACAATTTGTTTGTTCAACTCTGACATTAAATTAGTCCAGAAGTCTGGGGTTTTTTTCTGATGAATCTAAAAGAACCCCTTTATCTTGTTAAAGCAGTACTTCTAAACTTTTCCCAAAATGTCACTTTTTAAACCCAGATTTGCACACAAGAAGTTGGCAGATAATCTTGTGTCTGATAAAGGTTGTCTCCAACTTTCCTTTTCCTAAAGTTTCCTTACTGATTGAGGGTTCAGCTTTAAACAGAGATGTTCCATTTCAAGGAGAAACAAACTAGAAACAAAGCAAATAGCCGCAGCTTTAATGACTAATAGGCCTTCCTCCAGTTTTGCTGTGGGGACTAGTTGAAGGACTAGAGGCCTAAATCATTAATCCAAAGTAAATCTGGTATTAAAACCCCAAGCTTTTCTTGGATGGAAAAAAAAAAAAAATCTGTTTGTCATTGTTGATTAAAGTTTGTAGTATAAGCGTTTGTTTTGATTACAAACCAGCATAGCTCTGTAAAGATCCAAATCTCTGCCCCTTAGGAAACAGATCTCTTGAAACACATTTCCATCCTCAGAACTCAAAGTATAAAAATATATTTCTTCATTTCCAGCTTGCTTTGTTCATGGTCTTTCCCTCCCCATCATGCATTTGTTTCATCAGACTTTTTGTTTAAAATATGAAATTAAAAATTGTGAATCAAAATGCTTTCCCTTGCTGAAATACCTGTTTTCAATCAATGTAAAATAAGAGTATTTATTGACAGAGGACCTTGTGGCCTTATCTTTGCCATGGTGCACCTCCTCCAGGAGATGTACAGGCCACTGCAATAAAAGATACTGAATAAATGAGGAACTGGGGCTACAGGAGATCCTTAGATGTCTGAATAATAAATCTCCCTTGCAAAGGGAAAATCCAGCTTAGACCTAAAGGCTTTTATGTGAAATACTCACCCTTCAAATGAGCTCAAATGCTTTAATACAGGTTGAATCAATCCAGCTCAACCTGTATTGCTGACACAAAGTTGAAAAGGGTTGGTGAAACAACCCTTCTTCCCCCCATTATTATTTTGCAGAAACAAATTTTTCTCATGGAAAAATCATCTAGGCAAAAAGGTACATCTGCATGAAAGGACAAATTTAAAAGGGAACTTCCACTTTGTTTTTTATGAGGCCAATTATATTTAACTACACTTTTAGCACACTGAATGTCCTGTAACAAACCAAGTTTTGAAAGCATTGTAGTTGCTGTTAGCAAGGAAAATCCCAGCTCTCACGCTGCTAATAAGCACTTTCACAGATTGACTTGACCAAGGAGAGGCTCTGTTTGAGGACATCAGCAGTGAACCAGGACACAGTTCAGCTGTACTAATTCTCCACAGCCCTATGATAGCTTTGTATAGTTTTAAAGGCACAGTGTGTGGAAGTAGGAGGAAAATGCTGCCAAAACTGGAGTGCCAACGTTTCTTAACCTACGCTTTTGCATTTGCTTGTTGTGGTATTAGTGATTTTGTAAGCAGCAAAGTAATTGGGAGGTGAACCTTGAGTTTCAGTCTTGCTAATCAGGTTGTGAGTTGTTCTGTTCAGAAATGAATGTGAAATGGGCACATGTACCTTTTACTTTAGGTTTTGGTCAAATCCTTCACGCTGGTCACACCTTTTGCTTTGCACTTAAAGAATACTTCAAATAACTCTTGTGCTTGTATAACTACAGCTATTTGGGCTGTGATATGAGTGATTTTATTTAATTTAATTTTTTTTTTTTTTAAGTTTGCTAACGCAACTTTACCCTCTGTTGTGCTGGTTTTAGTGCTGTCATACACAGAGTCACCACGAGAGGGGAACCTATGACCAGGCTGGGACAAGTGTAAGTAGATTAAGCACATTTTTGGTCCTGGCTGAGGCAGCAAACCCCTTTGATGAGATAATGACATAATGACACCCTGACTTCAGCTGTGAACCTGACCAGCAGAACATACATTTAATGGACCTTTACTGTAGGAAACAAGTATTTCAACAACAACAACAAAAAACTTTAAAAGCTTTTTTTTGTTGTTTTGTTTTTGTTTCTTTTTCAAAATGTAAATGATCAAAAAGGTAACCTTTGAGTGGAATGCACACATTTGGATTATTACTCTCTACCTTCTATTGTAACTTTTTCAATATACAGACTTCAGGCATGCAATTACAATTTGAGTCGTTCCAAACAGTTCTCATTATACTTTTACTAACATAATAATTGGATCCTGTACTTAATGTATATTTCAAAATCTAACAACTCTTTGATTTAAATGAAATAAAATATGAAATACTTGTGAGAGTAAGCAAAAACAACATGTAAAATAAATTCACAAACCTCATTTCCTTTGCTTCCAGCGCTTGTTTTCATTTCTTTGGGTTGCTGTATAAAGCAAAGCAATATTTATGTGTCAGAAAAACTATTGACAGAAATACATATAAAGAACATAATTTATAACCAGAATGTTCTTAGTTATAGCAAGATTTTATTTGCAATGTACAAATGAAGTCTAATGAAGACTCTGACACTGTACCTAGAAAATTCTATTCAGGGAGGAGTCTTTTGATATTTTTAAAGAATTTTAAAGAAACTAAGTTCATGTAACAAAGCATTAATTAGGGTGCTTGCCAAGTGTATCACACAAAAAAAAGGTGCTGAAACCCATCGATCTCAATCTTCTTTTGCAAAACTACACTGATGCACTGCATCTGTGGTTAAGCCTCAAAGATACCACAGGCAAGGGAGTGTTAGTCAGAAAGCAGGACTCACTGGGCTCTCAGAGAAGTTACACAAGCAGTGCTCTGGTCTCTCACAAGGCTTTATCACAAGGCGTTAATTTCCGATAGATTTCAAGCATTCAGTTCTATCTCCCCTAGAAAATTGTGGTGTGGTTTAGGTTTTTTGTTTGTTTGTTCTGTGCGCTGGGTTTTTCTGCTTGTGTTTTTTGGTTTGGTTTTTTTTTTTTTTGTTGTTGTTGTTGGTTTGGTGTTTTGGGGTTTTTTTAACCAAACTCAGTTTCTGTGAAGCTTTTTAATTCAGTATGATTAGTCTTTCCTTTAGGGGTGGCAATTAGGATTTGCTTTGTCATTTCTGTGAAAATATATACTCTCATTTTGTGGAATGGATGAAGTATGGAATGGTATAAAGAGGTTCTAGGAGTAATCTTTTTGTACAAGCAGAAAGAAAATGAGTGTTGCCTTGACAGTAATACAGTTCTCCCTCCAGAGTTTCTAAAGAATCTTTTATTTCTCTACCAAAAGTACATAACAGTAAAAAAGTGTGAAACCTACCAAATGTCGAAATTCCACTGACAAGCTTCCATTTGCAGACTCATCCATGTTCATGGCTTTCACATGTGTGCCACACAGAACAAATCTACGGTTACTGTGGAGGACATGACAGTTATGTACTCAAATACCACTGTATTGGAAAAATTTATAAATAAGATATTTTATTGCCTTACCTTACAGTTGAAACATTCCTAAAAGAGAAGAGGGGTGGGGGAGAAGAAATGGATTGTGAATCAGTAAATGTGTAAGACAGAACTTGTACTGAGAAGCATATCTGAGATGGTAGATTTTGCCTGCTCAATGTTGGTTTGTATTGACCCTACAACTACAGTTTCTAAACTGAAGAACTGAAATTCATACTTTCCACTTAAACTTTTGCATCTGGCCATATGTATGTAGTGTATTTTATCTTACTATTTATTATCAGATAATAATCACTGCTTCTGAGAGAAACAGCCCTGGCTTCTCTTGCTCCCTCCTCACTGGGTGTTTTCCCTCTTTCTTGTAGGCCCACATCTATGTCCATGCAGTCAAGGTGTTTTTTAGGGGCTTGCAGAAACACAATCAGCAGAAGGAGGAAAGTAGCTGGTACCTAGGGCAGGGATGATGCATGGTGAGAGCTCAGAGCTATTTCAAACCTAACTATCCCAAAAATGCAATACAGTTTGATTTCAAGTTTTTGCGTGATGCTCCTGTATCGGTCTGATGAATTTTTTTTAAAGTCTTGAGACAAATCTAAATGGACTTCTTGTCTACAGTTTGAAAACATGAATTAGACTTAGCAGCTCTGTTTTAAAAAAAAGAAATCTTCCATATAAAAAAGAAGTGTTACTCTGATCTTTTAACTGGTGGGTTTTTTAAACTATTTTTTTTCTTTTCCTTTTAAAAGCAGTTATAAATCAGATAGGGTAGCCACTGAAAAAAATCCTATGTTGTCTCTGTAGGGAGCAAGAGAATATCTTCACTTTTAAGTTCCTTACTTGTCAATAGTTGCTTTCACTCTGATCTGGTAGTTCAGCTCTGGCAATTTAATTAGCAACCTTCAAAACAGAAAATGAGAGAGTGAAGATTCACAGAATAAATGTCTCACCAGAAAACAGCAGACCAGTTGCTCTGGATTAAAGTACCAGAAATTATTTAATCTGAAAAGAGATTAGGCATCTAGGATTATAACACAATTTACAGGGTTGAATACTCAAAAAGAGGAACTGGGCGGTTCCAGTGGTAGGTGCCCTACCCTCCCTCTAGTTAGCATGTGCTTGAGGGAATGGCTGGAGAGACACCAAAGTAGTACTAATTAGGAAATGGATTTGGATAATCTCTGACTGCACCACAGATGTGTGTGTGTGTGCTTTCCTTCATGTACCTTTTCTCACCCCCAGCCCTCCATGAACTTTGTGCTGTAAAGGTTGAAATGAAATGAGAGTTCCTTTCCAATCTTTGTTCTTCCATAAGGTCAGGCAAGGAGCTTCTGGGAGAGAAATAACTTAGCTGTGATTCACCTGAAACCCCCCAAAATGCAGTTTCTCTTTCCTCTGTGCAGAAGTGGCTCTGAGTACTCTGATTTGGCTTGTATGATAAGGGTCATTATTTACTCAGTTTGTAAAGTCATTAATACAAGAATTCAATGCATACAAGAATTAGATGCATACAAGAATTCAACCCTGAAGGTCCTGCCTTTAGCCACAATATGCCTTTCTTCCTCATGTTTTACTCCTTACTGCCATGTGTTCTGCTTGACAGATTCTGTGACTTTATATCCCCATTCCAGAAAATTTCCCTGCAGTTGAACAGATCCCTAACACAAGTTGGTCTGCTTTGCTTTCTAGATTCTCCTAGGATAAAATACTGTACACAAATGATGGAGCTTATATCAGATTTTCTTCCTTACCTTAATTTAACAGTGAATTGTATTAAAGTTTTGAGAACCATTGGCCTCTGGGGGTGTGTTGGCATGCAGGGCTGCCTTTCAACCACGAAGGAGCTGTGTGAGAAGAAGTGAAACAAATAGATTTTTAGGAATTTGTATGAACAAACAGATGGGGTTTTGGGTTTTGGTTTGTTTTTGGGGGGGCAGGAAGGGAAAGGGGCTGGTATCTCTTAAAGACATATCTCTCAGATGCTGAAGTGAGAGCTATGCATTTCAAATCAGTTCTCAAAATGATCCAGTGGTCTGATTATCCTTTAAATTGTTCCCGAAGAAGAAGCAGATGTTTGGAAGGCATTGAAAATCACTCCAAATTCTATAGTTCTAAAATGCAGTAATGATAAAAGTCTTGGTCTTCCAAAATTTGTCGGAACCACAAAACAAGAATATGAAAATACACTGAGCATGGTTCCAATGAAATTAAACTATCATTTTAATTTTTATATATACATATATATGTCAAACAATTGAGCCCACTTTGCTTTCAGAGACTCACTTGTAGTAAATCTCTAGTATAGCCTGTACAAAAGGCAAGAGAAATGATGCTAATATTATATCTACTAATAGAAAGGTGAGTTGGGAGGGCAGCAGAGAGCATAGCTTGGGGGATACAGAGGAAAGAAAAAGAACATTTACATTAAAAAAAAAAAAAGGCAAAATTGCAAACACAAAACCTCACAACTTTTCTCAGCAGAATGTATATAGCTTCTCCTAGGATAAGGGGATTTCTGGCATTCATTTAAGAGTCAGAACTTGATGACAAATGCTTAAATGCTACCCATGAGAAGCTGCCTGGAACCTTCAGTTTCTGTGAGTTTTGATGACAGCTGTACATGCTTCTTATTATAAGGAACCTGGTCCTTAAAATCCCCAGGCATTCAAACTTCTTTCCTTTCTCATAACAATGTGTTCTCATTGTTGTAGCAGTTGAGGTAAAGTTCTGTACATTGGCAGTGGCTTACGCACTTCCGGAAAAGGTTGTAGAGCAAAAAGTTGACTTTTTCCAGCAGCTGAGGTCTTTGCACAGGAATAGGGTCCCCATCATAAGTCAGCCTGGTCAGGAGTTCATCCAGCTTTTCTAGTTGCCTTCTGACTTGAAAGAGACTCTCTGCCAACAGCGTAAAGCTACAGCAAGACAAAGAATTAGTTTGCAATCATTCTTGTGAACTGTTTCTTAGAACACAAGAAGTACTGAAGTTCTTGCTTGGGGAAAATCAGATCTGAATTGAATGGTGCTTTTCAGCTTTGCCCAAACTCACATCCATTCATCTTTTGTTTACAGGAATACATAAATACATTGGCCTAATCACCTGCTTTAGCTTCAAAGATAAATATTTTCACAACAATGCAACACTGTCTGTGACAATTTGGAAGAATTATATACATGGTCCTGATTTTGTACATGCAGGGCATTTGTGCCAACGTTAATTTTTTCCTACATTTAATAACAATTTCCTATTTAGGAGTTTTGCAAAATGTACTCCTTAAAAGGATAATATTTACATAGAATGAACAAGTTAACAAGACTGAAGAAGTGTAAAAGCAGTAAGGAAAAAGAAATCCAAACATACTTGCTAACAGTTCAATAGGGTATGTGTGTATAAAATTACATTTTTAAGCTATTTTTAGCATCTTTGTTGGAGAAAAAAAATACTTCAGTGAAAAAAAGAAAAGAAACCTACACAAAAAAGAAGGAAACCCCACTTTTTTTTTCCAGTCCTAAAATTTTCTTAGTAATTTTCCTTCCTTTTTACTTCTTACTTTTTACTTCACCTTTTCCATATGAGAGTTTTGATGGGAGAGTAATGACCATGATGTTGTGTTGACATTCTCTGGGTATGCTATCTTTTAAATATAATGCTATTTTCTTTCTATTTGCAATCACTTCAGAGTTGCCACCACAGAGACTACTGCCATTCAATCCCTGCACAGTGTGAAGTCTGGAGGAGTGAGTCAAAGCATAAAGCCTCTACCCAGCTCCTGCCTAGACACAACTCCCACTGCCTTCAATGACAAACTCAGTCAGCACCATTCTTACTCAAGCAAAACTCCCAAGAGAGTATGTCTCATGTATCTGGAGGAACTGTCAAAACCAAAAATTAGTGACTGCCACCAGTCAGGCTCAGCAGTAATGTGAATTCTGAATAGTGAATGTTGCTTTAAGTTAGCACCTTTTAGTTATTTACTTTCTTAGCTGCTGGAGAATTTGCTGCTGTTGCAACTGATCTAAAGGAATGATCATTTCAAGTGCAGCAGACTTCCTGTGGTTTTCAGTGGAAACACGAGGTCAGGGCAGGTTTACCAGTTCTGGAGCTGATCGAGCCCCCCGTGGAGGGGCCCCCCAATGCAGGCGATCTGCTGCCGTCTCTTCCAGTCCAGCAGCTCCTCGGTCAGCATGTTGCTCATCAGCATATCGACCTCATGGATCACACGCCCTATTTTACTGAGTACTTCCTGCAAAATAGGGAAGGTGTCACTTACTGACTGACCACAGGCAACAGCTGCAAAATTCACCAACTATCATGAAGCGCTTGCTAAATGTTTTTCAATTATTCTGAAAGTAATCCTGTTCAGTTCCTATTGCTTCAGTGACAGGATTCATCACCCATTGGACATTGATCCTGAATCTCTATGAACTCTTCTTCAGGAAAACTTTTTTTTTGGGGGGGAAGGAGGGAAGAGTGTTGCATTCTTTGTGGGCATATCTCCAAGATTTTGACACTTTGACACACAAGCTCTGTCAAGTTCAAAAAGTTCTGCTTTTGTTTTGCATCATATAAAATGCACCCTTTTTTGTTTGTTTGATTTAATCATAACCACCCTCACCCCCCATGGACTCAAACAAATCGCTTTACTCTTAAGGTGTGCAGAACCATATCCTTGACTGAGCTGTTATTTAATTACCAATTTCTTAACTTCTAGTCAAAATCACCCAGACCCACCCAAACATTTTGCAAATTTTTAACTCCTGTGAAATTCGTCTGTTCTTCTGAGATGAAAATTTAGAAAAGCACAGCATACACATTTGAGTATTTGGTGTGGGAATAAGGGGAGAAAGCAGATAAACCGCAAATGACAAAACATTGTCACTAACCTTTCTCTTGTAGTCTAAAGTATTGAGCATTGCCTGCAACGCCAACATTTCCTGTTTAATGAGGGCGCTGTTTTTGTCATTCTGTTCTGCAGGGGATGAAAAAAAAAAGTATAAATACACGTGTAGGGGTGTGTGCCTGTTTATAAGGGGAGAAGAGGGAAAAAACCCATGACCAGACTGCAGAATGAACTAGTGAAAAAATAAACTGTGGACATCAGTAGATTATATGCAGCATATTCATTTGAAAAGACCAGCTTTAGTAAAAGTTTAACATAAGGTTTTATGGGTCCTGTCTGAAGATGTGTATGTGGAAAAGGCAGAAGAGATACAGATGATACCCAGAATTTTCTAAATTTCTCATCCCTGTGCATACTCCTGTGTACTATGTGCACCTGGCTTGGATCAGTCATTGATCTGTACACATAAATGCACTCGTGGTGTCAGCAGTTAGGCTAAAGCTCTTTGGACTCAATGTGAATTACAATTCTGGCTGAGAGGCATTTGAAACAGATATAAATTGTTCATCACCAGGGAAATTTCAGCAGCCAGGAGCACTGATCACTGGGTATTTCCCCCTCTAACATTTGTCCTCCACTGGATCATGCACTAGTTTCAAGTCTCCAAGCTCTTCCATATGAAGCTTTTTCCCACCCTCACTTTCCCCAACCTTTTGTATCTTTCATGCTACATTCAAAAAAGAAATCGGTGCCAGCTGTGTGCCTGCTGAGCTCTGGATTGATGCCTTCCTATTGAGTTAGGGTAGATGTTGCAATAGAGGCAGAAAAGTGACCAGCACCAGCTCAGCCACAGCAATTGCTCCCACGCACTGTAAGCTGGCTGTGCTGGAGCACAGCAACAAAATTTTAAGCCCTGAAAGTCATTTCTTGTCAGCATGTTTTACTTTGCAAGTGAGGCAGCTTTTAGGTATCTGTGTGGTCAGTAATTATGATTGGCCTGATGACTAGCAACTCATTAAACTATGGCAACTCTTCTGATTGCTGGGTCACACCCAGCCTTCAACATTTAGGATTGATGTGCTTAAGGACTTGGACATTTCAAGCCAAATATCTTTGCATGTTCAAAGGAAGACAATATAAAGATATCTGAGCAGGCACAAGCAGACCCCAGTTTCTTTTCTGAAAGAGATCATGCAAGGACTGTTGCCACGTGCAGATCTCAACCATCACAGGCTGGTAAAACATACATGCAGAGTGCTTACCAGCTGGTTATCACCACTGTGGCCAAAAAAGAATAGAAAGCCAAGTTAGAGGCAAGAAAAATCAGTTTTGCACGACCCTGGAAAATAAGAGTCTCTTCCACATTCTCCCAAAGAAGGGCCATGTAAAAGGTGAGGATATTGAAAAATAGGTTCTTTAAATTAAGAAATGTACTACTTTATGCGCCATTAGGCAGCTTATCCATAGGAAATAACTATACTTTCTTAACATGATTCTCTTTAACCTCTTAACCCCAGAAGAGTCATTATGTTCCAGGACTATAATTTTTATATATACCAAAGATCCACTTTTATGTTTACATATACTATTTAAGTAATGCACAAAACCCCCTGATGCTGGAGTCTAGCTGCAGAATCAGCCATCTCCTAGGAAATTTAAAAAGTAGTATAAAAACTCTTACCTAAGCTCTGTATTGTTTTATACCTGAAGTCAAATTCCTCTTGCAAGTCTTCCAAGTATTTCACATCTTGGTCAGTCATCTTTCCCAGGAAAGAAATGAACAAATGCATAATGGAGTATTTACTTTTCTTACCATTTGAAAACCCCTGAGCAGTTCTTGGAAACCTTGTTTACTATCTTGTAAACTTTAAAAGGTATGATTGAAAAATAAATACACATTTATAGCTACAGATTTATGTTACTTGTTTAGAAAGTCAAATATTATCCTCTATCTTGCAGTTGACAGTGGTTGATTCAGCTTTATCCCTTCTTGTTTACTAGTGCAATGACATAGTGGAAAGTAGAAATGATTGTGTTAGCCTGAACAAAACTGAAATTGTTATGCCAATAATGTACCTCTCTTCTTGAAACTTTAAAACAGGGCAAAGGCATAATTTTGCATTTACCTAAATGGAAATTGAATTGGCGTGTGCAAAGCCAAAAGAGATGGAGTCAGACACAGGAGCAGAGCTCACAGAATTTATTTACAGAATGTCTTAAGAATTTGGATAAAGAAATGAAACATTTTTGCTGCTTTGGCACTTTACAGCTTTCTTTTCATAAGCGCTGTAAAAAAATACTGAAGATATTTTCTAGTAACCAATCAATGATAATTAAAAAAAATCCCATCTAAAGAAGGAAAATAAACTGTAGGAAATTATCTGTTGTACTTTGAAAGTCTATTTCTGTCCTGTTTATAGGAAGCCTTGATTTTGCCAACAACTCATAAAAAATCCTTTTTAGTTCCCTAAGATGTGCACGTTAAGTGTCTGTGAAAATACAGAAACTTGTTTGCTAAATGAGCCCACACATAATTAGCCATTTTGGTTTACTTTTTATTTTGGAGACTAAAGTTTTAAATTGTATGTGTAAAGTATGAAATTACATGCACGAGGAGCTGGCTAATTTCTGTGTTCGACTTAATTACCTACTAAAAATAAAACCCCTGCTATCTAGAAAATGTTCTCATTTTCACTGGTCCTTCAGGGGTGGCTGTGCTTCCCCACACAGTCAGAAGGAACAGCATGACAGGCTGCTGCTTTGTCTGCTCTGCAACTCTTATCTTGCAACTTTATGTGTAGATAGAGGCCTAGTACTACATTCTTCTGAAACTACTTTATCCTTATAAGGGTTTGATCTTTCTAACCCTTCTTCTCTGTGAAAGGAGACACTGATGAGAGAATGCTGCTAGGATCTCTTTCCAATATACCAGAAGTGTTACTCTTGAACAAGAAATGGACAGGTATTTCAAATATAGTTTCTACATTGAGACTGCTGGAAGTGGGGCTGGGATAGCAAAAAAAGCTGTGGGTACTCTGAATCCTTATCCTGCCTTGAACTGAATGGGCAGGTATTCTCTGAGATTTCAAGGTCTCTGGGACATAGCTACGGGTTTGGCTCAGCCCAGCTCTGCCCTGCAATGGCATGAGAAACTGCTGGATAGTAGTTACCATCAGCTCCCAGAGTTCTTGTCTCCTTGTGTCTCCAAAAAATGTAATTATGTCACATAGCCTTTGGCTCGACAAAACCTTGGTATACCAAAGGTCTTGGTATGTGATTCAGAGGTTGTGAATGTTAAGCTACTGCTGACCCAGCTAAAGGAGGCAAAGTTGCAAAAATAAATTTTCTGAACCTCACCTCTTTTTAGAGACTGTAGGTATGCTCTTACTGCACTCAGTGATCTGCCTGCAACTCATGTAGGGATGAGTGTGATAGCTTTAAAATAGGGAGCTCTCACACTGAACCCAGACAGCTGCTAACCCCCAAGGATCCAGCTGTTAGTCTGGCAGATGTCCTCGGAATAATGCAAAATGTGTGTCTGTTGGCAAATGTCATCATGCTACCCAGCTTAAAGATAGTTCAGGTGTGTCTGTATGAAAATCACGTGGGCAGAGACAGCACACAGGGCAAAAAAGGTACCTGAGCACTGTTCTTGATTGCTGACACTTTGTGTTCTACATTTCTTTGACGTTCTGAAACCACAGAGTTCTGTAGAGACTTCTCCAGTGGCCCCTGGAACACATTGAACAGATAATTGGTGGATGAGTAATAATAATAATAGGTGATAGAAACTGTACTGCAAGCTCCAGCACAGAGAGGGAATTCTGAAACCAGTGTTCAAACATCTGGAGACTGCTGTAAACACACAGATATGTTTAGTTCTATACATTTGAAAAACATGCAGCTTTAACTTTGTAATCCAGGAGATGAAAAGGTGTGGGTATACTGCAGACATTAAATATCTAGTAAATTAAATATAGATTATTAGAGTTTTTAAAAAATCCATGGCACAAGACTCATATAGGAATGCATATTATATCCATAAGTGATTAACAAGAACACATTTGTCTTAAAAATTCTCTCTGGGTTTCAATCTTGTAACAATTTCCCCAGAATAAGTTTCATATGTAATCTGAATTATTTTTTTCTCCCAACAACATAAAAATCATCGATAACTCTATAAAATATTGGAAGGAATGTCTTTTCCATTCCATAGTTAATATGAATTAATGCATTGCATAATTTGAAATACACACATCTGTTTTGCAAAGAATAATCTCTTTAAAACCTTTCCTACAGATTAAAGTCTTTGAAGATTAGCTGTGACATAGAAGTCCCTCACAGCAATGTTTCCAGCAGAAGCACCACTAATGAAGTTCAAATGTGAGTTTAAAGGGCAACATTTGGCAACCCCTAGTGCACACAAATCTGTTCAGTGGAATGAGGAGACAGGATTTGGTCTGAAAAGCATGTGAGCAGATTAACATGGAGCAGATTAATGAAATGTAATTCATTACCTGTACAGGCATGCTGGCTGCAGCCAATATTCTTCTTTCTTCTCTTAAGCAGTTTGAGATGATCACTGCTATATGCATGGGATTACCATGATATTTGCCCTGCAAGCACAAGTAAATACAAATCAAAAAAATTCCAGAATTCAGGATGTCCCTCAGGAAATCACAAGCAACGTGATGTATGAGTGTCTATCAGCTACAGACTGGTGTGGGTGGAAAAGACTCCCCTTTTCATGTGCTGGTTCAGCCTTTCAGGGCAGCATCAGTTAGTGCCACCATCATAAAATATTCTTAACAATGTTCCACAGAGATTATAAAGATACAATTCCGAGATGTACATCATTTGAAGTTCAAATTACTCCCCTGCTAACACAGCTGTTTTGAAAGGGTTTTCCTGTCAGCCTATTCTGGGCACGATTTTATCACCTCTTCGATTTTCAATAGGATGTTGCTGCTTAGCATGTAGCACTTCTGCCAGCAAAAATATTTGTAAGCATATCAATATGGTAATGGTGCAAGCAGGAGAGCTTCCTCAGCATAAAGCAGAAGACTTAAATTTTAATGTCTATAAATAATTTTTATCTTTCAAAAAATAATCTGCCGGAGATGAAGGAATAAGTAACTTTTGTCCCAAGCCAAAGAACAAAAAAAAAATCTATATTTTTACACCACCATAAATAAAGTGCTGAATCGCTGATGTGTGACTGATGACGGGTCACAATTGGAACTAATATTGGTTTGTACTATATTTATAAAATTGGAATGATGGAGGACTCTAAAGCAGCTTTGTTTATTGTGATGTATTCATTCGGTGTTTCTCAGTATCATTCATTTCTTCATGCCTTTCATTCAGTAGCACTCATTCAGTGTTTATCCATTCATCAGAGTTAATCCATTTAATTTTTTTTTCCTATGTAATTTCCAGTTCTGGACTTACTCTATTTTCTCCTCTTTACCATTTGTCTTTATTTTCATCATATCTCCCTGCCACTCAGAACCTCTTTTATTCTAGCTGTCTCTGCACGTGGCACAAGAAGTTTATACATACTTTAATTGATGCCATATCTTCCCTTGGTACCTCATAGCAATTGTTATGTTAGACACAAGGGTGTGAATGCACCTGACAGAAACGTGAACACATTGCTTCTGTATGCATCAAGTACCATGGCATTAAATATACCTTTCTAATGCCTTTCACTAAACAATTCCTGTGAGCTCTTGCATGAAATGTGTAATCTGAAATATGTTTTGACTTCAATTTCGAAGTAAAGAAGTACCTTATTAAAAATGGTAGTTTTGATCATGGCAACTTAGTTCAAGCTGCTTGGTACTAATTGCCATGTGTACTGTGGTTCCAGGTAAGGACTAAGGTGAAAGATATATAACTCTTAAAACTAAATAATCAAGGTAGCAAAAGTTCCCTTTCAAGGAAAGTTTGATTGCCCTGGCCTTGTTAGCAATGAAATGAAACTGTTTCTATGGTTTCTGGAAGTCTTTTCAGGACAGAAAAAGTACATGCCCCACAGTGCAACCAGTGTACACCCAGAGTAGCCCCAGTGCCGTGCCTCCTTAGATCTCCTTAAAAGCAGTTCAGGATGGTAATTTACCCCAGCAACCATATGTATCAATTACCCTGAGGAACAGGAGTTATGAACCTGACTGGTTTTAGGAGCTCCTCTGTAAACAAGAAGTGGTGAGTAATACTGCCCCAGGACCCACTATGCCTCAGAAGAAACACCAAGCACTCCCTCTCTGCCTGCTTCTTCCTGGGCAGTGAGAGGAGACTTCATTAAGGATACACTGCTGATTTCTATGTCAAATAACAGTGCCAAAGATCTGCCACTACACACTGCTCCCTGACAGCTCCATGCTGTAAGGATAGTAACTATGATGTCGCTGCATGCTTCCTTCAATGCCACTGCACTTCAGGTCCAGCAATATATTCACAGTCCCCTTTATTGGGCATATTCCCAATGTCTCTCTCCATAGGGTCAGGATGTAGCTTTGGGACGGGAATACAGAAATGTGGGAAATGGCTGTGATCTTCCTGCAAAGGATTGAATGTGGTGTCATGTGGAACTGAGGTCCAACAGCAACAGCCAGGGCAAATTAAGTGCTGCAAAGAGTGGCTGTGCTCCTGGCTGTGCTCCAGCCCAGTGCCTGACTCCTTAGGGAGCCAATCCAGGTTGCTAACTGGGATGGAAATGACTCATGCTTTTTTTACTGACTGGTTTTTCAGCTCCTTGGTGGACTGAAAACTGCTCAGCAAAGGATCTGTTTATTGTTAAGGAAGAGCACATGTGAAGTTGGGAGAGGGGGCAACAGTCCTGCCTTGTTTCAGCTGTTGTTACTAAGCCTGTCTCATCCATCTGTACCTTGATTAGAGGGGGGGAAATTCCTGTTACTAATAAGGTTTGGGATGAAAGCTGTGGGGAGAAATCTGCCACTGGTGTAACTCCACTGATGGAAATTAATTCCTCTCTTAATTTCTGCTTGTGGTGGCTGTTACTTTTCTTTGGTAGTAAAACAAGGTATCACCTTCCCCCTAGGTGGCCAGTAAATGGCCATGCCATACATTGGTACCTGAAGCTACCAAGCCTGAGGCTTTGTAGCTTACCTTTGAGGCTTATCTTAGTCCAGGTCTACCATTGCCCAACAGAATTCCAACACTGCAAGGGCTTAAAGAGGTCAAACAAAAGCTATTTAACCAAGTCAAGAAGAAGTAAATATCCTCTATTGGAGCTGGGAAAATGCATTTATGTAGAAGATGCTCTTTAAAAAGTATTCTGACAGTGGGATGTGTTAAAATTCCCCACAAAGGATGCTGGTTAGTAGGGACTTCCCTAGCGTTTCTAGACAAGATTCATATGCAAAACTCATTCAAAAACTTTCTTTCTCTCCTTTTCTTAGTTTCATTAAGAGAAAACCATCTGAATCAAGAGATGAAGTGGAAATTCACTTCCCCCCTCCTGAAAAATAATAACAGTAAAAATTTTCTGCCTGTGTTTGATACTTCTCAGCTGTGTTTTATACTTCTTAGCGGTAAATACACTTTGGAATGCACTGCATAGTATTCCCTTATCATTCACCTACTGCCAGCTCTTGTTGCTCTGCACTTCATTTTGTCTTTGGCTGAGGGCAGAAATTGCCCAACGTGACCTTGATTTCTGAATGACTAATTGAAAATTATCTCCTATCAGCAAACAAGTAGTATAAGTAAGCTGGAAAATTAAGGAATTTTAACCAAAAATTACTTGAGATGGGGGACTCCTAACTTAGAATGACTAGCAGTCAGAAGAGGAAGAAGGGTGTGGATTTTTGGATACACAAAATAGTATTGAAAAGTTTAAACATGTAAGGAGAAAATTTATGTTTGTCTTTTGACAAATACCAACACAGAGAAATTGACGATTTACTCTTCTTTCAAATCAAAATATCTGCTAGTATTACTGTAATTTTGTTGTTCTTAGAAGTTTTCTTTCTCTTCTCTTCTGTTCCAATGAGATCTTTCCATGCCATGAGTTACAACAAACAACAAATAATCTTATTTGGACTGGATTCTGCTCAAGAACTACCAGCATGATGCTAAATTTAAGCAAACAGGGGGAACTTGAACCTTCATTCTGAACAGGTGACAATTTTCTGTGAATGCTGATGACATTTCCTAGGAGAAATTCTTCCTACTGCCACCTGGAATGCACTCTTTCTAGTTCAGGGATATCTCTTGTGACAGTATCTGACTAGATAATGGAGAAAAACATAGAGGCATTTCTACAAAAACAGTTTGTATCTTATAGCATGCAGTGTTTGTGCCCTTTACCCAAATTTTAAAGCAGCTTGAACTTTTTGGAGTATGTTTAAGGTGTGTGAAACAGTGGCTGGGGAAATGCAAGGTTTGCTTCTGTAAGCTGCAAGGTCATGGAGAAACTTTAAAATAGATATTATGACATTTTAAAATACATGTGCTTCCAAAAAGAACACCAAACAACTGTCAGTTTTAGTACCTAGAATTTACTGCTTCCTCTGACAGAAATGAAGAAACCTAGAGTCATTCTCTTACTCTTCTCTTCTTCCCATTTTTAAAGTTTCAAAATTTTAGATGATTTTGCTGTGGGTGGCTCCATCACAAAGTGGATTACTGACAGCCACACTAACACTGACTGCTTTTCGTGTGTCAGAGGGCTCTGTATACTCCTATCAGTGAATACTGGATGTGCACTATGTGAGCAACCGGCACTGTTTTCAGTGGTTAGAGCAGGGGATTAGGTGTTACTTAGTCTTGGCTTGTAAAGTAGAAGGATGTGCTATGAAACCTCTAGAAAGTCAGTCAGGGGGTTGCCTGATTATCTCCATGTTTCCAAGGTGACCTTAAAAAAGGACTTGAGTAGGTTTTGGTGCTTTCCAAGTCTGAAAATTGCTTCAGAATTTGGTCAGGCTTTCTCTTCTTTTTTCTTTTCTTTTTCTTTATTTTTTTTTTTAACTCTCAAAACCATCCGCTGTATTTCTTCTCATATCTGCTAGAAAAAGCTCTTTTTGAGCCCTTTAATTGTTTACAATAGGATCTTTACTTGGAGGCGTGGAAGGGTTGTTTAGTATTACCATTGAAGTGTTTGTTCATAATGAATGAATATTTAAAGAAACTGGTGGAAGGGAGGAGAAATAGGCAACAGCAAGACAAAGTCAAGCAAAAATACATTTCCTTCCCTATTGCTTGCTTGTGATATGATTATTTTACTAAGTTTGATACTCAGCATCCTTCTGGATAAGCAAATATTTCATCTTTCATAAAATCAAAAACAGGGAGAAAACACCCTTTTGCCTATCATTTTATTTTTTTGAAAGAAAGATTTGGTTTAGCTGTTTAGCACATCTCGAATGTGTGGGTGGGAAGGCATAGCTGCACATGCATATTTCCCGTTTTCACCTTCAAACATGACAAATAACACTTTGCCTTGATTTGTTTTCTACCTTGGTATATGCATCCAGGCAGAAAGTCTAATGAAGACAACAGCAGAATACAAAGAAAGAGTCAATCCTGGTGTTAGCCTAATAAAGGTTAAGTGCTTGGGAGTTTTTTGAAAGCTTGTACTTAAACAGGCAGTATTCTTACTAAAAAATCATATTCTACTAGGAGGGCGGCTCTACTTTGTCTTGGTCTTTAGAGGCAGTCCCTGCAACACTGTCTATTTAGACTGCTTTTGCTGTCCTTTGATTTTTAGATTTCCCCTTCCCCCTCTCAAAATACATGAGAGACCTTAAAGGCAACCTCATTATTTTAGAAAACTCCTATGGTGTGTGGGAAGTCCTAACACACAGCTATGTAGTCTTGCACTTCTCTCATAGCATATGATGCATAACTTCCAGATGATCATAATTTTTTTAGGAGATGTGCAACTAATTTACCATAGGTAATGCTGTAAATGCACAGCAAGTGAAGGCAGAGGTCTTTTTCTTCACGCCTCAAATTCCACTGCTGAGTCCCTCCCAGCAGCCACTAAAAGCACTCAAGGAATAATCTACAGAAACAGCAGATTTCTGAGCAGGTAGGGTGAGATAAAGCTACAGAAAATATATTTCTGTAGAAATCACCATCAGAGAATAGAACTGTACAGACAGGGAGGGGTGAATATTGTAGTGATGCTTCTTATTTTATATTTATTTAAGAATAAATAACTTCTTGTTTAAATGAGATTTATTTGAAAGTAAATAAAAATACCATGGTCTCTATGAAAACGGGTAAAACATCCGAGGATAGAGAGGACTGATCCCCACCTCCCCCTCCTCCTCTGGGCACAAAGACCTGAGTCTTCTTATTAAGTAATCTCTCAGGCAGATGTTCAACTGCAACTGGGCTCTTAATACTTCAGAATGAACAAAGCCCACAAGAGGTTATTTAGTTTGCTTGCATTTTTACTTCTGTCTCCAAGTTAACTCTTTTTTGTTCAACAAAACCAAACTGAAACATTTATAAACTTTTATAGTTGCATTCTGTTAAAAAATAACTAGAAAGCCAAAAGTATTTTACTTGTAACAAGTAACCTTTTTCTATCTTGTACCAATCATTTTAAAAAACCTTTATTAGCTGAGGTGCAGTCACCAGGCTGCAGTTGCTAGGAGCAGACACCTAGCTGCTTTAGCAAACAGACTTCTGTGCGGGGTTTCCCATTTGCACGCCAACATTTTCTGTAAACAGCTTTAATGGTTGTACTGAAAAACTCACTGGGAGCAGTCTCATACAATCTGAATTGTGTTAGACAGCAGGACATGCTGGTCCAAAACATGTCTTACTTTACTGTGTTAAGTTGTTGATCTGGCAGGCTACACAAGTGCTAAATACGTGTAAATAACATTTTGAAATGGATCTTCCGTGGTTTATTAGGAACTTTCTCTATTTTGTTCCATTCTCACCCTTTTTTTAAGCTTTGACAGGAAACTGCAATTTAAACATCAATGGCTGTTTCCATTCTTTGCAACTGTTTCTCAGCACAGGGCTTATTAGAATTATTTTTTGAGCACCAACTGGAAGGTCCTGTTCCAGATCTAATGCTGTTTTGTTCACTTTCTTGATGTACTGAAATAATCTTAGGATTCCCCATGCATGTTCCTTTCTGGTACAGAGGCCTTTGTAAACAGTCAGTTGAACTAAGGAAGTTTTCTATGTTCACTTAGTTCTCTCTGGAGAAGCACAGGGATGTTCAGTGCCCATAGCAGATGGAAACAAACTGGGCAAAATAACCAGGAACATGGCACAGAATCAGGAATACACTGCTGTGTTACTGTTTTAAGCAGCATCATGTAAAGATGTATTTGTTTGTACTACATAAAACCAGTGAATTTTACATGGAAAAAAGTGCCTTAATATTAGATGACAGAAGATACTTTCAGAAGCTATTCCAGATCTTTCCATAAAAACAGCCAGAGCCGTGTAGGATAAAGTAATGTAACTAAAGAACTATTTCCCAGCTACTTACTATAACTTCTAAAAGCTTGTTTATAACTGGTTGGTGTGAACTGGTAGATCTGGTGCTTCTGTCTGTTGTAAACAGACCCCAAGGTGTTAATGGCGTGTGTGCCCACACACCTGCTCATTCAGGCATAATCCCATTACCATCCCTCCCCTCATCTTAGGCTCTAGCAGGGCTGGGGAGTCAGTAAAGTTCATCAATACTGGAGAATCTGCTGTGAGAATTAAATGAATTTCATGAATATACATAATTTACAGCAAATTGTTCCCCAGAGCACACAGTATACTCATTAACTCAGGGTTCAATGGTAAATGAGCAGAGCAGCTCTTCTTATTCCTGAAATCTGTTATTTCACTTCTATAAAGGAAGATTTATGTAATCAGATTTCACCCTGAATGCCACAGAGAAGTGACACAGATGCATGTTGCCATTAATGAGAAGGGATTGCTTTCAGAAGTTATCTTGAGACTAGAGCATAAATAAGGGCTTCAGTTATGAGTAGGATGATTCTGGGAATTTCTGCTTTTGTCCTGATGGGATTGTTGTGCACCCATCACGGAGCACAGCACAGACAGTGGCTCCTCCTGGGAGCTCATCTGAATCCACACTTGGGCCAGGCTGCATATCACAGAGCTACTTCTTGTCTAGCAAGCACCTGAGGAGTGTACCAAGTTTCCAGTTTGGAGTGTGGGGGGGAAAGACATCCCAGAGCTGAACAGGCAGTTGCCCACCAGCATTATGGAGCAGTGGGACACTTGGGCACAGTGCCCATCTCTGATTACCAGGCTCCTCTGAGCCTCCCCTGCCTTGGCTCCCTGGCTGCACTGCAGCCTGGCTGTTCTCCCCCAGCCCAGGATTTTGGTATGTGAGTCAGGAATGTGGACAGTGCCTGTCTTCCACAAGAGTCTCTGCACTAAATCCACTCATGCATCACACAGGGACAGGTACGCTGTCACATAAAAATGTTCCTCCTGAAAACTAGGATGTAACTGTCCACGGGCCAAGGTCATGCAGACTCTTATATCTGCAATTTGGTTCCTAGAAGTGCTGGGCAGCTCTTCAAAGCTTAACATCTGCCCTTTACATTTTGTTGTCATAACAACAGCACAAACCATCTTGTGACTAATCCGCTTTGCTTTTCTCCATCTAGATTTTAAGGAGAAAGAAAAATAAGCATAGTTTCCCTCTCTTTCCCCCACTGCCTCTGAACATTTTCTCCCTCTTCCCTTTCCAAAACTGATGCTTGGGGGAGCAGGAACTCTCTAGGAAGATGGATAGAGAATTTAACCTTAGAAAGTGGCTGTGCTGTTCTGTCTACCATTGAAGAGCACAGCAACAAAAGGCTGCCCTGCTATAAAAATGAATCCAATTTACTGACTAGAGAAAAAATAATGTAGGAAGCAAATATGAAAGATTGTAACCTAAAATGCTGACCCTGATTTTAATACAGTTACGTGCATTTTTACCAGATTAATGTCAAGAAGAAGAGATGTCTCAATGAAAGCAAGAAATAGAGAAGCAAATTACAGAGAGCTAGCAGTGACCACAGCTGCTTAGCTAAGTTTCTCAATACTATGTTCAAGTGCTTGTAACTTTTTTAAATTACATATTTCCTGGTCAGTGTTTCTTTTTGCCTGCAGGTAGTTTTGGAAATGTAAGCATTCTAAGCAGGAATGCCATATTCCATAGTAATTTTAATGGTGAGAGAATTGGGATGGTCCCTGTGTTCTAAAAGCAGGGATGCCAGGCAGACCCACCTCCTGCTTGGACTTCTACTCTTTGCCCTTCACAACCCCCAAGGCTGCCCAAAACTTTGTATTGCAACCAAGGCAGGCAAATTCTCTCTTCTTTCACTATTTCCATTCTTACTTTCACAGAACAACTAACATATTTATGTAAAGACGTTTCAATAAACAGTCAGAATAGAAGATTTTTCTCAATTGTACAACAAAAATCTTGGGGAGATCTTTTAGGTGAGGTGTGCTTGGCTGTGGTGCTGGAGACTCCTAGAAATAATGCTCTCCAGACTCAGTAACAGCATCAGGAATCTTGATCCTAAGGAGTTCTTGTCTGTCTAGAAAACAGCTGCACAGGCCACTTATGAAATGTGCATTGCTTCCTCTTCTAAGGCTGCCTTTCACTAACCATCCAGTTGTACTTCTGATTAAACCTTAGTCTCTCAATTTGTGTTTTGTCAAGAAGTGCAGGCTGCTTTTGAATAGCTTTTGTGTGTTCTCTAACTGAATTTTTCTTTATTATTGCTGTTGTCATAGCATTTAGGAACCTTTACCCCACTCAACATACTATGCTGTGTACACAGTGATAAGTTCTGGTTTCCAGCATTATCTATTTTGTCAAGTATTACTCAATAGGGTAACACAATTTGGCTCAAAACAATGAACAAATGTTGTACTCAGATGGTGTATTGAGGTTGGACAGCTTTGTTGCGTGCACGATGCACAAGGATCTGTGCATCTGTGTGTGGTTCAGAGGGGAAGGAAGAGGAGGGAACTGTGAAATTTCAAAGTGCTTGCACTAGAGAGCAAAGCAGAGTAAAAGGTGGGTTCATGGTAACTAACCTTCAGAGAAAGTCAAACCAACACTGTTCACAGAGTCACCAGGTAGGAAAAGATGTTTACAAAAGCAGCTTCCTCCCTTATTTAGGAACCCAGTCTTTCTTTCATCAGTCAGTGAAAAATCTCATTATTTTCACAGTGTCCCATTCCAGCCTCCCTTTCCCTAGGTGGTGTGTTAGGACAAAAAGGACCATGGCTTTCTAGTCCGTACATCAGTCCCATTTTCCTGGTGTTGTCTCATGAACCTGTCACAAACTAGCTCAAATTGAAAGAATTAGGTATCTGCAAGGGCTTCCAGCTGTGGACGGGAAGCTAAATGCCCATCTCCAATCTTCTCATATATTCAGCAATACAATGCAACCAGCCATGCATTAACAAAAGATTAGACCCATAATTAGATAATTTTCATACTCAGAGTTAAGAGTTACAGAACATACTGTCCATGCTTTGTGTCATGTTCAGTCCATTAATAACACTTGACAGTTGATAACAAGGATAGGCTGTCAGCTGATTTCAGCTACTATAGCATTTCTTTACTGATGTACTTACCTAATCAGTGAAGAAGTAATTTTAACAGCTGCAGCCAGAGACTAGCTGTGCAGCTCTACAGAACATGCAGCCCATACTTTGGCTGAAACTGCATTTATTTTCTATATTCTATACCTTAAAAGTTGTAACATAGTGTTTTACACAAAAGTCAAAAATTCTGAAATTCTGGTATCACGGATTTCTTAAGGTTATTATAATGTTATAATAGGTTGTTATCAAACACTGCAAGAACCTGATCCTACTTCAGCTTATTCTAATTATTTTGGAAATCAGAATATAGACTGTGGGTGACAGTGTTCAAGATCAGGAAAAGCTCCAACAGTGAAAGTGCCACCCAGTTTTTGGTGGTTTACATGTGTATTTTGAAAGTGAATGTGTAGCTTTTTGTCTAAATTCAGGTTATGTGCTGTCTTGATGCAATGAAGAAAGGTCAACATTATTGGTGATGGGGAGAGCTGCTCACCTAGAAACATTCTACTGCAATGCTCAAGATTCAGATCCCTTTTTATAGCAGTATAATTCCACTATCACACGTCCTCTCAAGGAGTTCATAACACTGTTCAGCTGTAAGGGAGATACCTGAGCATTTTGGCTTGTTCTGGAATTGTGACTCAGACCCTAGCACCTGAGAAACCATTTAATCACAAATCACATAAAACTCCCCTCTTCTTGCCTTTCTGGAATAAACCTCCTTTGCTTTGTGCTCTTCCTGAAATACATCATGGTATAATTTCCAAACATGACAGGACTTGAAAGAAAGGGTTTTCATTCAGGTCATTTTTACACTGAATATTACATGAACTCAAATGAGTTCACCCAAGGCCTGATTGCTTGGCTTGGTGTGCCCAATTTGGCAGAGCACACAGAGCTGATGCTTTGAGTTTTGGTAAAAAATTGAGAATAAAATATCAGGGCAAAGAGCAGAAGTAACGAGAGGCTTGAATTTTGTAGAGCTTGTATGTAAATATGTTCTAGTCCTTCTGCCTGTGCACATTGTGATGGTACAATCATAAATGCATTTTAAGCCAGGAATACACCAGGGCAACTGCTTGGCCTGGAATACTCTTTCTACACATCTGCCCCTGTGGAAGAATCCTTTACTATGGAGATACAGCTTTGTGGTAAAATGTGACAAGATCATTACAGAAACAACAGGATTTCTGCAGTTGAGTAAATTTGGTGTTTGAAGAGTACTGAAACTATGAAAAGTGCTGCTCCAAAAAACAGAAAAGAAACAAAAAGTTACTTTATTTTTAAATTATAGGAGGATGCTTGCATAACATAGGATGAAAAAGCAGTAGTGATGGAAATAGTGTCATATTTTTAAAAGGCCACCACTAGAGATAAAGAGTAGAAAGACACAGCCATAAAGAGAATGAAGTAATTGATGAAGTCATGCTAAGATTTTCCAGGCCAGTGTGTGTGTAAGTGCATATGTCTTAAATAAAGAAAACGTTTGGCACGTAATGTAATTATCATTTAAGCACTTATGGAAAACACCATCAAAGAAAAGAAAAACCCCTAAACTTTCATTAAACTCAATGGTATGTCTGCTTTATGCAGACGACAGATATATGTCAGGAAGTAGGTGACTAATGAAGTGGAACTCTGAGAATCCTTGCCTTAGATAAACAATTATTTGAGAAACATTCAGCCAATCAAAATAAATACCATTTTGCAGAAACCTTACGGTAAATCCTTTAAACAATTCATAACAAATAATCCCAGAAAGGCACAAAACAGCAAGCATGCTTATGATTTACAGGGGTTCCTTTTTCATGGTGCTGCCTTAAGCCCCAAGCATGTATTTTATTCCATAGTTAAACATCTGTAGGTCTCTGAAAGGTGGTAATTACATTTGTAATAAACATGAGCATCTATAAGCACTGTACACAGTGTTGTTAGTAAGAGCTCAGTGAAACACAGATATGCACAGAGCTAAGGAGTCACAGCATTTGTATCCCAGCTGCATGCATTGAAACAGGAATTATTGTTCCACAGTAAGACAGTGGAATTGTTATTTTGAATTATCTTGTTGAAGGCTCATTCTTCCCATTGCTGCTCGGAGTTTACAGCAATCAGGGCAGCTCTGAGCTGGGCATTGGAACAAACTGCATTTGACAGAGCTCGAGCACTGCCTCCAGAGACCAGTAAGAGTGTGCAGTGCAATTTGTCACTGGAAGTAATGACCCACCTGCAGCAGCTTCCTGACTCTTTTCAGGTTGTGTATCAAGAGCAGATTCTTCTCCTGTGAAACTCGGTCCAGCTGTTCGTCCACCTGTATTATCAAATTCTGTAAAAGGATCATTGCCATTGCTTCATTGTTGGCTGCAGCCTCCCTAAAGAATCAATCAACAACAACAACAACAATGCATGTTTAAAATGCTGCTTTGATTGATTGATGTATCAATCTAGCAGTACAGAAATTTATAATCTATTCAGAAATCTAGGCAACAAAAAGGACTTTAAGTAGATGGTGACTTGCATATAGTTAGAGCTTGTGAATAATTATTTTTATGATTTTGTGGTGTTTTTTCAATATTCCTATAGATATGCACCTATAAAAACAGGTGAGGTGGTAGCACAGACAGTAGAGTCAGCCAGAGGAGACAACCAGGGTTTTCTAGCCTCTGGTCCAGTGAATATTTAAATACTTCCAGCTCACTTGTCAGAGGAGATGGGGCTTATGCAAACTGTCCCTCTCACTCAGTCACAGATATAATTTTTGAATTTGCTGCCCAGTTTCAGACAAAGCTGGCAACAGGCTTGAAGTCCAAAAGATAGAATGTTCTTACAAATTTCATGGCAATCTGGCAGGTTGATAGAAGAAAGGAATCCAAATTAGCACCTCCACTGAGGAAAGCGGCAGCAATAACTTGCTCCAGGAGGCAACAGCCAGATGGCCAGGCAGCAGATATATCTCTTCACACCAGGCACCAGATGAGCCTTCCCTCAGCCAAACTATTTGGGGATACAGGAAGACTCTGAAGCTACTGGTGAAGGGTATGTAGGGGACACAGGACACAAACACAGACAAAGCCTGGTTCTGCTGTTCGTGGCACAGCTTGGTATGTGGAGGGCAATGGCATTAGTGAGCAAAACTGAGAAGGAAAAGTTTGGACAGCATGGCATCCGTGTCCTTGGGATAGCCTCTCTCCTGGCCTCACACAAATAGCAGGTTTGAGATGCACCTGCTAACTCCATATCTGGCAAAAAGGAGATTTTAATGCTACCCATTAAATGTAGATTTTAATGCTACCCATTTAATGTTGCCACAGCCCCATAAGTAAGGAGCCATAAACCATAAAGAAAGATTACATTCCTCAGCAGATTCTTCCCCCCACACACACACACAATAGTCCTCCAATAGTCCTGTGCATTTAGCTTGAAAAATTGAGATGTCTCTTTCTGGTATGACTAATAATTTCAATTTTTTTTTTTCCATTTAGTTTGGAACTTTCTTAAGGTAACTCTCAATTGAACTGAATTCAAATTTGTGCATAAATTGACCTCCTAGAGAATAGTTCCTGTAAACAGCTGGCTTGTTCCCCAGAATTATCCAGCTTTAAGTGCAGTTTTGGACAAGTGAATAATTTTATGCTGCAAGAGTATGTAAATGTATAACATTTCCATTGAAAATTAACTTGCATTATTTTTTTAAATCCATTTTTATTGGATTTCGCTTAGGAGTAAGTTCAAATGTGAAACTTCACCTCTCAACATTCCTTAAGTTTAAATGCTAAATCCATAACTAGTGAAATAGTATTGTTGGCGTGTAGATACCTGCACAGTTTGTAAATGAGCACCCTAAAGTTTGCAAACAAAAGAATTGTTGCTGATTGAAATAATAGGAGACAGAAAGAATGAAATCCTACCAGTCCTGGCTTTCTATCCATTGTGCTAGTAGGTGCCGGATTTCCATGGGGAAGTTATCATCATAGAACTGGTCTACCTGCTCCAAAAACTTTATTTCCAGTTGTTGAACTTGACTCCATTGGGACATACTACAAAAGAAAGGAATTAAACATGTTTGCAATTGAAAAATGAATATGAGTTACTAATCCAAACTGCATAAATTGGTCATTTTCATTGTAGCTCTTATATACTTTGACATTTAATCCTGTCTTTCAAAACAGGTGGTACTTGGGTAAATTTAGTCAGTTAAAGGGAAAAGGGAGAAAAGTGAGCAAGGCCATGAGAGAAGTTTGGGATCTTATGCTTGAATGGGCAACTCTGTCAATTCCCTTCCTTTATGTAAATTTTTTGAGATACTTCAAGATGCTTATAAAGTGGCAAAATTTACACACCATTTCTCATCAAGAGAAGAAGTTTAGGACTGTACTCTTCAAACCCAGGTAGAACTATTCTTATTGAAGGGTAGTGGAAAGCAACGATTTTGCTCTCTTCTTGGTGAATTCATACCACTCAAATTTTTTCCTAAAATCATTATGTGTTACTGTGCTGTTCCTAAAGGCCCACATTTTCTGTTTGGAGAGTACTGCTTTTCAACCTCAATCTAGTGCATCTTCTCTATATTCTAAGTTGCCATAGAATTATATTTGATGTGCTCTGGGATCTCAGTCCTAGGGCTGAGATCAGTGGGCTCTGCCAACACCCTGATCCCACAACAGAGGTGGTCTTCCATTTCATCTTAACAAAACACACAAAAAACATTCAGAGCCTAAATACTGAAATGGGCCAATAAACTGTGGGTCTGTTGAAACATTTTTGATAGAAACTTTTCCTGAAGAATAAGAAGGAGACAAGATTTCATCAAAATAGACATTTTTGTAGAAAGCTGACCTTTTTATATGCAGCTTCTCCGTTTCCAGTTCTGAACTGTAGCTTCAGAATGTCAACAGTTTCAGATAAAGACATCATATTTTTAATGCTGTAGTCTTTCATTTTGCATTTTTTAAAGTCAGAAGAAAAAAAAAAAAAAAAAAAAAAAAGTAGTATCTCAAGGTTTAATGGAGTCCTGAGCACTTATGTAAAAGTGACAGGTTTTAGTTTCTCAGCAAAAGCTGATAGGATGATTCTGTGTGTGGTATGAAGGATATTGTATATATAATATCAGTGGAAATGTGCCCAGTGAAGTTTCCCTCCTCTTTATTACTTCCATTCTGAGAGGAAAAATATATTACCTGAGTATTTACTTTGTTTCTTTGAATTGCTGAGGAGGAGTCAGGCACAGGAGTTTTGCTGTCTGTGTTGCTGTATTGACAGCTACAAAGAATCACAAACCTTATTTCTGGTGATACATACAAGGAATCAAATTATAATCCATTAATAATTTACAGAATAAAGTCAGAGAATTGTTAAGGTTTGGAAGTCACTGAGTCTGGCTGTAACATTATTCTGAACTCACACTCAGGAAAAAAAAAAAAAAACACCCAGATGTTAAAAGTCTGTTCTGGTGGGAGTTATTGTTGTAAATGCTCATGAATTCTGGTGATTATGATATCCTAACAAGATCAGTAAGGAAACTTAGTATTTTTATCTAAACTAAAAACAATCAAACAAAACCAAGGGAAAAGGCAATATTTTGTCCAGCCTGCAGCCCCCTTAGGCCTGCCATGTAAGTGGCAGGGATGCTCACATGCATAAACTGGTGCAAAGCACAAGGGTAGGGTTTGTTCATGGGTTTGTACAACCCATGTTCTCTTCATGCAAAAGGTTTTGCTGGGACAGCTGATGAGCCGGGGCAGTTGTAGCTCATTGTGAATGCCCCTGAAAGGAACTCAAAGTTTTCAGGAAGGATGGGGAGACACTGTCTAGAAGAGCACGTAGTGAGAGGACGGGGGAATGGGCTCAAACTGAGAGCAGGTTGAAGTTAAACACTGGAAAAAAATTCTTTACTGTGAGGGTGGCAAGGCAATGGAACAGGTAGCCCAGGGAAGTTGTGGATGCCCCATCCCTGGGGGTGCTGGAGGCCAGGTTGGACGGGGCTCTGATGGAGTGCACGTTGTCCCTGACCACAGCAGGGTGTTGGAACAAGATCTCTAAGATCCCTTACCCCGCAAGCCATCCCGTTATTGCAAGGCGGCCGGCAGGAGCGGGTGCTGCGGGGATGGAGCTGTGTTCAGCCGCACTCCGGGCAGCGCAGACCAGCCCCGCTTTTCGGCTGCCCGGGACCTCTCCCGGCTGCCGGGTTTGCCCTGGAGCACGTTCCCATCGTCGCCGCCCGTGCCGGGGCTCGCTTCGCTGCCTTGCCCTGCCCTGCCCTGCCCTGCCCTGCCCCGTCCCGTCCCGTCCCGTCCCGTCCCGTCCCGTCCCGTCCCGTCC
>CM031863.1:29674355-29705151 GCA_018697195.1 Certhia americana | reverse complement strand
CCCGTCCCGTCCCGTCCCGTCCCGTCCCGTCCCGTCCCGTCCCGTCCCGTCCCGCCCCACTTGCCTGTGCCGGGCCCGGCCGCGCTCCGCCGCTGCTGCCGCCGCCTGCCCGCGGCCTTTAAGGGCCGTGCCCGCCCCCGGCCCGCGGCGGTGCCTTCCCGTGCGTCACCCGCCGGGCTGCTCCCGGCCCTGCCCGCTACCGCTGGAGCCCCAGTCTGGACAGTTAACCCGGGCAAAGCTCAGAGCCTGGGGGAAGGCTGGGAAGCACAAAGATCTTTCCCGTTCGTGCTGTGAGGGCGGAGGGCTGGGTCCCGCCGCGCTGTGAGGGCAGCGATGGCATCCCTGGGCACTCAGGGTCCCCCAAAAGCCGTGGAGGCACCGGTGCCCGAGCTCTGCTCAGTGAAAAGGCAAAGGGCAGTTCTTGGAGGAGTTGGGCAGCAGAACAAAGCGTCTTGTGGCTTAGAATCATAGAGATTGGACAACGCCTCCAAGAACATCGAGTCTAGCGTTTGACTAAATATCACCATCTCAACATAAGACCCACGGTCAATTTGGTCATTCAATACCTCCAGGATTGGTGGCTCCACCTCTTCCCTGGGCAGCCCATTCCAATGCTTAGCCACCCTTTCCATGAAAAAAATTCTTCCTGATGTTCAATCTGAACATCCCCTGGTGCAGTTTAAGTCTCTGCTCAGACCTGCCCTCTGTCCTTCAGGTTTCAGCGAGCATTGGAGGCTGCCTAACTAATGTCTACCACAACAGGACAGGGAATTAATAATCTGAGGACCACCCAGGAAATAACATTGATTAGTAATGTGATTTTGAGCTGTCAGTAGGGGGAACTATTGCACTGTATTTCTTTTAAATAAATATTGGTAACTGTTTATTTTTCTTTTTACATTAAGTCTCATTTTCTGAGCATCCTTAAGCAATTGCTGTCTATAATGATGAGGACAGGTAGTTCATACCATTGCTACAAAACAAGATAGTAACAGGTTTTCAATCCCCTTTTTGCTTGCTGTTTCTCTGCTTAACCTAGAAAATACTCGGTATGGTGGACTGGTTAATGTTAAGACAATACAATGCTTCCTAATTTCCTATGGAAATATCTGTTCAGGAGGCCATAAGCCAGAAGTTCAGCTAGGTGATTTCAAAATCCAGGGTAATCAGAGGTTGTTCTTCATCTGAGGTTTGGAGATCAGTTTCTGGGAAGATGGTTCCTGTTCCCTACTTCCCTCCTTTCTCCCCCCAATTTCTGGCAGGTCAGTGGCTGGGATGGAGCCCAGCTGTGGAGCCAGCTGTTGGGGGTGCAGGGTGCTGGAAGTGAGCCGTGGCTGTGGAGGCAAGAGAACAGGGGCATGATCCCCACAGCAAGGTGTGCAGGAAGATGGATAGAGTCACTTGTGATGTTGCAGTGAGTTGGGGACCTCTGGAGCTTTGCAGAGGCTCGTTGGAGTAAGAGGAAGGGAAGGGCACTTTGGGGGAGGGGAATAGAGGATTCTGGTCCTAGGGTGTTAGAATTGAATTGTCAAAAGCATTGAGGTGTGGCTGGGTGTGAAAAAGCCTGAGTGCAGCGGTTGTTTGAGGACCACGGGTGGCAGAGGAGGGTGTGGAGTAGCAGAGCTGTCGGGGTGGTGAGGACTAAGGGGCTCCCTTCTGAGCCTGAAGCATAGCTCAGCTCTGTGCTCTTGGAGAAGGGTGAGGGGGCGTTAGCACACTGTGAAGGATGTGATGGTGTTTGGAGATGTGAGGGAAACTGCTGTAGAGCAGGACTGAGATAAGAGATGGCCTAGGTCAGTTCAGGTAAGCTCTGGAGGAGGTCTGTGTGGATAGGATCCTGAAAGAGATAGCTCGAGGTGTGTGGTGGATAGTGCTGGTCTAGCACTGGAGTAGGCTGTGAAGGAGGCAGTGTCTGGGCTGAAAAGAGAAGTTTAGGGGCAAGGAGTTGTGGCTCACACTCAGTGGAGGAGTTCAGTGAGTGCAGATAGGACAGGCCAGGAAAGGTTAAAACCCTCATTGGATGTGATGGGTCGAAGTTAATCTTCACCGTGTAATGTTTCATTCCACTTTGTTGGTGTTTCAGCACTGGTCAGAGCAGGAGAACAAGAAGCAAGTGTCTATATTGTGTGGGCTGTTTAAGGGAAGAAAAGGTCTCAAGCGATGGAGAAGGAATTCAGGACATAGCAATCTTCTCATCAAAAGTTCACAAAGTTTTTTCTAGGAACACTGAGCCAATTTATTACTTTGATCTCTCTGACCAACCTGTAATCAAGATTACCATCTCTCATGTTTGGCCTCTAGTCATTATACTACTTGACTAACCTTTAATTAGAGTATGTGTCATCTGCCTTTTACATAAAGGAGACATTCAGCTTGTACATGCTCTACATGTGTTATGTCTTGTATCTGAACTGTTCATAGCTTTTTTTGGTGCATTCAGAACATGGACTTCTGGTCTCAGTGAGGCAAGTAAACACTGTAATTGTGAGGAGTTGTCCTGCTGACAGTGTAGTCAGCACAGCATAAATCAGTAGCTGTGTGTGCAGGTCACATCCCTTACTGTCCTCTGTTTGGAGAAAAAAGGCAGGAACAGCAATGTCGACCTAAAGTTACGTGTTATAATAATCTGTTTATGAATGCTGGAAAGAACTCTTATTTCTGTGATTGTATGTACCTAAGAAAATGGTCATTATGCCTAGAAAGAAAGGCTTTTGGCTGTTGGGTGGCTCTTAACTGCTGAAATACTTATTGCTTGCCCCCTTCCAATGAGTGAACTATATGTGCGGATGTATAAATCAATACAAAGATACATAACTTGCCCAAATTCAGCATGATATTAGCTGGAAAAAAATTAACTTGCTGACTTTTGTTCTTTTTGCTGCGCAGGCCGTCATGGAGGGTCCATGCCCATCCCTTCTACTGGGGAGAGGATCTTCTACACCAGTTGAAGGTCAAGGTGAGGGGTTCTGTTGAGCTGGGACAGTAGGAATTTTCATCTTTTATTGTCTGTTATCATTGAACAACAGGTGTGTTGTTTTGATGCATGCCTTTTTCATCACTTTACCTCTTGATGACATATTTGCAATTTTGCGCTGGGTGCTCCAATGTGTATCCTGGGAAAACTTTTTTCAAAAGAGAAGATTTGTATAGTTCTGGTGAGATTTTTTCTTGTGGACAAAGAAGCCTGTGCATCTTGTAGAAGTTAAGGCCAATGCCACTTGGGGTCCTACTGTCACCATACAAACTTCTACACTGACAAAATTAAGGTAGGAAGAAATTACATGAAAGGCCTCAATTCCACCAGAGCACCAATCATTCATTGTTTATGAAAAGGACACGTGCAGAGAAATGAAGGAAACATGGAAAGAAGTGAGGGTAAAGACAGCAGTTTAGAAGAGGCAGGAGAAGGAGAGAAACTCTGGGGGCCTTGTATTAATTACCTTGTAGTATAAATGAAAAATGGCATTTGCAGAACACCACTGTAAATAAACTTTGCCTCGAATATCTGTTCCAGTCATCATTTTTTCAGCTGTTTTCAGCTCTTGAAATGTGTGATTGATTTAACCTGTCTACTTCCTGAATGATATAATGCAAATTTGAGTTTTACTTTTCCTGAATTACTCTAGAGTCAGGTTTCCTTTTTTGGTTGTGATTATGTAAATTGTTAGGAATGCTGGTAGTGTTATTTTAACAGGCTTTTTCACTCAGTATAGTCTGTGAGAGCTCAGGAAGTTTTCCCTTATACAGCAGCTTTCCTGAAAATTGGTAATGATCTCTTTTTTTTTTAAAGTCACTGAAGACTTTAAGATGAGTGGTTTCCAAAGTAGAGTGTGAGAAAGGAATACAAAATCAGTGTTAGTTGGTGAATGCTGTGGGTTTTTATAGATGTACCTGTGAGGTAGAGCTTGAAGGGCAAAATGAAGACCCTAGCTGGTGCAGCTTGGTTAGTAAATAGGTCAGTGCTGGCTAGCAAAGAGAAAAGAGAATTTTTTCATATTTAGCTCTCTTGGGATTTGTGCTGTCAATAGTTGCTTGAGTTCTTACTGCCTTCCATGCCTGGGGTCAATATGATCATGCATAATGGTAATTTCTGAGCATGCTTAGGAATAATTCCCTTTTGTAGTCTCTTAGAGGAGTCCTTGAGTTTTATTAAGCCTGCTAGCATATGCTAATTGCTAAAACCAGTTTGATGCCAAACAATGACTCCCAAATGCAAAGATCAATAATTTTAGAATTAGTAATGTATTGTGGACTGAGAAAGTAACTTGTTTAATTAATTTAATAAAGTATTTTCACAAAGGGAGCAATTAAACTGAAATCTGATCATCTCTGCATGATAACATTTAAAATATTATATACCAATGTTACAGATTTTAACTCTGATGGTACCAAAAGGACTTCTTGATTTATGTTATTCTCTGAAACTCCTTATTTTGGTGTTCTCTGTATAACAAAGCACACCTTCAGAAGTAATGCCACCTTTTTTGCTTGGCTAGGCAATAAGACACCAACAAATCTGAAGCAGTTGTACAGTTGATAGTAATTGTGCTGTTGGATATCACAAGCAGGATGGCAATCCCACACCTGTTATGAACTCATTGTCTTCCTCCTGGGTTGCACAAGAAGTGGTATTTGATTGGATTCTTCTATTCCTGTCCAGCCTCCTATTAAAAAAAACAGGTCAGATGAGATTTTATTTTATTTCTGCAAACCTCTTTTTTTTCTGAATCTCAGCCTCTCAGCATGCTGTAGATAAGGACCCTTGTGTTGGGAAATTTAGCTGCAAACTGGCATATTCTCCATTCAGTGCAATTCCCATGGCAGCAGGGAAGGAGCATTATGGACGAGTGTAGCCATCCTTTATTTATTTTTAAAATTTCTGAATTTCCTAGTGGCTTTTTATAGGATGTTTCAAAATTTTCAGATTAAGCAATTTTTTAGTACCATCAGCTCATACCAGAAACAAAAATGTCTGGGTTTTTTTTTCCACTGGGAAGCAATTGGGATGACAAAAATAACTGAGACTGTATGTGGAAATTTAATATGGAAGTGGTTCTATTGATGCAAGCAATACTCATATTGTTCCCTTGCCTTCACAGGAGAAAAAAAAGTGATTTCTAGGGCTGGCTAACGTGAAGTGAAATGCCAGCACATAAGAAAGCAGTTTGTGGGCACAAAAGGACATGAGTAAAACAAAAGCTCAATTCTTTCGTAGTTTGTGGTTATCAAGTTCTTGTCTTGCACTGCCCCTGAAACTTCTCTGCTCATGAGGCTCCTGTTGAGTGGGATGGGTGTTCTTCTACTTCTCCTGGAGAAACAGATTGGAGATTCAAGGAGACCATTTGCTTATTCACTGCAGCCTGGCCACTCAGGCAGTCCAGCATCAGAATCCATGGATTTTATGCTTAACAGGAAGAAGTTATGATGTCTGATACAAGCAGAAGGAATCAAAGCCTAGTTATCTTCCTAGGAAAAGCTGAGGGCCTTTGTGTTTGGGCATAATGATGCTTTCATTCCTGGTCTGGGTGAAGTGGCATAGCTTCAGCTGTGGGAGAAACTACATCCTTCCTCTCTAGGGCTCTGAAGCAGGCTGCAGTTTCAGGATTGCAGGAGTCTGCTGGGAGAGGAAGAGAATATGTCTGGGTTCCCTCAGTCTGGTTTAGAAATTACAGCAGGCCTTTGAATCCTGCTGAGTGCTTTAAGTGCTGACTTAATGATTTATTTGCAATGCAGAGCATGAATTTGAAGGGAAGGGTGATGTTTGCAGCAGGAAATCCTCCCTGAGACTGGAGCTTGTCGTGTGTTGCTTGAGATGTGCTCTGGGTTAGAGCATGCTGAGACTCCCAAATTGGAGAGTCCCAGATCAGAACGGGGTTGGGGCTGAAGTGGGCAGCAGGCTCTGAACAAAGCTGGGTATGGGCAGCACACCTTGAGTGGCATCACTTGGACACCCACAAATTCTGGGTGTGTAGAAGCCTGCACAGAAATTCTGAGGGTGTGTTCCTCAGCTCGGATCCTAAATGCTGCCCAGTTTCACATTAATTGCACTTAGGATCTTGGTTTGAATTAAAAATGAGGCTAAGGTTTGGGTTGCTATGCTGCCTTGTGGTGGACAGCCAACTCCTGCTTTGCTGTTGCTCTGTAAACGTGGCTGTTTTGGGTGGATGGTTCACAGGAAGGAACTGCTCAAGTATTTCTGCATCTGTCCTTGTCAGGCCTTGGTGTGCAGGGAAGCATCCCAGCAAACAGTCTGGGTTTAGATTCCCACTGCTTAACAGGAACTGAACTGAAGGGCTTTTCCTCTTCCACCCAAAGTGTCTAGTAATGTAAATACAGCCAAAATATGAAAATATTTTTGGTACTATGTAGGTACTATGTAGGTACTGTGTTAAATTTCCAGATGTCCTCTGAATCTTTTAACCTTTCTAATACTTAATGACATGCATTTGTCACAATTCTTAATGCTTTGAACACAGAATAAAGAATTCCTTTTAGTATCATTTGTATAATTGGTTCTAAAACCAACACAAGAGGAAGCCTGTGATCTTAATTTTCCTCCTCTCCTCTAGTTCAGGTTCCCTGGAATCAGCCTGGTGAGCATCTGCAAGTGAGATTTTCAGACAGACAACCTTGATGGTGAGACCATCTAGACCAGTGGTTTTCAAGGTTTTTTATGGTCTTCTAAACTTGTTGGAAAAACTCTGATAATTGCCTAACCTCTTTGTGGAAAAAAATGAATCACAAGTGCATTGTGGAGTGCTGCCACAGTAGTTATCATTTCCAATCAAAATAATGAGGCAGAGCTTTTGAATTATTATCATTTTTCCAGTGCTGATTTTGTTTAGTTCTTTCCATAACCAGGGAAGGTACAGATATCTGGTAAAAACCATCTTACTCTGAGTAGAGTTGTTTTGCAAACTGCTGCATGAAGATTTATGACCTACTTGTGACCCAGAGCCTGAGATGTGCTGCACTAACACTATAGGAGTGCAGATAACTTACACCACTAAAACTATCTTTTGTCAAAAAAGAAACCACTGAGTTCTCTGAACTCCTGAGAACCGAGCAAGAGGTTCTCAGTTAAACTCTTGTGGTATTTTTTTTTTCAAACTTTATTTTACAAACCCTCTGTTGCTGTTACTTAAGGTGCTTTTACTGAGAAGGAAATAACCTAATGCTGTGTTTGAACACACGGCACAGTCACAGCGTGGGGAGGTGCAGGGCACTGAGTGAGGAGAAAAGGAGAGATATTATTGAAGGTTGAAGTATTTTGAAATACATGGCCCTGTTTGCAGCTTCTTCCCTTGATGCCCTAGAAATAAAACAGGCAGCTTGAGGGGTTTTGCCCAGCCTGCTTGCCATTGCTGGGAGAGAAGGCTGCCCAGTGGCTCCATGACTGGCACAGCTGTGGGTGCAGCTCAGAAGGGACCTGCACAAACCCTGGAGGGAGGGAGGCACAACTGGAGTCTGTGTGCTGCACACTTTGAAGGCGACATCTTATGCCATTTCCTTTGTGTACAGATATTTTGTCTTTAAATTGAGATTGTCGAAGCCAGGAGTGGAAGTGCACTCCTGTAATGAGGGGACTGCCCTGTCTGAGGAAACCAGTGATCTCTGCCCCTTGGTTGCTCTGGTGTCACCAGCTACGAGGGACAAGCTCTACATATTAAAAATTACATTTCTTAGTATTTAAAGAGTATTTAGCAGTAGGAATTAATTATGCATGCAAACTTTAATGGCCATACTCAACTGATGGGAAAGACAATCTAGATGTGTAGTGTTAAGTTTTGCATACTTCTGCAGTTAGATTTAAATCTTCTGTCTCAAGTTCACTGCCAGTGTTGTGTAAATCATACCATATGTTAGGCATCTTCAAAAGAAAACTGAGCAAACCACACAGTAATTAAAGTGGGGTTTTTGAAAAATCAGACTTTTTTTTGCTTATTTGAAGATTTGTCGTTTTGCAGTTCTGCTGAGAACAAGTATCTTTACATTGCTTTGTGGACTGCATGTTTCTTTTTCTCAATAGGAGAATAATTTTTCTGAATAAGTGCAGAATCTATGGTCTTTGTGCCATGCCCATTAGCATTAAGAGGGGAAACAACTCTGAAGGGAATTCCCAAATTCAGCTTGTTATAGCTAGAGGACAGCAAAGCCTGCTGCTGTCTCAAAACTCTTCCTGTTTCATCAGTCTGAAAAGATATGAGGCTCTCAAATTACAGGAGGCTGTGTGCTGATGTGGGGCTTCTGTGGTGACTCAGAGGCAGCATTTTCATGAATGCATTTGTTTTCAAGCAGTGTGGTTATGTTGCTGAGTTCACAAAAGACTGTGTTTTGCATGTGCCTTTCTTTACCAAAACCTAGTGCTGTGCAAGGTAATGAGTAATTAGCAAGGAGGCGGCTATAAAGAGCTATCCTGATATAATTACCAAAATTAAAAGAACAGTGCTGCCATTCAAAAAGATCCTATTGAGAAAGACACTACCTAAAATGAGGCTTTACCTCATAATAATGGAAAGAAAATAGTCAGATGCTGAATCACAGAATTATTCAGGTTGCAGGGGACATTAAAGACCACCTAGATCCAACACCTTGCCATGGGCAGGGACAACTTGTATTAGATCAGGTTACTCAGAGCTCCAGCCAACCTGGCCTTGACACTGCCAAGGATGGGGCATTCACAGCTTTTCTGGGCAGCCTGTTCCAGTGTCTCACTGCCTTCACAGTAAAGACTTTCTTCCTACTATCTTACCTAAATCTGCCCTCTTTCAGTTTAAAACTACTACCTCTTGTCCTTTCACTACACTCCCTGATAAGGAGTCCCTCCCCATCTATTGGGTAGGCCCCCCATAAGTGCTGGCAGGCAGCAGCATTGCCTGGAGTGCTCCAGATTCTGCCTGGAGCCTTTTTCTTCTCTAGACTATTATACAACCCCAACTCTCTCTGCCTGTCCTCATAGAGAAAATGCTCCACCCCAAGATCATCTTCGTGCCACTCCTCTGGACCTGTTTGACATAGCTTTTTTCCAAACCAGATTTTCCTTTCCATAGCTACTTCTACTTGCCTAAACATTGGCTTGGTTTGGCTTTGTCCTCTGCCAGCTGGGTAGGACATGGAGGATGTCTTGAAATTAAGCCAAAGTAACGGGTGTTATGAGGTGTGTTTAATTCCAGCATACTGTAAAGCAAGTTGTGTCTCGCACTGAGATTCAGACTATCCAAGGACTTGTTATCCATGAAAACATGAGATAAGTATTTCTTCCATCAGTTGCAAATAGCCTTTCTGAATATGGAAAGTTGGTTAAAGAGAATGCTGCTTGGAAAAGGTGCTTCAAGCAGTACAGGAGCAAAGGCAAGATTCAAATTGTAGAAACTCATTTCTTTCATCAACATTCAGATTTGTCTATGTGACAGTATCTTCCAGATCACAGCAGTAAGCACTTCTCCACTGTAATAAAATATTTCACTCATTCTAGTACTTGCTTTACTATTTTGGCATTGTCTGAAAAGGGATTTTTCTAATTATGGTTTCTTTTTAATTCTTTTTTAGTGTTTATATCTTAATCTCTAGTAGACACTCTTATTTGACCTGGGGAAAAAACCCATGTTCATAACAACACATAAGCTCCAGAGTAGTGAGGTTGTGCATAAGTTTTGCAAAATAGAAGTATTAGATTAATGTGTAATGAGCTTTATTTCAGTAAAATTTCCCTCTTGCAGTCATTCTTTCCCATCCATCCTATAGCCAGTCTTAGGACTATTGCCACTCTGATAATGAGTGTGTAGTGATGATGCTTAGAGGCCCTGACTGTATTTTGCTAAGCATTGCATGCATGTCTCAGCCCAGGTGTTCACTATTCAGAGGTAAGTGGGTATGCAGTTGAATAAACACCAGAAATGAAGAAAGAGGAGTAGAAGGTGGAAGCAGAGCAATGATCAGCATTTGAAGCAGCAGTCAAGTTGCTCAGCTCTAACTGAAACTTTGAGGCAAAGCTCCTTAGGGTACAGCTTTTGGCTTTCAGTGACTCTATTTCCCTATCTGCAAATTTCATGTAGCTACATTGTGAATTCCACATCTGGAAAGTGTGTTTCCTTGCAAAGTTCTTGGTTTTGCATGAGAATGCCATTGTGATAGAACTGGCATTATTTTTGTTAATAGGGACTTACAGTATGATTGAAACTGTCTGACCAAATTTTTTTTTTTCAAGGAGACTGTTATTAAAATCATCATAATATAAATAAATAAGGATATTTACGTACAGCACAGGTAATTTTAAAGATCCCCTCTGTCTGTATCTGTTAACTTGTGTTCTTTCCTTTTTAATTTTATTTGTATCCCTGTTACTCTTTATGGTTTTTTGGGGAGGTGTGCTGTGCCCCTGACACATGGATCCCAAACACGCTGGTTTCTATTGAAACTCACATTCTGGGATTATGACATGTAGTAAATCAAGGAAATACTGGTGAGATGAGACCAGCAAGTGACTATAGGTGTAATTTGGCAGGTTTATTATAAGATATGTTTACAGGTATCTTCTAAACTAGGTTATTTATTATTGTTTGTGCTCACACTCTAATTTCTACTCAGCGATTGTCCCTCATGGATTCCAAGATTTCAAGCCTCAACAAACTAAGACATTAAAAAAAAAAAAAAAAAAGATTTGAATCCTGCTAAAATTAGCATTGAAGCAAACTCCTTGTGCATAACTTTCTTAATCCTTCTGTGCAATTTTAACAATTCTGTTTTTCCTGCTTCCTCCCCATTGACCTTGACTATGTGGAAAGTCTCTTTGAAATATATATTTAAAACAGGATTTAGAGTCAGGAGCAGACACCCACATAAGCTCATCATCTGGAATTTAGTGCTTTCATGACCAAACAGGGTGTAGCGTAAATCCATTTGGATATAGTATTTTAATTGAGTAAGAGTTGCTTGTAGAAACACTGGTCAAGTTGTGTTGGAGTTTTTTTAATAAGGGAAAAGATGATGCAAGTGCAAATTGTTGTAATGCTGAAATACTGCAGGTGTAGTTTCAGTGGAGGAATAATACAGTCAGGGCTAATGTCTCTGATATCTCATCCTACTGGTTATTTGAAGGCAGTGAAATACCATTTCATTGCACATGTTAAAACTTGCCACTCTATTGTTTAACTACTATCAGATGAATATTTAATTTAAAGGAAATATTAAAAAACCCCAAAGGCTTATTTTTCCAAGCTTCATCAAACTATGCTCACCTAGAAATTGTGCCTGAGTTCCCTTTAAAGTCTCTTGAAGTTCAGTAAGAGAAAGCTTGTCAGGATTTTGAGCCTTGCTATGTATTTAGACAGCTCAGCTCACAACTCTGGCTTGGAGCTATCCTGAAGTCCATTACCCACCTTTGTGCTGCTCCTCAGCATGAATTGATCTAGCCTGGTACCCTGGCAAAGCACAACTTTGTCTTTCAGTACTGCACTTGAATGTACAAGCCTCTTTCTGAGCAGGTAGTCTTATTTACTTCTTTGTAAGAAGTAAAATCACTTCTTACAAAGCCGTGTAGTGAAATAACAGTGAGGTCACAAATCTGCAGGTATGTCAAAATGAGAGTGTTAGATAGCCCTATGCTCTAGGAGTGTTTCCAGTATAATATTGAGCTTCTCAGCAGGGACTCCTAAACTGCAAAACCCAACACATACAGTATGGTATTTATAAATCTAGGCGATGTCAATGTTTCTGTTGTGGAACGGAAAGTGCAGGATTTGCTAAATCATGTTATTGCTGTGAAGCCTGGTAATCGCTTTTTCTTGTTTCTTTTCTTTCATCACTACACTAAACGCCCTGAGCTATCTGTATAATTATTTCAGGCAGCAATCCATATTGTTATCTTATTTCCCCTGGGCATGTTTGGTGCATTTTTGAAAGTCGATTTAAAAATTGCATGGATCCATTTGGAAGGAATACAGCAGTTTCCATTCAGTTTTGCCTTATGGGTGTCTCTAGCAGTCTGAATTACCAGAGGCACACAGCTTCTTGGAAGCCTACTGTGGAGTGGTGGAGCACAGCCCCACAGGAAAGGTGGTGTTAACACATCATGGCTCTGGTATTTGATGCTCCAGGTGAAGAATTGCAAGACCGGGAAAAGAAAATCATGTACAAGTAAAACCTGCACTTAGTCACTGGGTCTGTATCGGCAGATACCACTGCTTCCACTTCATCCATTTGTAGGTGATTGAGCAAGACAATGAGCACAGCCAGCCTTTTCAGCTGTCACATTTTCAGCTGTTAAATTCACTGAAACTTTAGTTAAGACTGAACCTCTGGTTTTTCTTGCCATTAAATAAAAGCACCTGGAGATCAGAAAGCTGGGTAAAAGCTAATTTACTAATTTTGTATTTTCCAAACCAGAGCCAGTTGAATTGCTCACTTCAAATCTGCAAAGGTCAAGGCTGCACAGTGTGCTGAGTTCTGTAAATGGCAACTCAATGGCAGTGGCAACCCTCCTGGACCTCGCTGTGCCCTGCAGTGTGACTGGTAGCTACAAAGATCTTGGACTGTGCCCAGTGGCTTGTGTCACAGCAGCACAGCTCCTGGCTACATCTCACCCAAAGGCTCGGAGGGCAATTCCATAAATCCTGGGAGCACTTGTGTTCAGCGTTGCTGACTCTTGCAGCTGCTGAGCTCAGTGATGGCTGAGCTGCTTTCCTCCCACCTACATTCCCTCTCTTCCCAGCTATGAGCTCTGAATCCAAAAATGTGGCATCATTAGAGATGTTCCTGCCAGAGCTACTGTCCCTTGAGGCTTTGCCATCTGTAGGGACAAGTCCTGTGCCATTCTGGGTTCAGAGAGAGAAGTCCTCTGAACAGCTGCTCTCATCTTACCAATCCTCAAACATTTCTCCCAGCATTAACTGCTTAGCCAAAAACCTTCTCCCTGATGCTGTTGTGTGCATTTCCATTTCAGATTGCAGCTCCCAGGTGCTTGGTGCTTATGTCTTTTGTCACACCTTGCTGGTGAACAGGTGCTGGTTTCTTTCTTTCCTCTCAATTACTCAGGTACCTGTGTCTAAAGGCCACCATGGTGGTACCATTCTGATGCTTTCCTCTCCTTTAAATGTCACTACAGCTGGTGGATACATTGATCTGCATTTCCATATCAGGATTTCTAATGGATTTTTTGTCTCTGTTTCACCATGGCCCCAGCATTTAGCTTGGTTCTTACCCCTTACTAAAACCAGAAGAACTTCTTTTCATGTTCTACCAGGGAAAAGTGATTTAACACCAGGCTTTTTATTTGTTAAATCTCTTCCTGTGATAGCTGTGTAAATGCTGTTATGACTGAGCAAAAAAAGTAGGTAAATACATCTGCAGTCCAGACATCTGTGCTCTGTTGTTCTGCTGTTATTTTACAAGACTTGTTCTGATTTTAATTAAACTCCTTGTTTAATTTTTGAAAAAAAAAAAAAAAAGTTTTTCTGTGATCTAATTGTTATAATACAAAATTGCCTCATTCAATGAGTAAGAGGAGGAATTCAGGGGCTTAGCCTACCGTGTGTAATGCAACATGCTAAATGCAAGAAATTGTTTGCTCTTTACTGGGTTTACATTTCCTACAGACACTTGAAGTACAGATCACCTCAACAGTTTATCCAGGGTAAAGCTGGAGTATCACTGCCTTGCCTGAAGAAAGAGGCAATAAGACTGCACTTCAAAAATATGTGATGATTACTTAATCTTACAAAAGAATATCAGCAAGCCTCCTGCTGGCCAAGCATGAGGAACTCCATAGAAATTTTTGATTTGATTCTGTGTGTGGTGTAGATGATATTACTGCTAAAATTGGCATCCAGCTTTCTGCAAAATTCCTGCACAACTCTGCAGAGAGCTGTGCAGGAACACACAGAGTCAGGGCTAGTGTACAATTAAACATTTTTGCTGAATTACGGGGTTCTAACTCTTGATCAAGATGCACAACATCTCAGATAACGCCTTGCTGTTTGGCTGTTGGATAAACACAGACTTCATAAGGATCATTGCTTGGTTTTCACAGTACCTTGCATGTTTGACAAACATCCAATCTATGGACCTTGGGATGATCTCAAAATTTGCCTCTCTAGTGGCTTGGGTTGACTTTGAACTTCAGAGAAACAAGGTTTCCTTTGTGTGCAGGTGGTGGAAAATGGACCTGCTTGGTCCACTCTCAGGCCTTATGAAGACCTTACATTTAGTGAAAAATGTAAGGTCTTCATATTTACAAAGGTATCTATTTTTAAGCCATTTGTAGAATCAAGGAAAATTTTGTGGGAAATTTAATTTCATTGAATGGCCATGTTGAGGGTAGACTGACTCATGAGTGATAAAATTTTGGATGTGTTTGTAACTCATATAGAGTTGTAATCCAGGCTCATATGATCCCATTGGGACAGAGGTGATGTGATTTCTTCTAGTAAATGAGACATCTAAATGGGGTCCTCTTTGAAGGAATACATAGCACCAGGGGATACTGCAGGTGTGAAGCCATACACTCCTGCAGCTCATGCCAAGTAATGCTTCTTAAATGATACACTAGGGCACTATTTTATGTAACTTGCCATCAGATGACATAAATTCTCTGACAACTCCTAACTACACTGAAGCAAGCATTCTTGGAGTAGGCTGCAGTACCGGAGCCAAGCAGTTAATCAGGTGTAACATGAGGTTTTGACATGATTTACTGCCTGCTGGTAGCTTGTACTGGGACTGTACTGTCCTTCTGTATGAACTGTATAATAGTTTTAAGCTGTCCTTAGACAGGACCCTATTGTAAACATGCTGCCTGGCTTAACTGGGATGTCCTGTAAAAATATATTAATAAAAACTGAAGTAATTTTAAAGGATCCTATTCCTACTATTTCTCTTTCCCAAACTATTCCCACCAGTAAAGTACAGGCCATGCTCTTAACTCTTGTTGTGCTGATGCTTTGCTAATGCCTGCTAGAGTTTTAGTTCTTGTTTCAAAGCTGATCAATCATTGTGTACTCTCTCATCTGTCTGCTGCTGCCCTGAATTCTCTGCTGCTTTGGCTTGCACAGTGCAGAAGTTACCAGAGAAATAAAGCTTGTGCTCAAGAAGGGTCACATAAATTTATTAAGGCTTAATTTATTTCATGTCCCTTCTTGTCTCAGCTTACTCTGGTATACAGAGTGAGTTCTGAGGTAATTCTTTATTTAAGTTAAAGGAGTTTTTGAAGCAAGGTAACTTGTGTTTGATATCTCGTGTTTGCCAGGTCCTTGTAACCTGGAGCTAGCAGGTCACGGTACAGCAGTAAACCCTTCATGGGGTGCAATTTTCAGAAGGATATGCTGGAAAACATAATTAACTTGCACAACTTTTACTAGACTTTCTGCCTGGGGACAGATCCTGAAAATGTGAGTTCTTGCAAAGCGAGGTGTTCCTTTAAACAGAAAGATGCACTCTGGTGGGTTTAGATATGCTGAATTTTTTAAGGAAACAGATGCAGAGAGGTGCATACTGAGGGGCTTACCAGAGAAATCCCTGCATTTTATAGGCAGGCTGAGACATTCAGGAGACCCTCAGAGGAGACAGTGACCTGCATGAAGAGCTTTTGTTTCCTAACCTGCCTGCAGTTCCTGGAGAACCAAAGCCTCAGTTAGAGGAACTGGCAAAGAGCAGCAGTAAGCAGAGAATGATGCTTTGGAGGGATTTCTGGTTCCTCTCTCTCTTCTTCTCACCCAGGAGCTCTGCAAAGTACAAATCTCCTGGAATATGGCTGCCAGGATTTTAGCAGGACCTCAAAGGGACCTGCTGGAAGCTCTAGAGAAAACACATCAATCCCAGCTTAAAATATCTCCCTCCCACCCAAGCCTTTTTTTTTTTTTTTTAATGGAGAAAATTGTCATGTTCTTCCTTTTGTGAATTAATATGTGATTTTGAATGTAAAGCAGGCATGAAATGTTTTTAATAAGGATTTGAATTGTCCCTGTAGCTGGAAACAGTGCTTGTATGTTGGGTGGTGGTTTGGGGAGGGGGGAGAGTTTTGTGTCTGCAGCTGTTGAAGGCCATTAAAAAGTGACCTGAGCCCCCCTGAGAGCAAGCCTGGCATTAACTGTAAATTGATATACCAGGTCTCAAACACTAATTTCAGATTTCTGCATGGCAGGGTTTTGCTAAATGTACTTATTCTAGGTATTCTGGTTACACTAATCTTTCATGTGCTTTTAAAAATAGACTGCAGAACAAGTGATCAGCTGTTGGTCCAACTTAATAATTGAAGAGTTAATCCTTCAAATCTGAAACAGAAGAATGAATTCCCCTGATGTATTTTCAGCATAGCAGTTAATTTAAAATTTATCATAAAAAAAAAAAGGGGGGGGGGAAATAAAGAAGAAGCTTTGATTTTTTATCTTACTAAAGGAAAAATTATTTTCCTTGGTTGATTTTTAAATAAAGACATTTATGTTGTCTTTGCTCTGGTAAATGTTTATCACTGAATGCTACAAGACCTACTATTGTGATTGCACTGCTTAAAGTTTTAGCAGACCTTGGGAAAAAAAATTGGCAGACAAAAAGATGGTGGGTCCTGATTTAGATTTGAAAGAGGCTTGCAAGCAAATGTCCCATGATGAAAACACTGCTTCCTTAATTCTGGCTTTTTCTTTTTCTTCTCCTTGATCTGACTAATTTAAAGTTGCTGCAGTGAACTTTAAAAATGAGTGTGGTGGGTGTTTTCTAGGCATCGGTAACTAAACTGAAGTTACTTGATCAAGGCAGGGGAGCTGGGCATCTGAGGTAGAGTGTTTGCAGGGAGACAATTCCTTGTAAAATCCCAGATAGGGTGCCTCAGTATTGCAGTGGAGACAAAGCAGAGGCGTGTACCTCCGCTAAGAGGGATGGCGCTCGTGTGGGGCTGAGGGGACAATGGCAGAGGCCCAGCACCAGTGCAATTCATCAAGAAAACATTAACAGTTTTGAGGCGGCAGAGAGCTGCAAGCAACTAAATCCTTCAAACAGCCTGAGGATGGTGGCAGCTGTCAGCGCTGGCTCTGTAGCCTGCCTGTGTTTGCAGTCATATGAGTGCTGCCACGTGAAAAGGAGCTGCCAGAAAGATTTGGAAGATAAAAATCCATATTCTTGAGGCTTATGGAAGTGCTTAATTTTTTTAAGGCCACAGTTATTATTTCTTTTGATTCCTGTGAGTAGGATAAGTTCCAATGGCTCTGGAAGCTGCTGTGTAGGACAGTGTTCACCTCTTTTCAGTGGGAATACAGAGCTGATGAGTTAGTGTGTACCTTTTGTGTGTGCTTATGAGATTTTTATTATTGTATTATTATTATCATCAATTATTTTAATTTTTGTTGCTGGGTTTTTTTTGGCTGTTAGCTTAATGAAAGCACAAGGAACGGAACCTAATTTTTACCATCTGACTGTCTCCAAAGCAACACCACCAAAAGCAATCATGCAACATTGCATGTTAATAAGCATCAATTAACTTTGAGGTGAAATACAGACAAATTGCCTGTTTTCAGTAAAAAAGGCTCTTGCTCTCCTTTAACTTTTTTTTATTTTTTCAGCTCCTGTCTGTACCAGTTTGTATGGGAGTTGCACAACTTATTTCCAGCAAGGTAAAGCTGAATATTTTCCTGTTCATGTAGAAAGATGATGAACTGTGACCCTCAGAATACCATTTATTCACTCAAATGTGTTGGTGACGGTAGTCACGTATTGCAAAACTTTTTGCCCTAACTTGTCTCTAAACTTTTCATTGCAGTTCAGATTCATCATTTGTTTCCCTCCCCAAGCCAGTGAGATTCAGGAAGGAGTCATGGCAGAAGGTTAAAACCTGTTGTATAACTCAGTATTTAAGCTGCGTGCCTTTTGCATACTGTAAAAGCATCAGGGATTAATGAAAGCATTTTAATGGCTTTCTATGTTCCTGAATCATTGCAGAACCATGAGATCACTATGGATGGCCTGACTACCAGATTTTCAGGCTGGGTAGTGGTCCTCTATATTGCTGAGTAGAGTTTTTTGATGTATTTATAAAATTACCTGGTGAATGAGTGGTGGTTTTATGTTCCCCTTTGGTTTTTTTATACTGTATAAGATACACAAAAAGACTAATCAAAAGAACTTTGACAAATACAGAATTAATCTTAAATTTAGTTACAGAATCAAGTGCCTTCTATCCTTTCTCTGAAAATGCAAAGCCACTCTAAAATGTCATTTCCCACCACCTGTACTCTCTGTATTCATATTCATTTCCAATAGATGATCAAAATGTGCCTATAAATACCTGCAAGAGACACCACCGAAGTAAAATAATCATCTCTTTATTTGAAGGTGAGGACAGAAGACCAGTTACATCTGCCTGTGACATGTAGGTTATCTCTTAGCAAGTGGAACTGCCATGAGTAGTTTGTGATGCCTCTGCAGCCCTGTGCTTCAGTAAAGCAATTTACACTAAGCTGAATCGGAAATAGGCTGGAATGAAGACTTGGAAGTCAAAGACTCTTACAACTTCCCTGCCACAAGTCCACTATAGCATCTTGAGTGCAGTGGGCATCGATTCTGAACACAAGACTAGAAAGTTACTTAATGTTGCTAATAAGTTTATTGCTGAAATGTCACCATATGGATCACTGTCATGCATGCAAAAAATGGAATCAGTGTGTATGGCTCGAAGTTCTCTTTCCCTCTCCCTTTAAATGCTAGGGAGCCTATCTTCTCCCTTGGTAATGAGACCCCAACTTCTCCCTTGGTAATGAGACCCCTTGGCTTCCTTTTGGCCTTGTCCCTGGGCCTTAGGCTGAGTTTCATATGGTTCCTTGAAAGTGCTCTGCACTGTTGGAGGGAGCCATAAGGAGTATTTAATGCAGATGTAAATCAGATGCAGTAGAACACAATAGCCCTGTTCATTGCTCTGTTTATAAAGTCATTAAAAACGAGAAGAGTGATTTCAAAATAACAGAATGAGCAGAATGTGTCCAAACTCCATTAGAAACTGGACAAACTGGACAGAAATTCACATTTTCTTATAGAGTGATAATTGTTTGTTATAGGGACCATATGGAGCTTGACAAGAATAGCTGAGATGAGACTAACAGTTTTCGACATGAGCTTGCTTTAACCAATCATCAAATTGGTTAATGGCTTTTCCCCCCCACCATAATCAAGATAAAGCAGCTGCAGTGAAACACTGCAGTGGATAGCACTATGAAAGACTTTCCATGTGGATGTAAGTTTGTCCATTTTGCAATGACAGCAAAATGTCCAACATTGTTCTAAAGAAAAGGGCAACACCTGCCTTTAGGCAGACCTTGGTTAGTGGATTGCAATTCTTTGTACAATCTTTGACTGTTTGCAAAAGACTCATGGCTTGCAAAAATGCAAGATTTAATACCTAGCACTGTTCCAGACAGACTGTTTTAGGGAGCTGAGGAGAATTCACATCTAATTACTGCTATGCGTATCTCTTTTTCAATTTTCCTGATTTAGTTTCAAAGTGTAGAAAACACCATTTCCCCCGTCTTTTGATTGCTCAAGTAATTTTGATTGTTAAAATACATTTTGTATAATTTCTCCACTTAGCCTTACAGTGCCCCCTTTGAGTATCTCTTTTAATTATACTGAATCAAGCTATGATTTTGCTGGCTTAAAATATCCAAGACTGAATGCCAGTAGCAATGTGTTTGGCTACTGCTTTACTCTAGTTCTGCCAAGCAGAAGCTCCCTAGGCTATTCACTCCTGATTTTTTAAAACGTTTTTTGGGGGTTATCAAACCTTAAAACAAGAGATGCATGATTCAGTGTTGGTTTTGATTGACTTTCAGACTCATTTATCAACACGTTTCTTCCTCTGTGCAAAAATAGTACATAGGAGATCCAAAATAATGGAAAAAAAATAGTGCTTGCTTTAGGAATGAGAAGAGAAGGGATTGAAATTGCCTCAGCATGGAAATGTAATGGTGGTGAATAGTAAACCTTGCAGATAGTGTTTACAGCTGTAGAGGATGTTTTCTTGTAATCTCATTCTTGCCTTTATAGTTATTACACAGAATAACTTGTTATGTTTGCTCAGGAGTTGACTGAGTTTGGCATCCTGTGGAGTGGGAATATGTAATGCTTTTTTCATTTTCTAGGAAGCATACACTGAAGGAAGAGAACAAGACAATGTTTAGCACATCCTTTGTGCCAATAAAATGAGTTACCATACATTACTGTTGTGCTAGAAAAGAGCTATAGCTAAGTGATTAACAAAGGAAGGGGCAGGGGAAGGAAATGCTGCTCAAGATTTCTTAACACAGACACTGGAGAAGAACAAGCAAATGAGCAAGATTTTTCTGTTTTAAACAAACAGAAAACCAAACAAACAAACTTGTTTTTTGGTTTACTTTTGAAGTGCCTGAACTGAAAAAAATATATCAAAGATCAGTCATCAGCCTGACTTAAAAAAAAATATTTAAAATTAAGGCAAGACTATAGGTATGTATGGTGTCCCTAGTTAAAACTACAAACTGTTATATTACTTAAATGGGTGATTATGTCTCAAAACACCATCTCTAAGAGAACCCCTGCAGTGAGGACTAAAAGATGACTTCAGCTCATGGTAAGAGTCCTTGTTATGCCTCTTTCTACCCTGACTGGGCTCTTGGTTCTATCAAAGGTGGTTCAGGAGTCAGTCTGGGGCTCCCAGCCAGAGTTCCAGCTATTCTCCTAAGTTTACAAATGTAGTTGGCTTCTGGAAAAAGGGATGCTTTTCCTCTAATTTCTTTCTTTCAGCTTCAGCTTTATTTCTGTGAATACTCTGGGAAAATACAAGTTGAGGGGAGCAGTTTTCTCAGCTCTGTCATGGTCTTCTTCTAAAGGGGACTTGGGAGTTATGTGTCCTAAAGGAAAAAATTGCTATTTCAGTGATAAGTGGGTGTTCTTTTTCTGGAGAACAGTGTGGTGGTGAATTTGACCCTGTATGAAGCAGTGGCATGATCCTGCATTGTGCTTGGGCTTCAGGAAGTTGGCCTTGCTATATGCTTTTTCTGAAGTACAGAGATAAAATCATTCTAAACAGAATGCCCTGAAACGTGTGTCTGTTTTAAAATATCCATGTAATGTGGACAAGGGATGATTATGGTAACAATGACGTTTCCATCACATCTTTCTGTAAGTAGCTTGGAATCTGAGCTTCATGAGGTGTTGTATTTGGAGGGGTGGCAGACAAGAAGAGTATCAGAAAAAAAACCCAGCCTTCCTTGCTGAGGAACTGTAAATGCGCCCACAGGATCAAGCTAAAAGGTGATACCTGCAAAGCTCCAGGGAAAGTGCATGATTTGCAAAAAGCAGCTTATTTGCTGAGTAGGAATTCTACCAAATTTCCTAAAAGTTTGTTTGGAGTGAGGGCTGAAAAAGAAAGAAGGATAACAGGCTGCAGAAGTAGCTTGAGAATCACTGGCAAGTAAGAGTTCTTGACCCCTAATTAGTTGAATGTTGCTTGCAGAGGATAGGGTTTTGTTTCTGCAGATTGCTGAATATATTAATTGCTGTTTAATACTCCTTTCCACACACATTTTTCTGTTGCAGCCCTTTTTGAAAAGCTTCAAAGATTAAACTGCAGTATTACTGCAAAAGTCAGTAATACAGATGCTGAGTGAGCTAGTGCAGTAAGAAAGGATTCTGTCCTGAGGGGAGGAGTGGGAAGCTCCAGTGTAACATATTGTATGTTTCAACAGTGATATGTCCATGATTAATACGTTCATGAGGGGCTGTTGTGCAACAGGACACTGAACAGGTCAGTGAGTAAGCATTTGAAAAGCCTTCCTTTAGCAGACTGATAATTATGCAGGGCTATTATAATTTTGTAGGAGATATTTCACTGTATCAACTAAACCAATAGATATGAAAAGCATAAGTTCAAAAGGCTTCATAAAAATCTAATGCTAGTAGAAGTAGTTTCATTATTAAAAAATTGCACAAAAGCCTTTTTATTTTAAATTAAACACCTGTATGCTTTTTGTAACACTATCACAGCTGGAGACTCGTGGCATAATCAAAAGACAATAAAATAACTAATCAAAGGATAAAAAGAACCTGTATAAATTCACCTCATAAATGAGATGAAGGGGCTTGTTTTCTGAAGGGTTTGTTTTAAAAACTGGTGTGATATTTGGTTTCTGGCTTTCAGTATGGCTTTTAATTTGGAATCCTCTCTCCTAGCATGAACAAGAAATAGCAAATCAGTACATCAAATTGTTTTTGACTTGTTACCTTTGGTGCAAAACTTTTAGATACACAAGTCTTTTAGAATGAGGATGTGCCTTTCTTTTTCCAATAAGACTCCAGGACAGCTTCCTTTAGTCTCTGGTTTTACAATTATAGCCCAAAACTCAGCATAGCTGGCTGAGGCAAAATTGTATCAAATCCTGACCATTTTGCAATCTAAAGTCCAGAATTCAAGTCCAGCCACTACCACTCAGAATAAGCTCATTCCTTCTGGCCTGATCAATGCTTAGCAAATAAAATGTGGCTGTTCAAAAGATTGAGGACATGATGAACTCAGACACTTGCCCATATCACAGTGTGGATGTTTAAAGAAGACTGAGTTGTTCATTAACATTGATAGCCTTTAAAAGAAATCCTTCTTTGCATCTGAGCTTGATTAAGGCCTCTTGCCTCTCAAACTGCACAGTCTAAGGGTGAGCAACTCTAAAGTAATCAGGGTTGATACTCTAGTTTCTGCTCTGGAGGCAAAAAAAAAGCAATCTTCTTTGTGAGCTTTGATATCTCAAAGTGGCAGCAGTTGGTGAGTGTTTGTATGAAATGTGCAGTGGTCTCTGCAGTGCTCATTCCTTCCTCTGAGCCCCTGTCTGTTGGAATTTTTCACATGGAGAAGTTATCTGTTCTTTAAACAAGAAAATGTAAATTAATGTCTTTTGTAGGAAACGTGCTGAATAAGGATCTCCTACAGACCTAGTTCTGTATGTAGGCTGAGACAGTTCCTGGACTAGAGCCATTCATTTTTCTCCCTACAGTCAAAACCATTCATTATAGCCTACGTAGCTTTACTGAAGTCTACCAGCTTTGTTTGCAGTAAAGATTCCAGTCTTTTGGAGACTTTGCTATCTTTTCTGTGATGCTATCTTGATATAGATACAACCCTAATTCTTCCAATGAGGCAACTGTGTTTTAGCCATCCTGTCACCAGATCACACAATCTCCCTTGTTAGATATGGAGCAAGGAATTTTGACCAGTCTGGACTCTTCTTATTATTTTTGTATTAAGCAAATGGGTTGGGTAAGAGGAGCAAGCACTGTTTGCTCATCAGTTTCCCAATATTTATAAAATGTATGGCAGGAACAATCCTTGTGCTCTCAGTACACTGCATCTGACTCTCACTGGGTTGGGAGATATGCAGGGGAGTTTTTTATCTCATTCCCTCAGGACCCCCACTGCCTTTTTTTTTTAAGGCAAAAGAAAAAAATTAATTCCTTAAGCAGGCGCTTCAGAGCTCATGGACAAATTATGCAGAACAGGCAGCTTCTAGCTGTTTTCTCTCTCAGCTGTGCTTTCTTAAAGAGAATAATCATAGAAATCATAGGGTCATGGTTGAGCCCTTTATAGTTGTGGGTCTTATATTAAAACAGTAAATCACTTTCATGAATGTGCTTTTTCTGTATGGAAGCTGTTGGGTAATTTAGTCCAAAGTCAGCTGAACATCTCTAGTTGCTTCAGAGATACCGTGTCCTACAGATGGTTTCAATTAATACTTGTTCATGGCTGTCTAAAGCAAGTAGCCAGTCTGATTGTTTAGTAAGTGTCAGTTAGAAATATCTCTATGTATGCACATGAAATGTGACCTTCAGACCTGTTGTGGTCTGCTGGGTAATACCCCCAAAATATCTTGGCGTGGCGTTTCAATTTATGTTCTCTCTTCACCTTTTTTATCCCATATTGGAAGTGGACACAATACATGGGGGAAAAAAAGCAGTAATCTCTGTTAAGCAGTTGTTACGGATTTCACAGAGAGTATTTTCTATTCAAGGCCTGGCTTTGGCCAATTCTTCTGCTTCAAATTAGTGTGCATTTAGGAATAGCACTTAAATGTGAACATGGCTTAAGAACTTCACTGGCTGCAGCCCTTTGAGAAGTAGCAGGGCCTCTTTGGTTAAACCAGTATTGGAGGTAAATATGGTTTATTACTTGCACAATAAAGATGCTTCTTAATAAGTGAATACAAAATAAAGAGAATGTTTTGAAGAAAAGACAGGCTGTAATCATTTACTGAGGTGATCTATGAAAGGAAATAGTTTGTAATACATATTACAGGAAGGACAGGACATGCATAGGACCAAACACCATAAATACATAGAATTTGATGATAATGTGAGAATGAGAATCTATATATTTTACAGAATAATAATCACAGAATAGCTAAATCATACACAATCAGTGAATCAATGGAAATGTTCCTAGAAATTACACGTTTTACAGAGAGAGACTGTTAAATCTGGTGACATTTAATAAAGTATATTCTTGGATTCAAACAGGCATTGGAACAGCTCGGTAGCAACACTGATGAGGATGCAGTTTCATCTCTGTTGCCTCGCTTCTTTCAGCAGAACTGCAGTTGATTCCTGCTGGCCTAGCTGAGCTGGGTTCAAGATCCTTGCTTCAAGAAAGCTGTAAATATCTTCTCTTACAAGCACTGCATTCACCTGCAATGGAAGAAGAAACACATACTACATACATATGTTATAAATTTGCTGCTTCTTGGCAAAAAAATTGCACTCCTGAAGAGTTCACTATGTTGTAATAAAGCTGGAGAACAAAGAAATTGCTCTTTGCCCGCATATAAGACATGCGTAATCCCCAGTGAGGAGTTAACATTTGGGGAACATAGGAGGAGCTCTGGTGCTGGCAACATCTGCCTGGCATGTGCACTCACATCCTTCACAGCTGAGTTTCCTTTCATGGGCATTTCTTGCAATTAAGGTGGAAGAAATAATTGCTCTTACATGCCCTAGATAAGTTGATCTCTTTTCTTTAGTTGGCAGGGGAAGTGAAAGGCTCTCAGGTTTACAGAATTAGTAAGAAAGAAGTTCCAGAAACATCTGATTTTGAAGTTCTTTAGCCATTGATTTTTCCATGCTGTGATTCTCTTTCTTATTCCTACTGCTTTGATCATTGCTGCCATTTATACCCTGGTGCATAGCCAGCAAAGACCTGGCTAATTCGTCTGCACTTTTACTTGGTCTCAAAAAGGGTTTGGATCCACAGCTTAAAACTTGCATAGCCAGTTCCCTTTTAAACCCTTCTTTAGGAAAATCACACAGGTGAGGGAATCATAGATTAAAGAAAACACGTGCATCACAACTTCTTTGTAAACTGCCTGGACACCCTTCACTACTATTATTTAGGATGAGACCTCTTAAAAAGTCATTCTCTTTTCAACTTCTGTTGGCAAAAGTGGTGCAACTCCTTTTCTAACACCATCTTCTGTCAATTACTTATGTAAGGAGTGGGTGTGCATTTAAAAATTTCTAGTGGAAATTGCAGACAAGTTATAAATAGTTGGAAAAATAAAAATAGAGCATAACTCCTCAACACAATTTCGCATCATTTCACACTACCACACAGGGATGGTCATTCCCAAACACTAGAAACTTGTTATGCCTCAGTAGGTGGTATGGATGATGCAGCATTTTAAACCTTGAGTTTATTCTGAAAGTAAGCTTGCATATACCTACAGTTCAATTTCAATGCCTTTGTGTTGGGTAATTTTGTTTGCCAGAAGAGACATCTCCCTGGTGCTGTGTGGATTGAAACTGAAGATTTTTCTCTTGCCACTTAACATTCTGAGTGATCTGACATGAACTTTTGGATCTCACAGGACACTGGACCTTTCCCTTTCCTAACTGCAGTTTCCATGACTTGCTTGAGGGTATACTTGTGAAGGGATGCATGCAGCTATGTCTCAAAAATATTTCTTTTGCAGAGGGAGGAAAGATTAATTTGTTCTCCTAGGAAAAAATGTAACATTCTCTTCTGTAACATTAATAATAAAATCCTTTGGGAGAGTGGGGAAATATTACTTAGGAAGTCTGCAATTTCAGGACTTGCCTCTGATCAGACTCTTCCTTGAACTCTTGAAATATAAAATATTCTGAACGGATGTTTTCCAAAGCACCTGAGGAGCATTCCAGGGAGTGGCTGTACACAGCCACTGCTTGTTCTCCCAATTGTGTGCAGGTTAGTATGCCACAGGTGGGGGAAGGATGAGCTGTGCTTTCTGGGATTTTTAGTCAAAAGCCTGGAATTCTCCAGGTTACCTCTGCTTCAGCTAGCACACACTAAATGTCTCGTCTGAGACTGTAGCGTTGTTTTCGAAGAGCCACACACGGTAGCGCGTATGGAGCAGAGAGGACACAGTTTTTTTTTTCCTGAAGTAGAAAAGTATTCTAACTACTGTAAAGTATCTTCCCACAATTCCTGGTACAGTTAGAACAGTGGTGTAGCTGCGACATTTTATGAACATGCAGAATTTTCTCACTGAGTATAGGAAAAATGGCTAAGCATGCTCTTGTGGCTAAGAATGGGATTAGAAATATGGACATCTAAACTCTCTTCCACTCTATCAAGGAAATGCTGTATTTATGGCTTTTTTTTGGTTGAGTTATTCTTGCTGACTCAATTTCTTCATCTATGAATAGGAAAAAAATTGATCTTGCCCAATTAATCTCTCCATATATGAAAATTGTATATCCAAAGAAATATGAAAAAATCATGTCAATCAGTAAATATCCTTCTGTATGAAAGAAAGATTAAGAAAAACAAGTAGTGATGTATTTTTCTTTTTTATCTGTTGCAAACTAATTTTAAGTTATAAATAATAATACCTTTCTTAAAAACTGATTTGTTAATTCTGGTATTTAAACACATGGTTCAGCCAACTCAATGTATTTGAGAAACTTCCCATCCAGTTTTAACTGATACCATCAGGTGTCTCTGTGTTTCTGGTGAGTGATCCTCATCCCAGCACCATGAACTGGGACTAGATTCCTCTGCTGCCTTGCTGCAAATCCTGACAGGCTGTTCAAATTGCAGTTCACAGTAGTTTTTTTCTCTGAAGTGGCTGGGTCAGCTGTTCTTTGCCTCTCTTCCTGGCAAGGCTGGCTAGGAGGTGCTTCCAGCCACTGACTGGAGCTCTTCTGATTGTCAGGGACTGTCAGAGGCCACTCCAAGGGCTGTTGCGTGTTTGATTCCTGGTTTGTCAGGCTAAACCATGCTCTAAATCTTCACAGTTTGGCCCTTTCAGTCTCAGCAACAGCCAGTGTCACAGTGGGTTTTATACCCAGCCTCTCACCTTGTGAAGCTGTAGACTTTAAGGCTGCAATCATGAAAGGGTAATTCACCCTGTGGAAATGTCCAGAAAAAGAAAAGCAAAAAAAAAGTAAAGGTCATTTGTAAATAACCCTAAAGGTCATTTGTAAACATCTCTGATGTACATGGATGTCTGTCACAGCTTTTGGCAAATTGTGATGCAGGACCTGCAAAAAAGGGATGCAGACACATTCCCATTTTCTTCTCTGAAATGGCTGTAGGCTGTTGGTGAACAAAGCCTCTGCCTATGGCCCTTCAGGGTGACATCTGTGTGCTAAAGAAAGCATATTTAATGATTCAGTAGTTGGAAATTCCCCTTAAATATCCTCCAGGTTATACCTCGTTTTTGAGAGAGACCTGAATGCATGCTGAATACTGATTCTCCCTGATCTCTTGTATGGCCCAGGATACACTATTTAGCTATGAGAAATGAGCCATATCTTACAGAAAATAATTATTTTTGTCTAACTGGTCATCTGTGACTAGGCATGTCTTTAAGTCTATTTTAGTTATTATTTTAATTATTATTATTTACTGCAGATTGCTTCAGTGGTAATTATGTAGTCCAGTAGATGTAGTAAAATGAAAAATATTCTAGATTGAATCGGATACTCTTTGCATTGCACTAACTTGCTTTAGGGAAAGAACACAGGTTTTTGGGCCCTATGTTTGTTTCTTCCTTTGCTTGGTCTACAAATCAAAGAATGCAAGATACAGTGACAGGCTGCTAATTCACATTTGACAGCAAAATTGGAAAATGGCCTCAGAATAAGGGTGGATAACGAGATATCTTCTTTCACGCAAACCTGAAACAAGGCAGGGAATGAAGTGATGGAAGGCTGGGAAAAATTGGATAATTTTTGTTTGTCTCCTGGAGGATGGGGCAACTTCACAAAGATATTATAGTATTGTATAATATAAACATATTAATATTATCTGTGTTATAAGTGCTACCAAATATCACCAGTGCTCATGGATGGAAATTCTGTTTACAGGAATCTAGACATCAAATGGGCATGAAGAGTGCACCTGAGAAGTAGCCAGCTGTGGTGTGAAAGCAGAGATTTCAGGCAACCTTGCCCCTGAGAAGTCACAGTTGTGCTAATTACCAAAGAGGAACAACCTTGCTTTTGATGGGTCGAAGCTGTGACTAACAAAGATAAGTGTGATAAAAGGGGTGGGTTGGCTGGTGAAGGGAGTATTTTGATGAAGAGGTCCTGGAGGAAGAGAGCCTTGAGGAGGTAGAGGAGCCCTGAGGGAGAAGGGAAGATCCAGAGAGACACAAAGAACGAAAGAAGGAAGAGTTACTGCTGTAAAAGATCTGCTGCGAGGTCAGATGGGATTCGATGGAGTCTTACAGTTCTGCTGGAGTTAGAGCCTACTTTGGAGCCTGCAGTCACAGTGGAGCTAGCTAAGTCCTGTGTTCAGAATCTGTAAACTGATATTTGCAGGCACAGTCCAGCAGGGGATAACCAGCAGTCAGGGTCTGCAGTTGGACCCTACAGTAGGAGCTCACTGTAATTAGAGTCAGCATGGCCCAGCTGTAAGGGAGAATAAAGCAGGACCCTTTTCATGTTGTTAAATATCTGTGTCTTGGCTCATTCCTACCTCCAATGAGAGCTCTACTGCAACAGCCAGCGTTACCCCTTTTGAAGCACTGTGGTACAACCATGGAAGGAAAGCTGTACTTCTTTATTCCTCTATGACCCTTCTCTTTGGATCAAATGGAGAATTTTAACCTCTGAGGTAGAAGATTTTGTAGTTCGATGCCATGGTGATGGCTTATGATAATTTTATTGTCTTAAGTTGAAATATGCACTTTCTCAGTGAAATGCTTACAAGTCACTGTCTTGGGATGTTTCTTTTTGTTCTGTATGGGCTGTAGGTAAGTAGTGTTAAGTGGACAGTAGTTGCTTTCCTTACTGAAACTTACTGAAACTGAATTTAGTTTTCATTTAGATTTGGAGTAAAAGGAAATTGTTGTGTTTTTGTTTTTTCTTTAATATATTAATATTGTTTCCCTTTGTTATTTGGGAAAGAATGCAATAACTATTTCCCAGAAATAAGTTGAGTCATGAGCAAAGCACTTACCTGAAGCAAGAAAGATGTGAAAAGACAGGGTCATGGTGCTGCTAAGAATGGTTCTTGCCTGTGCCTTTTTTCCTAAGGAAAAATTAAGCTAAAAGCTGAATTATCCTCCTGAGAATACCTGCATCAGGCTGTCACTGTTTCTGTACACCTGAGTTTTGACCAAGCCCTCGGTTCTTCTGCATGAAAAATATTTTGTTGAAGTAGTTTTTTGACTAGTTATAAGGAAAACAGTGGTTAATTTCACAGACATAAAAAATTAAGGGCAAGACAAATCTTAGAAGCTAAGCGCCTGTGCTGAAATAATAAAATAGCAATGAGTCTATGGATCAGCAGGGCTCTAGTTCCTGGGATTCATCTGAGAGCTGTCTCCAACAGTTCTACAGCTACAGGTTTGAAAATTGTGTGAGAACATATTTTCTTTCTATAAAGAGAAGGACTGTCAAGGAGATGTGTATCTGAAAATGTAGAATTGACTTTGTAACATCTGAGGAGTTTTAATGAGGAAGGGTTTTGGAATGCATTTTGCATCTCTGCTGTGTGGTTCGGATCGCATTGAGTCTCGTGATACAAGCTGGATTTTTTCCATGTATTAAAGAGTTCTGGGTGTATATCTGCAGTTCAGGTCCTCTTCTCACTGTTATCTAGCAAATGTAGGTTTAGCTTGGGGTTGAATGGAAGCTTATTGCTGTTTTAAAACAGCCCAGCTTGGGAAAAGCCTGCTTGCAAACATGAGAAAGTAACAAAATGTGCTAATTGGTTTCTCAGGAAAAAAGCACCAGCAGTGAAACTCTTCACACGGGGTATTTCGCCAGGAAGTGTGTCAGTGTAATATGCAGACCTACATTCTCCATCTCATCTGTGAATGGGGAGTTTTCCTGGGGATGGGGAAAAAACCTTCATTCCTTGCCCTCAGTCCCAGAAACAATATGAGCCTTTTAGGGCTTTTTCGCCCCTCTTTTCACACAGTGGGACAGTCGCTGCCCGTTGTTGATGGCTCCCTGCGCTTATCAGGGGCAGGATTGGGCAAATAAACTGTGTTGTGTCAAAGCTTGCTGTGTGCTTACACTCAGTTGAGGAAATACTGAAAACATTATCGCCGAAACCGAGCCGGAGATGTTGGGTTTCACACCGAAACGGGCCAATTTCTCTTCTTGCTCAGGTTTTGTCGGCTTAAGGTGAGGGCGGAAGAAAAGAAGAACCTCAGAGCAGGCGGATCCGGAGCGCGGGTGACCAGGTGAGGAGGGGCGGCGGCTTGAGCACAGCCCGGACCCCGTGAGGGGAGCGGTGCCCGCCGGGGGTGTCCTCGGGCACTGCCCGGACCCCGTGAGGGGAGCGGTGCCCGCCGGGGGTGAGCTCGGG